>CM042012.1:46288560-46678560 GCA_023525715.1 Cichorium intybus | reverse complement strand
ATGATCAGAACCATCTCCGTCTTAACACCATCATCAATATTAGGTTTTTTTATCAGTGGAAATATTTAGAACACACACCATAAAGTTAAAACGGCGATAGAATACTGAAGAAACAACAAATAGTTATTTTATCATCGATTCTAAAAAAAAGAAATAATATTGGTAAATGGAAGAAATACATGGTTTCACAAAAGCTATGGAATAAAATGAGAAAGACAACAAGAACATACCTCAATATTGGCAAATGGGTAGTACGTAGTAACAACACCTCGAGGGTTTCTTTGTGTTTTCTTTTGATTAATTCTTTGTTTATTCTCTTTTTTATCCCAAAAATGTATGGAAGCTGCTCAAGAGCCTGTGGATACATCCAATTTTTGAAACAATACTCTAAAAATTAGATCCAAATGTGCAGGAAAATTATTGAGACAGAAATGACTTGGAATCGATATATAAAAAAAAGACCAAATGAAGAACTGAAATAGCCCACAAAATAATAATTTTCTAGACTTACCGGGTACTCATGTCCAGAAAATACCCCATCCACCTCTGTCTCTGTGACACCAGAAACCGATTTATAAATATTTATATATTAATTTGGGGGCTTAAGTGCGAAAAACGAGACTTATATGTATTTATTTGCATGTTGGATGTAAAGTTTGCAACTTGGAGGGCTAAAGTTGCCATTATGTCAAAATTATTAATCTTGGGCATGTATATATTCACATTCTCTTCATTTGAAGAGAATTATATATATATATATATATATATATATATATATATATATATATATATATATATATATATATATATATATATATATATATATATATATATATATATATATATATATATATATATATATATATAGAGAGAGAGAGAGAGAGAGAGAGAGAGATAGGATATATTAAAAACTCTAATTATTGTGTGGACGTAACGACCAATCAGAGACGAGAATCAGCCAAGGGTATATTTGTCAATTGATTTATAATTGAATTAATTAAATTTAATTCAATTCCTATAATTATGGTAATTTGATCTTATAATTATGGAAAATTAATCGTCCTATATTAACTCCTCCATTATCTCAACTTCCATCTCCATCATTAGAATCCGTCCATCATAGCCAACGATCCACCACCTCCGGTAAACACCAGCAACAACACTAGTTAAACTCTGCTGTCGTCAACCTGTAATCGCCACCATCATAAAGCGTCTGCTACATGATCAAATCATTCCGTCGTCACATAAACCAATCGTGACACACCAATGCAGCCCACCACCACCATCATCTCATATAGCCTACACCACCAGTGATTCATCATCAATAGCTTACACCATCACCAAAATCTCGAACCCCTTGCCTTGATTCTTCTAGGGTGGAAACACGCACATGGGGATCAATTTTATGGAGATGCATGATCTGATTCTTGCAGGTTCTGGATAATTCTTTGTGTAATTAGAACATAGAAGAATAGAGGAAAAGTCACAGATTTTGATTTCAAGGTCATCATTGTAACATAATTTGGGTAATTCTTTGGGTCGAAACATGGGATCGATATTATGGAGAGACGAGCCATGATTCTTGCAGATTTGGGGTATTTCTATGTGCAATCAGAACATACAAGAATCAGAGAAGAAATCCTAGAGTTTGATTTCAACACAGTCATTCTTACAGAATGTGATTATGACAAAACGTGATTCTAACAGAATGTGCTTTGAAGTCAGTCATTCTTATATAATGTGATATTAGCTTCTACTATAATATTTTAATACAATATTCTACTCGTTTTGGTCATTCATATTTTGAAACTCTAGATTCTAAATATGTTTATGTACAAAAATGTTACAACTTTGTCTATGTACTTCATTCTAATAGAAGATGTAAGTATGGTGTGGTATGGTTTTCGAATTCATTCTAACAAAATGTTTAATTTACTTTTATATAAATCTGATTTTGTAATTTATATAATTATGATTTTGTAACTTACTTTCAAATTTTCAATAGCATTCTATAACAATACTCGGTATTCTGATGTATGCTTTTGTAATTCATTCTAATAGAATGTAAGTGATTAAGAAATCAGAATAAGAATTGAAATTAACTATAAAACTTTATTAGAATTATAACAAAATTGAAGTTTGAATTTGAAAATAAATTCGAATTTGAATTGGAAATTAAATTTAAATTCCGTAATTTAATCCCATAAAAATCTCACATTCCATAATTAAAAAACATAAAAAGTCCATATTACTCTTTAGAATGATAGAATTAGAAATTTGATATTTTTTTAATTTAAAAAAAATCAATGTTCTGTTATTAATCACAGTCATTGATAATTATGATCCTACGCACCAGATTTGTCCTTACGACCACACAATAATTGTGGTTCTTAATATAACCTAGTCATATATATATATATATATATATATATATATATATATATATATATATATATATATATATATATATATATATATATATATATATATATATATATATATATATATATATATATATATATATATATATGGAGAGGTTAAAATGAGAACGCATAAAAGGTTGAGAACGCGAGAATGATTCTGGACCAATCAATAGTTAAGGGTATATTAGTAATTATGTATTTCAATTAAATTATAACAAAATAAAATTAGATAATAATTTCCTAAAATCTACGGATTTTATTTACAGTTTCCTAAAAAAGTATTTGATTGATTTTTTAAATTAACAGATAGTATAAATCATTTTTATTGTTTTTTTATCGAAATATCGATTTTCTATTCGTATCAGTTGATTTAGATGTTTTTTTTTATCGAAATATCGTTTTTCTACTCATTTTTTAATCGAAATAACGTTTTTAAGATAATATTCATAAAATTACCAAATACGCATCTAATCATAAATGAATAAACCTATAATCATAAATGAATAAGCATGCAATGATATGTAAATATACATATAATCGTAAGTGAGTACACATCTAATCATAAAATGAATACATATTTAATCATACGTGAATACACCATTGTTCTTAAATAAATACATATTTAATCATAAAATGAATTTGTTGATGTTGTAGTCTTGATCGTTATTCTTGTTGCTACCATTACACATAAAAAACAAAGATGGGGCACCCATGAATATGATCATTGTTGTTTTTGCATTCACGCCTGCAAAATGAAGTTCAAAGATATGAAAAAATGATTATGCCCATGATAAACCAATCTATAGTTATAATCACAATTGATTATAACTTAATTGATATTTTAATCATTTATGCAATTATAATCATATATGATTATGAACATATTAAACCTATCCTAAGTTATAACTGATTTTCTAATCATTTAGACTATTATAACTATAATCATCTATGATTAACACCTCTCATCAATGGTTATAACTGATATTCTAATACAATCATCTATTATTAACACCTTTCATCAATGGTTATAACTGATATTATAATTGTAATCATTTATGATTATAACTATAATTATTTATGATTATAAATGTAAATCATAACTAAATAACTGTAATCATAACAATGAGCTTACTTTTACCATTTCTAAGATTTATAAAATAATACCATGGCAATCTGCCTGTTTTCTGTACAACTCATAGTTTTTTTTCCATGTTTTCCTTGAAACTCCATCTTAATATTGACATCAATGAGCTTACTTTTACCATTTCTAGGTCTGGTAAAGATCTACATAGAAAGGTGCCAACATGGCATATTTTATGTACACGTATGAATTTCATTATTGTATGAAAGAGAGAAAGAGAGAAAGAGAGAAACCTGATTCTAATTCTCCAAATTGATAGAGTAATACTAATCCACAAGTTTTTTAATCTTTTGTTAAAGTTTAAGTCCAACAACAAGGCTTCTCAAGTTTTACTTTACTCAAAGGTTTTTCATTCACCTGGTGAAATAGAAATTATTAGCTCATAACAAGGCAAATAATGACATTAAAAGTGGAAAAAAGGTTATAGTCATACCTGAATCACAAAAAATAAAGGATATAAGCATAATTCATCTTTGCAACAAAGTAAAACAAGTTAACCCAAGAAATTTTGTCCATTATAAGTTTCATTTGCGGTTGCAACTTCCTTGGTCAACTGCTTTGACCCCTTTTGGACACCTGATTCCACCAACAAACCGATTCCAACAAGTGCAATCAGATTCCGATGCAAAGTTATCAAGAAATCGGGAATCAACGAGCACGAAATCAGTACATATCACATATTGTAATCGTACTCAAGAAATCAGGAACTAGAAACATAAC
The DNA here is from genome assembly GCA_023525715.1 of Cichorium intybus. Lineage (NCBI taxonomy): Eukaryota > Viridiplantae > Streptophyta > Magnoliopsida > Asterales > Asteraceae > Cichorium > Cichorium intybus. The sequence continues at coordinate 46,674,276 of CM042012.1, read as the reverse complement.
TATCAAGAAATCGGGAATACATATGGGTAAAATCTAGGATTTCTTGTTATCCAAGTCAAATACCTCCATCTCGGGTTTCCATCTATCCATTGAAGTTAAACCCTCATGCTAGGTTTCCATCACTCTCTCGTTTATGCATTTTGGGGCAAAAAATACACAAAGGTACAATAACGGTGGTGTGTTCGAGTGTCATTTCTACATTTTGGGGCAAAACATACACATGATATGTTCGAGCGTGGTTTCACAAAGGTACAATAAGCAGTGCGAAAGAGAGATTGACGATGGTTGTAATGATAGTTGTTTGATTAGGTATTTCCCATAATGAGAGATTTGCATTAAACGATAATACATATAGTGTACAATACATATGCTAGATACAAAATAATACATGGGCTAAGCTATTGGGCTATAGACTAAATACAATCTAAATAATACACACTAATACGCCCCCGCAGTTGGAGCGGGAGGTCGAGAACGAATGCTCAAACTGGATCGGAAATCAGTGAATAGTGAGGAATGAAGGCCTTTGGTGAAAATGTCGGCATACTGATGGCTGGACGGGACATGTAAAACATGAATAGCTCGGCAACCTTGTCCCGTACAAAGTAAATGTCAATCTCAATATGTTTCGTGCGCTGGTGCTGGACCGGATTAGTAGACAAATAAACCGCACTAACATTATCACAATAGACAATAGTGGCCTTCCCAAGAGGCGAGTGAAGTTCTCTTAGAAGTTTGCGTAGCCAACAGGTTTCAGCAACAGCATTGGCCATGCCTCTGTATTCTGCCTCGGCACTTGAGCGGGAGACTGTTACCTGTCGTTTGGAAGACCAAGACAACAAGTTGTCTCCCAAAAACACACAATATCCACTAGTCGACTGGCGTGTGGAAGGACATCCCCCCAGTCTGCATCAGAGTAAGCAATGAGAACGGTAGTGTTGGAGGGGTGCAACTGAAGTCCGAAGTCAAGGGTACCGTGAATATAGCGCAGGATGCGCTTAAGCGCCTGAAATTGTGGCTCACGTGGATCATGCATGAAAAGACAGATCTGCTGAACTGCATATGACAGGTCAGGCGGGTGAAGGTGAGGTACTGGAGACCACCAGCAAGGCTGCGGTATAAAGTGGGATCAGTAATTGGGGGGCCTGAGTGATCCAATTTAGAGCTGGTATCAGCGGGTGTTCGAGCCGGGTTGCACTAAGACATATTAGCCCGGTCGAGAAGCTCGAGTGCATACTGGTGCTGTGAGAGAAAGAAGCCCTGACTGTCACGCGTGACAGCAATACCCAAAAAATAGGATAGTGACCCTAGATCCTTCATAGCGAATTCAGTACCGAGCCTGGTAACAATTCGCTGAAGGAGGGCTGGTGAAGAAGCTGTAAGTAAGATGTCGTCCACATACAGGAGAAGATATGCCATTTCAGTGCCCTTGCAAAAAATAAACATGGAAGAATCGCATCGGCTGTGTGTGAAACCAATCCTGGAAAGAAAACCCGCAAACCGTTGAAACCAGGCTCGAGGGGCCTGTTTCAGACCATATAAGGAATGCTGAAGTAGACACACATGATCAGGGCAGTCCAGGTCACGAAATCCAGGAGGCTGATGCATATAGACTGTCTCCTGCAAATGCCCATGTAAAAACGCATTCTTGACATCCAGTTGGTGAACAGGCCAAGACCGTGAGATGGCAAGGCTCAAAACCGCCCGGATGGTAGCCGGTTTAACAACCAGGCTAAAATTTTCAACACAATCAATGTCCGGGCGTTGGCTCTTGCCATTAGCAACCAGACGCGCTTTATAGCGCTCAAGAGATCCGTCTGCCCTGTACTTCTTCCGGAAAAGCCACATTGATCTAACAATATTGGCCCCTTGAGGCCTCGGTACAAGTGTCCATGTCCTGTTAGTAATTAAAGCATCAAATTCATCTTTCATGGCAACGGTCCAATTTGGATCTTGGAGAGCATGAAGGTGAGATTTGGGAAGAGGTGACTCATTAGAGACAAGGAGATTGAGACGATAGACGGGTTTAGTGATACTAAGACGGGCACGTGTGACCATGGGATGGGAGGAAGTAGGTTACTGGGCCGGGCTTGGAGTGGAGTTGGGAGTATCGGTGGTGGTAGACAAGGGAATAGGAGAGCCGAGGGTGGGTGAGGCCTCGGATTCTGAAGGTGGAGGTTGCTCAGGAGGGGTGTTGGTCACGGGATCCGAAGGTGGAATGGGACCGATGGGTGGGGGTGGGGTGGTGAGGAGGTGGCGAGATATGGGAGATGGACCTTCGGGAATGTCTAGAAAATGGTAGGAAGGTGATTCATTTGGTGTTATGGCATAGAAAGGGAAAGATGACTCGTCGAAATTGACGTGTCTAGAAATCATAATTTTTCGGGTGGCTAAGTCAAAGCAACGATAGCCACGGTGGTGAGAGGGGTAGCCAAGGAAAACACATGGTGTGGATCTTGGTGCTAATTTGTGAGGTGTAGGAATTAAAGGATAACAAAGGCATCCAAAAACTCGAAGGTGATCATAAGTTGTAGGTTGGTGGTACCGCGTGAGGTGGTCGTGTGGAGCACAGTAGAAGAGGAGTCGCTATTTGAGTGAGCCAAGGGTGTGGGGCGAGAACGGTTGAGGCGTTTTTCTTCCAATAGAATCATCGACCTTGCTTCAAGAAATGTAACAGGAGGTTGGTGATGTTGAATCACAGGCAAGATTTTTTCAAATTTTTCAGACAACCCATTGAGAAGATGAGTGACAAGTGTCCTAGCAGGGACCGGTTGACCAATGTTGCGTAGAAGATCTGAAAGAACCTTTAGCTTTTGACAATAATCAGTCACTTACACATCACCCATAACAAGGGTACGGATCTCATTATCAAGTTCTATTGCACGAGCCTCACGGTTGTCGCGAAACAGCTTCTCTAAATCAAGCCAAACAGAACGAGCAGTAGGGGTACCATTGGTGAGCAGGATCATGTTGAGGAGAGACTGGGTAAGGATGCCATAAATCCAGGACTTGGCAATAGCATCAAGAGTAATCCATTCAGAGTCATCATCACCTTTTGATGTTACGGTTCCATCTAGATGACCGCTAACACCAAAACCAACGCAGTGAGTGTGGAAGAGCTCACGCCAGACATCATAATTCAATTCATTCAAGTCCAAGACGAGAGGAACATAGGACTTGATGTTAGTGATTGAGTAGGGCTTTATGTTTGGAGGAGTAGGAGGTGGTCGGTCACCCATTGCAGCGAGAAGAGGAGCAGCAAAAAGAGAGAGGGAGATCGATGTAGAGGAGATCCGACTAAGGGCGGTTTAATGTCGTGAGGCCGGTGGGGAGGGTGATGATCGCCGATGGCCTCTAGGGCTGCACAAGAGGGAGAAGGTCGGCAGTTTAGGGTAGGATCGACGAGGGAGATTAAAGAATCTCTGATACCATGTTTGATTAGGTATTTCCCATAATGAGAGATTTGCATTAAACGATAATACATATAGTGTACAATACATGGGCTAGATACAAAACAATACATGGGCTAAGCTATTGGGCTATAGACTAAATACAATATAAATAATACACACTAATAATAGTAACGGTGGTGTGTGCGTTTGTGGGTGCGACTAGGGTTTGTGAGCGAGACAGACAGAGAATGAAGATACCGTTAACGGTGGTGTGGCTACTATTTCTGTAGGTGTCATGACTGATGTGAAGCTATACTGGTGAAGCGATGACGATTCAATTGTGGTGGTGGTGGTGGTAAGGGTAAATATCAGAGGCGATAAGTGGGATTGAGAGAACTCGGAAGGTGGTAGCAATGTTGGTCGACATTTAGGGATTTGAGAGAGAGAGAAAGATATGAGAGATAGATTGGAGAGAGGAATACGTATGGAGAGAGGAGAGCCGGGTTTTAGTAAATTGAAAACCAATTTCCTAATTTCATGGATGTTAACATTACCTAAATACCCTTGTTGTATTTAAAAATAATATTAATCAATTTAATTATTTTCAAATTTCTATAAATAACACATCAATATAAGCCATATATATATATATATATATATATATATATATATATATATATATATATATATATATATATATATATATATATATATATATATATATATATATATATATATATATATATATATATATATATATATGCATATTGCTTGTTGGCTAATGAAAATTTGTCAACAAAATACGGATGTATCTAGTACAATTGTAGGTTAATCAACCATAAACGAAAAACAAAGATCATGTACCAAATGGAGTTGTTTACAAGACATAAATGTTTTATTAAATATTGTCAAAAAAACAGGTTATAACATTATGATGTTTTTTCTTGTACAACATTTATGTGGTTTTTGCTATTTTTTGATTTTTTATATATTTTTTACATCATAAGAACTTGGTCATGTGTATATATCAATACTTGTGAACCATAAAAACTTACTTTGTTGGGGACACGTATCAATCAAACCTTAAATGGTAGCCACAAAAGGAAAGGATGATGTTGAATTGATCCAAATTTTGCATGTTGTTTGAGGGGACCGATGTAAGATTTATTCACAAGGGGTTGTCTCTTTTTGGATTGCCTTAATTTCTTGAATGAGAAAACGATCCGCTTTTAAAAACTAGATAATAAAAAAGATTAATCCTTGTACCATGTTATTTTGTCATAATAGCAGATAAATGAGACGATGTTAGCATTTCAAAGCCTTTTTTTACTTTATTTTTTTTGTCTTAAATAAACAGTGATTATACTGCTACGTTTCGTGTCCAATGAAAAATGCCATTAAGAAATGAAAGATATCATTTTGAAATTAAACATGGAGACTAATTCAGTACAAGCCACGCTCTAACCTTCAGAACCATAATCTCGATCGACTCAACTTTAAGAACCTAAACCGAACACAGGATAATTTATAGACCGTCCTCATCACCTAAACCTAACTAAAAGTGAATATATTTTACATGTAATTCGTCTTAATTTTAGCTGTTCATATGTATTTAATGTCTTTGTCCTGTGAAGTGTGAGAGGAGTAAGCATCAACGGTTCAATTAATACCGTGGTCTTGTATGGCAGGTGCAAGCTTCGTATTAGTGTTGGAGTGTGATGTGCATGTGCATTTATATGGTCTGTTACCTCACCCTACACCCACCCTACCCATGGACAATGTCCTCTAATGTGAGGTTGACTGATTAGTTATTCTAGGGCCCCCCTTTTGGTGTTTCTATGGATAATTCTAAAATATTTTGAGTTTTAATCGTATATTTAAAGCTTGATGAAAAGTTCTTAAGAATGTGTCGAAAAAGGAATGACATAAATTAACTAATTGGATGTCTTTTGCTTGGTAATTGAAACATAAAAATTTCACAAGACTAAGTTAAACGCCACCACTAAGGTAAATTGTAAACTAGGTGCCCGAGTCTGACGACCAACATGGAATAGGTAAATCCCAATATCCTCGTAAGAGAAGTAGAGTGCAAATCATTCTTTGTGGATTCTATATCCTTACGGCTAAGACAACCAAAGACAACAACACAACATAAGCAATACAAACAACAACATCATCATTAATAACAACAATAACAATAATAGAGCCCATAATCCCATAGGAATGATGTAAAGGGGAAGTATATATCGTCACTCATGCTTTGGCCTGAGGTAGAATGAATGCATCCATGGATGACCTCCGACATATGTAACACGAATATGTATTTGGGCATGCAAGGTGGTTAATAAGCATATCCCAGATGTATAATAATACATAGGAAACGGATACAAAAGCAAATACATGCAATAAACAAGTAGACAGGGTGCACCAAGTAATAAGGTTAGAGACTCAACTATTGAAGAAAGAACATACTAAAGGCAAAATGTAATATCATATTACTAATTAATAGTGAAATTGTGTTAATCTTAGTATAATTAAGATTAAGTAGGTTGTTATATGAGATAGGGTGGTTAGAAACCCATTTGGAAGAAGTTTTTCCCTTGAAAAATGCTAAAAGAGGTTACACGGGTCGTGTAGGAGACTAAGTAAACACAACAGTTTGAAGTAGAAAGGTTACACGGGTCGTGTAAGATTACACGGGTCGCGTCAGGATACGCAGTTTTGCAGCAGACAAGAAGCAGAGCTACACGGGCCGTGTAAAATGACACGGGTTGTGTGCCAACTGAAAATTAAAAAGTATAAGTTGCAAAAATTACAGGATTTTGGGGAAATTTCTTTAGGAAACTCGACCAAAAACCCTAGAAAATGTGCAGAAGACCAAAGGATCAAATTGGATAGAACTTGAAGATTCGGTGTAGGAATCGTCATATTGAGTTTACAAGGTAAGATTTCTGTGTTCTAACTTCAATTCAAGAGTTGTGTGGTTTGAGGTGAGTTAATTCGAGGTTGAGTTGCTAAACCACCTGTAACTATATAGTTGAAATGATTAGTCCTTGAGATTAAGAGTCATAATCCCAAGCCCTAGCCATGGGTGTAGTAGCTATTTCGTTTTTGTGATTGATTGAGTATGATAGTGCGGGATTAAGAGCTGTAACCTAGATATTGTTGTTACATATTGTTATAGTTTCTTTCCACCCAAATTATTTGCTCTTTTGAGATGTATTGAGATTGAGTATTGATATAGAGCTGTTGTGATACAGTTAAGGCTAGACAGGAGCACAGTACACGCGTTTCAGGACTTCCACGGATTGACCCGACATCATGTGAGTAGTTAGTTATTGATTTTATTGATGAATTGTATATTGGTTGAGTTGTTTATTGTAGAAAATGAAGTGTTTCATGAGTTTATTGTCGTGTATTGGTTTTGTTTGACATAACCAAGTGTTGAGTTTGGTACAAGAGCTAAGTGTGTTGATTTTACTGAGGGACTGAGATAGTCCATCGAGATTGAGTTCAATGAGATATCAGGATGTACAATCCAATTAACCAGTGATTACTCACTGAGCTCATGTAGCTCATTATTTGTTGTTATTGTTGTTGTGTTTTAGGTTCATGTAGTGGCGATCGTGGGAAGCGCATCACGGAGGGTTAGCTGAAGATGGACTTGGACGGGACTGTTGAGTTATACTTTGGATTGTAGTTTGTGTAAATCGTTTTTTGATAAAAACAAATGTGTAACTTTTGATATACTTAAACTATGCTTTTGATTTAACTTTGTAAACTTGTTACTCACTTTTGAGGTTACACCACTAATTATGTGTTTATCTTATTAACATTCTTGGTGTATCTTAAATTGAGAAGCCGGGTGTTACACAAAAGCACAAGGTCCATGCACTCAAATTGACCTAAGTTACTCTACCACCTTAATAGAAAATCTCCACACATCCTATCAGAGGCAAAGTCTTCAAAAAGAGCCAACTCCTTCATGTATAACAACATACTATCTTTGTACTTTAATCTTGTGAGTCCTCTCCTCCATGTCTCATCCACTATGTCCGACACCACTCTTCTAACAGTTGTCAGACAGCCTCCTTTAAACATGTCCATACCATTGAAATCTTACTTCCCTTAGTTTTTACTAAGTAACACCACTCCAAATGTGTTTCTAATCTTTGCATTCAGAATCCTATCAAACAAAGTTTTACCATATATCTATTGCAACATCCTTACTCAGACAACATTTTAATCCATACATCCTAGATGGCCTAACTACAACCCTATAAAAATTTCCATTCACTTTCGTTAGGACCTTATTGTCATAAAAGACTCCTTTGGCCACCTTCAACTTTAACCAACCAACATTTATATAGTAGGCAATGTCAAACTATATACCCTTCCCTTATATATTATAGACCCTAAGTACTTGAACATTTTCTTTGGGTGTTGAAATTTCTTCCTGATATATACATTTAGTCCTTCATTATTTCTCTCCTACAATAATTGCATCGAAGATACTATATATTAATAATGTTAATATGTAACTCCTTGTTTTCCAATGTATCATGCGTGTATTTAACCTAGTATTAAACTTAGTTCTTGTCTCGATAACCAACACAATATCAATGGTAAAAAGCATACACCAAAGCACCTCCCTCGGTATCTCATGAGATATCTTGTCCAAGATTAGCGAGAAGATATACATGGTAAGAGTTGAACCTTGATGAAGCCTGATGTTCACCTGGAAGAACTTGTTATCTTCTATTAGGGTCTGAAATTAGGTCATAGATTGAAAATGCATATCACAAATAGCAATGACATAACTCCATGTGACCCATATAACTTTTAAGGTCCATCAAAACATCAATCAATGTATGATATACTATGCCTACTATAGATCGATAAATACTATACGTATATCTATATTTATTTATCTATATTTCTCCATCGGGCACTCGAGGAGATGTATAGCCTCAATCATCACCCTCTCTAACATGAAATTTTCCATAGTTTCATGGTATGAATAAGTAACTTAATACCTCTAGAGTGTAAGCAACTTTGAACATTCTCTTTGTTATATATATATATATATATATATATATATATATATATATATATATATATATATATATATATATATATATATATATATATATACACACACGTATCACAAAACTAGATCTCCACTACTTGGGCATCATGGATGTATCCAAGATAATGCTGGAAATGTTTGTTTAATTTCCCCCTCTCTAACTTCGGGCATCTCCTTTTAGTTCTAAGATAGGTAGAATGAAAATCCTTATTACTAGGACAAGTATAGTGCAAATCATCTTAATTATGTAATAAATGTACTCAATTTCTCTTATTTTAAAAATATAAATATACTTTTTTGAGATTAAGGAAGTATAGGCTCTCCATAACAATGTTCAGAACAACTAGCTAACACCAACAATCTCAAATTTAGTAGGTTGATTGCCCAACTGACCCTCTTGGTCCCTTTTAATTCCATTCCTTGATATGTATCTTTATTTCTGTAACATTTGTAACTATGGGCTAGATATTTTAACCTTTAAATAGACAACACCATTAAATAACCGAACCAATAATTAATGAAATTTTCATATTCAAGTATAGGTGGAATAAACAGGAGTCATCGGTCCATATAAATATTAAAATACTAGGAACTTTTAAGGCATATGGAAAATAACATGGTGCATTGCTATTTTTTAAAATTAATAATTAATTATATAAAAATATGTAAAATGAGGGTATTGTTAGGCCCAAAGTTCAATATAATAGAATTTATTTAATGAAAAACACCTAGTCGGTGGATATAAATAGCCATGTACTTGAAAACTTAGGGTTTTAGAGGAGGTTATCAAAGAGTCTTCATATTAAGAGCAAAGGGAGAAGAGATATATTGTGGATATTGGCCAAACATGGAATGAGAACTTGTTTTGGCATTAGTAAACATCATTAGTAATGATTGATATCATAGTTATCCACATGATATGCTAATCTCACCTATTTTAGTTTAGTTATTGGGTGTTTAACAAAATCTAAAGAAAACATCTAATCTTCCAAATAAATAATGATTTTTGGATTTATAAGATGTTGACATGTAATTTTGATGAACATTATGATATTAAATTAATCTGAATGAGTATTTTGGTGAAATTTCAAACTAGGTGAAATTTTGGACCAAAACCATTTAGAAAATTGTTGTCGTAATAAAACCATTCATTGGCTATTTTGTATGGATTGTAGCTTCATCCTATAGATTGTACATGACCTTAAGGCTCATTTGTTTAGATGTTGGGTTGGCATGATTTTTATATCACCTTAGACAGATTGTATACCAAGTCATATAATTTGGTAGTTCTCTACATAAACCATACAAAACAAAACAACAATACCTAATGCTGGTGGTGTTGGTACAGTCTTATAACCATATAGTATGCTCTTACTTGAAATATACTCATGTATGAATTCCTTATACAAAAATTATAAAATTGGAATATAATAAAGAAGTTTCAATATAGGTGGTATAGTTTAAAGAAGGCAAAGTTACTATCATGATCAAGCTAATATACTTGTACTTGTCTCTATGTAAACCTTAAAATTATGTATAGTAAATGGTGTAGTTCTACTACATCACGTACGATTATATAGGGTCTTGTGTAGACTTGGTTGACTTTAGGTTTAAATGACTAAAAGTGGTCATTTGTGCTCTAGAGTTTCCCAAGCTTGCATGCACAGTAGATGCAATTTTTATGTGTGTACGGACTGATTCTTGGTGGATTCAATGGCTTTTGTAGGATTTTAACATCAAAGTTGAGGAATCAATGTATTATCTTATTTTCCTCATTGTTTATGGTGAAATTTATGATGAAATGTAAGCGTGTTATGAACCCTAATTTCAATAATATTCATGCATATTAAGATTAAGTTTAGATTATGATAATACAAGTATAATGATTATCTTTACATGCGATATTAATATGATTAAACATATATTATTCAATGCTATGATGTTTATTGTAACACCCGGCTTTTAAAACAAAAACACCCCTGAAAATTTTTTCATTTAAAACATAGGTTTCAATACGTAAAACCATAAACAAGGGGTATAGTTTATTATAAACGGGTACAAGTGTATCAAGGAATATATAAATACCATAACCTCCTTTTAAGCCGGGCTTCTACTGACAGCATCTATAAGTCTCACTTCTATAAATACCATAACCTCCTTTTAAGCCGGGCTGCTACCGACAGCATCTATAAGCCCGAGTGTCTATTTATATAGCTCACGAGATTTGCCCCGCTGTTGCTTAATTATCACATTTGGCTCACAGGATTGTCCCCGCTGTTGCCTAATAATCATATATGGCTCACGAGATTATCCCCGCTGTTGCCTATTAGTCATGTATGGCTCACAAGATTATCCCCGCTATTGCCTAGACTCACGGCTTCATTCTTGTCTTTCTCAGACTCACGGTTTATCTGGTATTATCATTTAGTTGCATCTTTAATGCTGTAAATTTTTGTCCCTCAAGCTGTTTCAACCTACAACAGTTCAATCAACACACATCACATCGGATATAAGTGAGATTACTCACCTGAATACTTGCTGCAATTGTATCTTGCCTTTTTGTACGTACCACAACAATTTGTCCCGTACCTATATATATTCATCAATATATATATATATATATATATATATATATATATATATATATATATATATATATATATATATATATATATATATATATATATATATATATATATATATATATATCATTAACAATATTTCAAATGACTCTACTACACATGGGTCCATATTACACATTTCAAATCATATTTAGATAATAAACCTTAATTTACCATCTTTCTAAAAATTATACATTTTCCCGAAATACTGAAATATGCGTATTTTGCTATAGTACCCTCGGGAGGTCGTATTTTCATTCCGACAATTTTTCATGAGGTTTCAGACCATATTGGACATATGCTTAAAATTTGAGGTCAAACGGACAAGCCTAACCCCAATTTCTAAACTTGAACTTCACTTAGCAGAAGGCTGCATTTTTTTTTGCTGCTGGGCGGAGATCGCCACCCGATCTCCTGGAAACAGACCAGTTTCGCGATTGTTAAGCTGCAAATCCCCATTTTCTCATTTTTAAGCCCTTAATACATGACTTAATCATCAGGGTTTGTTCCAAGACTAATACTATCAATTAACCATTGGTTTTAACCCATAAAAATCACACATATCCACATTTTCTAAACATTTCCGTTTTTGACATTTTGGTACAAAAACTGAAATTGTTGGAAATTAGCTACTAATACTGATTCTCTTCATCAAACACAACATTTGGAACTCATTAAAATCCATTAGAATCCACCAAATCATATAAGTTCATGATTTTTAGGGTTCTTGAGAAAACTTCCAATTTTCCAAATTCTTCAATAATAGCAACATACTTTATATTTTTGAGATATGTTCTCAACACATAAGATATTGGAGGCTTAAAATCATTAAACCTCTTAATTCATGACTGAAATTTCAGTCATCAAGTTCTTCCCGTTAAGAACACACAAAACTTAGGTTAGAAACTCAAATTACTAACCTTGATTGCTTGAAAACTTAAATCTTCAAACACTTCTTCTAATTCCTTCTTCAATCTCTTTGATTTTTCTGAAACTTTGCTTCAAGAATCATCTCCCGTAACCTCAAATGTTCAGCCAAGAGTTATGAGGAATTTTTCTTTATTTTATATTTCCAAAATTTACAATTTTAGTCCCTAAGTTCCATTCTTTGAACTTTTGGCACTTTTCTCACATTTTATCACAATAAACTTTCTTTTCTTATACTTTTGCCACAAGCAAACAATATTTTTACATTTTACATCCTTCACATGGTCAAAAGACCAAATTACCCTTTTATGGTAAAAAGACTAATTTACCATTTTCAGTCTTTTTATTGTAATTATCTTACCAAAAAGGTTTTCTAACAAAACCAATACTTATAACACCATATTAAATCATAAATACACTATGATTAACGTATAAATACTTAACAAAAGTATCGTGGTGTTACAAATTCTCCCCTCCTTCAAAAGATTCCGTCCCCGGAATCATACAAACATATGAGGGTATATCTCTCTAATTTCAATTTCGGTCTCCGATATCATATGGAAACCTCTATGGTATTGCCAAAGCACTTTAACCCTACTAATCTTCTTGTTCTGCAACTATCGCACTGTTCATCTAACACTTCTCCGGTTGTCCCGGGTATCTTCACTCCTAATCTACCTCCATTCCAACATGAGGTATTCACTGAAATTCTTCAATTCATGTTTTCCGCAATTAGGACACATGGAAAACATTATAAATGTCTTGAAGTTCATCAAGAAACTTCAATCATACATCATAACTCTTACTATTCGGGATTTGCAGAAAAGTCCAATAAACGAGGACTTAACTTTCTTTTCGTCCCAAACAGATTTTTAGTCTTTCCAAAGGATTCCTTTGAGTATCACCATCTTTCCTCACTTGAAATTTCAACGGTTTTTACTCAGTGATCCACATACCACTTTTGCTAATTCTTAGCCATTTTCAAATTCGCTCGTCTTTATCTAGTCTTCTCTTCAATTTGTACAACAATCTAGGATCTAGCCAACGGCGTTTCCACAATTTCCGTCCAACAAATCAGATTATGACACTATACTTCATACAACGTTTCATATGAGTCATTAGAATGCTAGTATGAAAATTGTTATTATCTACGGTTTCTACCAAAGATAGACGATCTTCTCATCTTCCGCCAAGGTCTATTATGCAAGTTCAATGCATATCTTCTAAAGTTTGCATCATTATCTCACCTCGCCCATCAAGATACGGTACTTATTAGTACTTTTGAACTAATTATTCTTGGAAACTACGCCAAAATCAAGGAATAAATCTACTATCTCGATCCAATACAATCAACACCGGTAATTCACGTCGACAATTTACTCCATCTATGTAAATTTTCGCTACTTTTTGATCATGATCTTTTCACTAATCGGTATGAATTTACACTAGTTTCATCAACCGGTCTACTATTATGTAACACCACGATACTTTTGTTAAGTATTAATATGTTAATCATAGTGTATTTATGATTTAATATGGTGTTCTAAGTATTAGAAAGCTAATACTCGAAAAAGGGTAATTTGGTCATTTTACCATAAAAGGGTAATTTGGTCATTTGACCATGGAAAAGACCAAATATGTTAAAATATTGTTTGCTTGTGGCAAAAATATAAGAAAAGAAAGTTTATTGGGATAAAATTTGATTATAGTGCCAAAAGTTCAAGAAAATGAACTTAGGGACTAAAAATGTAAATCTGGAAAATATAAAATGTTGAAAACTCCCCTCAAATGTGCAGAACATTGATGATGATCGGGAGGGTTTTCTGGAGCAAGATTTCTGCAGAATCTATGAAGATTGAATCATGAAGTTGGATTAATGGCTAGGAATTGGAAGTTTCCAAGCAATTAAGGTTAGTAATTTGAGTTCTAACCTAAGTCTTGTGTGTTCTTCATGGGAGAACTTTTGTGACTGAAATTTCAGTAAAGAATCATGAAGTTTATGGTTCTAAACTTCTAATAAGTCATATGTTAAGAACATAACTTAAAGATATGAAAGTATGTTGCTATTGTTGAAATTAGCAACTTTGGTCAAGAACCCTAGATTGTGAGTTCTTGTGATTAAATTGGTTCTAATGGTTAATAATGACTTCTAGATGTTATTTTAGTTGAACTAAATCATTAGAAGTGATTAATCTTTGATAATTTCGGTTGTTGGATTGAAAATGCAAAAACGGGAATTATTGGAAATGGATTTGAATTACCGTTTCCATGGTTTAAAACTTGAAGTAAATGAAGGGTTTTGGTCCTGGAACAAACCCCTACTGATTAAGTCGTGTATTAAGGGCTTAATATGAGAAAATGAGATTTTGCAGCTTGAAAATCGGGAGTTCTGGTCTGCTGTGCAGCAGTCGCGACGCGACCACCATGAGGCTCGCGACGCGAGCCTGCGGCAGATAGCCCTCTGCTAACTTTGGTTCAATTTTGGGACTTGGTCCTAGACTTGTCCGTTTGACCTGAAATTTTAAACATAGGTCTAATATGGTATGAAACTTCGTGGAAAATTGTCAGAATACGTATACGACCTACCGAAAGTACTGTAGCACAATACGTGTATTTTGGGAAAAAGTATAATTTAAAGAAAGATGGTAATTGAAAGTTATCATCTAGAAATGGTCCCCAATTATATTATATTGGACTCTTGTGTAGTAGAGTCAACTGAAATGGTAATTAACCTATTATTATTTGGTATATAAATGAATATATAGGTATGAGACAAATGGTTGTGGTGCACGCAAAGGCAAGAAACAACCGGAATTAAATGCAGCAAGTATCCAGGTGAGTAATCTCACTTATATCATATATGATATGTATTGATTGGACTGTTACAGCAACTAATTTGAGGTCGTTGTAACACCCCATTATTAATTTAGCGTTTATTAATAACGTCAATTATTTTGGATGTGGTTTCCGTAAGAAAATAAATGAATTCTTATTTAGGCAACGATGTGTAGAATTAATCGCGATCGTTTCGACTAATAATAATAATAAACAATACTTCTAAAATTTAGTTCAGTGTTGGAGGGGGTTAAACGACATTTTTGGAACTTAAATTGTTGGAAGTTTTGAGTTTGGGCAGTCATACATTTTAACATATAAGTTAAAGGACCTAAATTGTCAATTGACCATTCTTGCATAAGATTCTCTTTGACTTGGCTAAGCAAGGGAGAACTGGTGTTGTTTTCTTATTGGGTCTCCACAATTCCTTCCAGCACATTCGAATCAAATTATGCTCTGTAATATTTCCTTGCCTTAAACCAAGACTTACTCTTTTGTCCTTGCCATTTTCTTCTTCTTTCTCGTACTCTCCTGTCACGTTTTTCCCTCCTCATCGTAAGTGTTGTTGTTGCTGCTGGGAACAAGGGTGGAGTGTGTCCTTGAAGTCGAGAAGAAAGTGGAGGTCGGGTAGTGAGTGGAAGCTGGGAAAGGATCGAGGTACATCTACTCCTTCCCTTTCGTTTTTGTTCTTTTTCTCCTTGTCTTCTCCTTTTTCTAGCCGAATCTGCCACCATCACCACACACCAATCATGGTGTGTGGGTGGGTGTATGTGTTCCTAATGTTTCTCACTTAAATTTTAATACTTATGGTGCTCATATCAAGTAAGTTATCATCTTGTGTTCTTGGGTTGAATCCTTTAATTCTAGTCTCATTATTCTTGGAATTCTATGTGTTGTTTGTGTTTGGGGTGGTGTATGGTTCTTATGGTCATATTCCACATCTTGTTTTCTGTTTTGGGATGCATTTGAACTTGTTTCAGACCCTTAAGGGTCCTAATGAATGGACTTAATGGATTTAGAACCAAAAAGCCTAAACTCTAAGGTCATTTTTGGAATTTTCGGATTTTCACTGTTTTGGACATGTTCTTAGAAAATTCGTGTAAAATCTTGTACTTGACCAATTGAGATGAGCCATACATTTCTGGAAATGTCTAGGTGTGTAGTTTCCTCATCCAGAATTCCTTGGCCTAATTCGTGTGTTAGGTTAGGTGAATATTGCAATGTTCACTGAGTGGTCTAAGTTCTGTCAAATTTGGTCCGCTTCCTTGAGAAATTCATTGTAAATTGTACAAATATCGTTTGGGAGCAAGGCCACTTGCCTTAGTTCATTTTTGAAGTCTAGTTTGTCCTTACCAAATTTCATAGTTCAGTTCTTAACCCATTTTGATCGATTAATATTTCTTCAATGGTGGGTCAATGGGTGAACTGATTGTATCAGTCAAATTCGGGGATTTTTCATCTGCAAATGGAAAATGCAAATGACCTGAGGTCAGGCCCTGTGACCTTGTCCTTGGGTCTAGTTTACCCATGATTTTTATTGGATTTTATGTTTAAACTTTCATTGGTTTAATATTACAAATCTTGTCGTGGGTCTAAAAATCAGCTTTGCTGTCAAGTATTCTTTCATGGGTTTTGGTCGTGGTTGCGGCTTAGAGTTCGTAGTGGGTATTATATGCTTATTAAAGATAATTAATAAACCTCAATGATGTAATTATAAGGTAAAGGGAGGGTATAGTGGGACACGGTACGTGTCGAGTATCGGGAAAATACATGTATACTTATATAATTATAAGTAATAAATGTAAACGTTAACTCGTTCTAAGCAGTACCATGTGGAATGTAGGTTCGGGAAAGAAGAAGAGTTCTTGAGTATCACGTGCTTGTGTGTGCGACCTACTTTTACGTATCAGGTGAGTATTATGTGGATTTTTGAGTACATAGCAAAATGAGTTTTATTCAAAAATGTTTTGGAGTCAAAGTGGTTTTATGGCTTTAAAAGTATTTTATGAAAAAATATGCTTATAATGTGTACAGAAAGAGAATCAGAAATACAGTGAACTAATAATGTGATTGGCCCATGATGATGAGTTGCTTAGTATCCGGATAAAGATCACGGCCTGCTGCGGTAGGGGTGGTCAAAGACACTACTGGGATGGTACCTCCCGTCGCGAAGTAGTTGTCTAATTGGTACCTTGATGGATGAATTCGTTTCATGCTATCGAGGGAGGAGTTATACGGGTGCGTCTCGTATAAAGCCTACGGGTGCGCTCGTAGGAATGTGCTCACAAATGAAAAGAAATACCTATGGGTGCGCTCATAGGGAATTAAATGATATGAAAATTTGGGAATGCTTGAAATATGGAAAACTATTTTGGGTCTAAACCCATATTGCTCACGAGACATTATGTCTTACGTATGTTTTTTTTTAAAATGCTATGTACTCAGGTGATCAAACAAGGAATTAGAAGAGTCGAGTGTGGGACGGTAGCTTCCGTTGTGTAAAGTATGTAATGTTTAAATTGTGGTAATGATACGGAATAGTAATGCCCCGCAGGTATAACTAAATATTTTGTATTATAAAGTCTTGGTGGAAAAAAAAATTTGCGTGAAATTGGGGAGTTACAGTCATGCACCGGATACCTTTTCTCAGCTTCTTTTAATTAACGGGATGCCTAAACCATTTCTCGACCCTTATGCATCAACACGCACACAAGGCCGGTTCTGGTTGCATCATTATAATTCACATAGTCTTCTCCGCTTAGCGGTAAAGCTAATACCGAAGCTTCCCACAAGACTTGGTCCTAGACTTTTTCGTTTTACCTGAAATTTTGAACATAGGTCTAATATGGTATGAAACTTCGTGTAAAATTGTCGGAATACGTATACGACCTACCGAAAGTACTGTAGCACAATACGTGTATTTTGGGAAAAAGTATAATTTAAAGAAAGATGGTAATTGAAAGTTATCATCTAGAAATGGTCCCCAATTATATTATATTGGACTCTTGTGTAGTAGAGTCAACTGAAATGGTAATTAACCTATTATCATTTGGTATATAAATGAATATATATGTATGGGACAAATGGTTGTGGTGCACGCAAAGGGAAGAAACAACCGGAATTAAATGCAGCAAGTATCCAGGTGAGTAATCTCACTTATATCATATATGATATGTATTGATTGGACTGTTACAGATTGAAACAGATTTGGGGGACGAAATTTGACAGTTTACAGATGCATTGGAAAGACAATACCAGATAAGCCGTAAGTCTGCGATAGACAAGAACGGAGCTGTGAGTCATTAATACGACAATACCAGATAAGCCGTGAGTCTATGAAAGACAAGAACGGAGCTGTGAGTCGATAATAAAAAGTAAAAAGACAATACCAGATAAGCCGTGAGTCTAAGAAAGACAAGAACGGAGCTGTGAGTCAATAAAAAGGCAATATCGGGTAAGCCGTGAGTCAATGACATGACAAGAACGGAGCCGTGAGTCTAGGAAAAAGCGGGGCAAACTCGTGAGCCATAAATGATTATGATATTTGACTTTAAGTCCAAATGGTGCGGTCTTTTGACTATGATACCGGGTTATTGAGCCCAGCTGGTGCGGCCTTTAGGCTATGACTTGTATATTGAAAATGTTTTGGTGCTGCTTATATAGCTATGACACATGGTGCGGCTTATATAGCCATGATATATGGTGCAGTCCATTGTGACTAAGAAACATGGGACAAAAATGGTTAGATATGATTATATGTGCAAATAACTGACGTGGCTTGATAATTACAGGTTATTATGATTCAGCCTGTAAGGCTACAAATTAGGATGTGAAATCCTAAGAGATATGTGGTCAGCCAGTAAGGCTAGGAGTTTGGATTCGATATCCATATAGATATATGAATGTATTTTTATACATGTTATTTGCAGATATGATTACTCATTGAGCTTTATAGCTCATATTATTTGTTAAATGTCCCTGCAGGTTAGCATGATCCTGATAAGGAAAAGATAGAGTCCGTGACTAAAGAAGTGGGACTTATAGATGCTGTCAGTAGCAGCCCGGCTTCAAAGGAGATTATGGTATTTTATACTCTCCTTGATACACTTGTACCCGTTTTAAATAAAATATACCCCTTTCGTTATGGTTTTATGTATTGAAACCGTTGTTTTAAAATGAAAAATTTTCAGGGGTGTTTTGTTTTAAAAGTCGGGTGTTACAAGTTGGTATCAGAGCTGTGGTTTAAGTGAACTAGGTGTCTATAGAGTAGATTCCTGTACTTAAACCTTGAGATAGTAGACATGATGTATAGTTAGGTGTATATAAGTTGTTATTATACATATATATAACCTAACCGTTGCTGACTTCTGACGTATAAGAAGTATGAGCAGTGAATATTACTGGGAGGAATTTGGGGCATGGAGCTTTAAGAGGCGGACCAGCCCTTATCTCGAGGCTTCATTGAACGAGGGGCAAAGAGATAAGTAGCAGAAAATCCACATAACAAGCAACAGTAGCTGATGTGGTCAGAAAAAGAAATTGGTTGCTCACCTTGACTGATATCCAAAGTGAAAGAAAAGTAGTTGAGACTACAAGAAAAGCAGAAAAATAATGGTGGACGCTTCAGAAGAAGTTAACACGATTTAGGTCTAACCTTAAAGGTAAGGGACCAAAACGAAAAAGGTGATGTGGTGTAAGAAGTGCAGGAAAAGCACTAAGAAAATTGTAGAGTTGAGACTCTACCGTTGACATGCTGAAATTACAGAAAACAGGAGCATATTGCTCGAGCCTGTTGGATGGAAGGGAAGTGTTTCCAGCGCGGAGCTATAGATCACTTTCCTATGAAATATTCACATGCTAAATGTGGAGTAACGGGTGATAAACCCAGGAAAGAACAGGGAGGAAAGAAAGAAGAAACGAATGGTCGAAAAGGACCAGTGGTACCATGAGCATTCCAGTAGACTGTGGAAGAAGCTCGTGAGTAGACTAATATGGTCTCAGATATCATTGTTTTGAATATAATCCCCGTATATGTTATATTTGATCAATGAAGCTGTGCTTGGGATTAGTGACTTTGATGTCATGTCTGAATATTTCATCAACGATTTATGGATGCAATTTTGGAAGTAGCTATAGCAGTTAGAAAATATGTTCAAGATATTGAACACGTGGAAGGTAGTCTGCCTAGGATTTACGGGACCATTTTTCCCTATAAATCTGAAGCCGATGACTATCAATGAATCTGAAGAAATTGTGCATATGAATTGGTTAGCAATGAATGATGCTAACATGAAGTGTAGAAAAATGAACATTATGGTTCAAAAAAAAATCAGAAATGAAACGAATGAAAATCCACGATAAATAATCGTTGTTAAGAATACCGGTTATTTTCCTTTGCTTAAACTCGGAAAAGAGTTAGTAAAGGAAGGATGTTTTTGTTGGCATATGCAGTATTTTCCAAGCTAAATAAAGCGGTGATAGAAGTGTAAAACTTTAAATGAATTCTTGGATGTTTCTTCCAAAGAACCTCCAGAATTTTCACCAGATTGATTAGAAGAGTTTATGATTAAACTGATTTTGGGAGCCGTTTCTGTTATTTAGGCTCTAAACTGATTAGCATCTGCAGAGATGGCAGAGTGGGAAAACAATTAGAAGAAATTGTGTTTGAATCGGGGTCTCATATGGCCGAATGTGTCATCGTGTGGAGCCCTATCTTGTTTGAAAAGAAGAAAGATAAGTTGATGTGTATGTGCATTGGCTACCGAGAATCTGATATTCTCGAAACCAGATTGAATATGATGTATAGTTGTGCTAAATATTGGAGTTACTTCGTTGAGAAAAGTGATATGCGAAGTTTCCAGGTATGAAATTTGGCTAAAAGAAGTTTCAATTCTTTGGACATGTTAACAGTGCCAAAGATGTTAAAGTAGATTTAGTGGTCATGAAACTGTGATAAAACGGGAATTGCCTTAGAATCTAATTGGAACTTGTAGTTTCCCTGGATTGGCAAGTTACCAAGGGAGAGTTGTAGAAAACTGCTCCTTGATTGCTGTCCCGTTGACTAAAGTTGACCAAGAAAAATGAAAAGTTTGAGCGGGTGGAAGAACCACAAGTAACTTTTCAAAGGTTGAGACAAAGCTTGTGTGAAGCTCCGGTGTTAGCTTTACTACTAAGCGGAGAAGATTATGTGAATTATAATGATGCAACCAGAAACGGCCTTGTGTAAGTGTTGATGCAGAAAGGTCGGGAAATGGTTTATGCATTCTGTTAATTAAAAAGAACTTGAGCAGAAATACCTGGTACATGATATTGCAGTAGCAATTATGATTTTGGTATTGAAGCTTTGGAGACACTACTTATATAGTGTAAAGCTTATTGTTTATACGGATCATAAAAGTTTGAAGTACTTAGTTGATCAAAATACGCTAAAAATGAGATAGCAAAGATGGATGGGTTACTTAAAGATTTCGGTTGCGAAATATGGTACCATCCCGACAAGGCGAATGTGGTTATAGATGCCTTGAGTTTAAAAGAGTATCCTTTGAAGGTTACATCCACATGTATGAGTGTGGTGAGTTGATTACCTGAATTGAATCGGGTAGTACAAGCAGGATGTGTGCAAGTCTGAAAACGTAAAAAGTGAATGAATGATTGGATATTGGAAGAAGCTAGTTGGAAAGTCACAGCGATTGAAAACCCTTAGTGGTTGTGTATGTGGGTTCCAAAGTAAAGTGGGACATGAAATTTATTTTGAAAAGATGCATATTATAGAAGATATGCAGTATGCCCGGGGCAATACCAAACCGTATAGGATGATAAAACCTATGTATTGGTAGCCGGGAATGAAGAAAGATATTGAAAGATACGTGAAAAAGTGTTTGACTTGTGTGCAAGTAAAGTCAAACCACTAGAAGCATACGGAGAAAATTTAGCCGTTGTTTGTCCCAAAGAAGAAATGGGACAATATTATTAAGGATTTTGCAATAAAGATTCCTTGAATACCGCATGGGTATGATACCACATGGGTAATAGTAGACCGGATGATGAAACTAGTGTAAATTCGTACTGACTAGTGAGAAGATCCAAATCAAAGAGTAGCGAAAATTTACATAGACAGGGAAATTCGTCTACATGAGTTACCGGTGTTGATTGCATAGGATCGAGATAGTAGGATTATTCCTAGATCTTGATATAGTTTCTAAGAATATTTAGTTCGAAAGTACTAGTTAAGTATCGTTTCTTGATAGGCGAGATGAGATAATGATGCAGACTTTAGAAGATATGCATTGAACTTGCATAATAGACCTTGGCGGAAGATGAAAAGATCGTTCATCTTGGGTAGAATCTGTAGAAAATAACAGTTTTCATACCAGCATTCAAACAGCTTGTATGAATTCTAGTATGGAGTACCATGCCATACTCTGAATTGCCAGACTGAAGTTGTGGAAAAACGCCGTTGGCTAGAACTTAAATTATAGTACAAACTAGAGAGAAGACTAGATGGAGTCGAGAGAATTTGAAAATGGCTAAGAATTAGCAAAAGTAGCATGTGGATCACTGAGTATAGCCATTGATATTCTGAGTGAGGGAGATGGTGGTACTCAAAGTAATCCTTTTGAAGAACTAGAAATTGATGTGGGATAAAAAGGAAAGCTGAGTCCTTGTCTATTAGACTTTCCAGGTATCCCAAAAAGCAAGAATTGTGATGTATTGATTAAAGTTTCCTGATGAACTCCAAGACATTCATAATGTTTTCCATGAGTCACATTTCTGGAGAACATTGATTGATAAATTCCAACGCATACCTCGTGTTGAAATATAAGTAGATGAGGAATTGGTACTCGGGACAACCCAAGAAGGTGTTTGACCGGAAGATAAATCAGCTGCGAGATAAAAAGATTAGTATGGTTAAAGTGCCTTGGCAATACCATAGAGGTTTCCATATGATATGGAAGACCAGAATTGAAACGAGAAAGAAATACCCTCGCTTGTTTGTATGATTTCGGGGACGAAATCTTTTGAAGGAGGGGAGAATTTGTAACACCACGATACTTTTGTTAAGTATTAATATGTTAATCATAGTGTATTTATGATTTAAGATGGTGTTCTAAGTATTAGAAAGCTAATACTTGAAAAAGGGTAATTTGGTCATTTTACCATAAAAGGGTAATTTGGTCATTTGACCATGGGAAAGACCAAATATGTTAAAATATTGTTTGCTTGTGGCAAAAATATAAGAAAAGAAAGTTTATTGGGATAAAATTTGATTATAGTGCCAAAAGTTCAAGAAAATGAACTTAGGGACTAAAAATGTAAATCTGGAAAATATAAAATGTTGAAAACTCCCCTCAAATGTGCAGAACATTGATGATGATCGGGAGGGTTTTCTGGAGCAAGATTTCTGCAGAATCTATGAAGATTGAATCATGAAGTTGGATTAATGGCTAGGAATTGGAAGTTTCCAAGCAATTAAGGTTAGTAATTTGAGTTCTAACCTAAGTCTTATGTGTTCTTCATGGGAGAACTTTTGTGACTGAAATTTCAGTCAAGAATCATGAAGTTTATGGTTCTAAACTTCTAATAAGTCATATGTTAAGAACATAACTTAAAGATATGAAAGTATGTTGCTATTGTTGAAATTAGCAACTTTGGTCAAGAACCCTAGATTGTGAGTTCTTGTGATTAAATTGGTTCTAATGGTTAATAATGACTTCTAGATGTTATTTTAGTTGAACTAAATCATTAGAAGTGATTAATCTTTGATAATTTCGGTTTTTGGATTGAAAATGCAAAAACGGGAATTATTGGAAATGGATTTGAATTACCGTTTCCATGGTTTAAAACTTGAAGTAAATGAAGGGTTTTGGTCCTGGAACAAACCCCTACTGATTAAGTCGTGTATTAAGGGCTTAATATGAGAAAATGAGATTTTGCAGCTTGAAAATCGGGAGTTCTGGTCAGCTGTGCAGCAGTCCCGACGCGACCACCATGAGGCTCGCGACGCGAGCCTGCGGCAGACAGCCCTCTGCTAACTTTGGTTCAATTTTGGGACTTGGTCCTAGACTTTTCCGTTTGACCTGAAATTTTGAACATAGGTCTAATATGGTATGAAACTTCGTGGAAAATTGTCGGAATACGTATACGACCTACCGAAAGTACTGTAGCACAATACGTGTATTTTGGGAAAAAGTATAATTTAAAGAAAGATGGTAATTGAAAGTTATCATCTAGAAATGGTCCCCAATTATATTATATTGGACTCTTGTGTAGTAGAGTCAACTGAAATGGTAATTAACCTATTATCATTTGGTATATAAATGAATATATAGGTATGAGACAAATGGTTGTGGTGCACGCAAAGGGAAGAAACAACCGGAATTAAATGCAGCAAGTATCCAGGTGAGTAATCTCACTTATATCATATATGATATATATTGATTGGACTATTACAGATTGAAACAGATTTGGCGGACGAAATTTGACAGTTTACAGATGCATTGGAAAGACAATACCAGATAAGCCGTGAGTCTGCGATAGACAAGAACGGAGCTGTGAGTCATTAATACGACAATACCAGATAAGCCGTGAGTCTATGAAAGACAAGAACGGAGCTGTGAGTCGATAATAAAAAGTAAAAAGACAATACCAGATAAGCCGTGAGTCTAAGAAAGACAAGAACGGAGCTGTGAGTCAATAAAAAGGCAATATCGGGTAAGCCGTGAGTCAATGACATGACAAGAACGGAGCCGTGAGTCTAGGCAAAAGCGGGGCAAACTCGTGAGCCATAAATGATTATGATATTTGACTTTAAGTCCAAATGGTGCGGTCTTTTTACTATGATGCCGGGTTATTGAGCCCAGCTGGTGCGGCGTTTGGGCTATGACTTGTATATTGAAAATGTTTTGGTGCGGCTTATATAGCTATGACACATGGTGCGGCTTATATAGCCATGATATATGGTGCAGTCCATTGTGACTAAGAAACATGGGACAGAAATGGTTAGATATGATTATATGTGCAAATAACTGACGTGGCTTGATAATTACAGGTTATTATGATTCAGCCTGTAAGGCTACAAATTAGGATGTGAAATCCTAAGAGATATGTGGTCAGCCAGTAAGGCTAGGAGTTTGGATTCGATATCCAGACAGATATATGAATGTATTTTTATACATGTTATTTGCAGATATGATTACTCACTGAGCTTTATAGCTCATATTATTTGTTAAATGTCCCTGCAGGTTAGCATGATCCTGATAAGGAAAAGATAGAGTCTGTGACTAAAGAAGTGGGACTTATAGATGCTGTCAGTAGCAGCCCGGCTTCAAAGGAGATTATAGTATTTTATACTCTCCTTGATACACTTGTACCCGTTTTAAATAAAATATACCCCTTTCGTTATGGTTTTATGTATTGAAACCGTTGTTTTAAAATGAAAAATTTTCAGGGGTGTTTTGTTTTAAAAGCCGGGTGTTACATATTACCCATATGGTATCATACCCACACGACATTCAAGGAATCTTTATTGCAAAATCCCTAATAATATTGTCCCATTTCTTCTCTGGGACCAACAACGGCTAAATTTCCCCGTATAATTCTAATGGTTTGTATTTACTTGCACACAAGTCAAAAACTTTCAACATATCGTTCAATATCTTTCTTCATTCCCGTCCACCAATACATAGGTTTTATCATCCTATACAGTTTGGTACTACCCCGGGTATACTGCATATCTACTATAATACGCATCTTTTAAGAACAATTTCATGTCTCACTTTACTTTTGAACCCACATACACAACCTCCAATGGTGTTCAATTGCTGTGAGTTTTCAACTGTCTGCTTCAAATATTCAACTATTTGTTTACTTACACACTTCTTCTTGTGTTATCCGAACCAATTCAGGTAATCGACTCGCCACACTCATACATGTGGATGTAACCTTCAAAGGATACTCTTTTCAACTCAAGGCATCTATAACCACATTTGCCTTGCCGGGATGGTACTATATTTCACAACCGAAAACTTTAAGTAACCTATCCATCTTTACTATCTCATGTTTAGCTTCTTTCGATCAGTTAAGTACTTCAAACTTTTATGATCCGTATACAACGCATGTTTTACACCATATAAATAGTGTCTTCAAAACTTCATTACCAAGATAACAACAACTAATTTGAGGTCATGCACCGGATACCTCTTCTCAGCTTCTTTTAATTAACGGGATGCCTAAACCATTTCTCGACCCTTATGCATCAACACGCACACAAGGCCGGTTCTGGTTGCATCATTATAATTCACATAGTCTTCTCCGCTTAGCGGTAAAGCTAATACTGAAGCTTCACACAAGACTTACTTCAGCCTTTGAAAAGTTACTCTTTGTTTTTCCTCCCACTTAAACTTTTCATTCTTATTGGTCAACTTTAGTCAACGGGATAGTAATCAAGGAGCAGCTTTTTATAACTCTCTTATAGTAACCCGCCAATCCAAGGAAACTACAAATTTCAGTCGGATTTCAAGGCGGTTCCCGTTTTATCACAACCTCATTTTCACTGGATCTACTTTAACATCTTTGGCACTGTTAACATGCCCAAGAAATTAAACTTCTTTTAGCCAAAATTCATACTTGGAAAACTTCGCATATCGCTTTTCTCAACGAAGTAACTCCAATATTTGGCATAATTGTACATCGTATTCAATCTGGTTTCGAGAATATCAGATTCTCGGTAGTCAATGTACATACACATCGACTTATCTTTCTTCTTTACAAACAAGATAGAGATTCCACGTAATGACACACTCAGTCTTATGTGGCCCCAATACAAAGATTCTTCTATCTGCTTTCTCACCTCTACAGGTGCTAATCGGTACGGAGCCTATACAACAGGAGCGGCTCCCGGAACCAATTCAATCATAAACTCTTCTTGCCAATTTGGCGGTAATCTTGGAAGTTCTTTCGAAATAAACATCCAGGAATTCATTTGCACTTTTTCACTTCTTTATTTAGTTTGGTCAATACTTCATATATGCCAAATAAAACATCTCTCCTTTACTAACACTACTCAGAGTTTAAGCAAAGGAAAATAACCGGTATTCGCAACCACGGTCGTTTACTCTGGATTTTCATCCATTTCACTTCTGATTTTAAAACCATAATGTTCATATTTCTACAATTCATGGTAGCATTATTCATTGCTAACCGATTCATATGTACAATTACTTCAACTCATTGGTAGTCATCGGCTTCAGATTTATAGGGAAAAATGGTCCCGTAAATCCTAGGCTGACAACTTTCCAGGTGTTCGATATCCCGAACATATTTTCTATCTACAATAGCTACTTCTAAGATTTCATCCATATGCGTTGATGAAATAACAAAGCATCCAAGACACTGATCCAAAGCAACACATAGCTCCTGGATCAAATATAACACACACGGGGATTATATTCAAAACAATTTTATCTGAGACCACATCAGTCTTCTTACGAGCCTCTTCCACAATCATCTGGAATGCTCGTGGTATCACTGGTCCTCCTCGACCATTCACTTCTTCTCTCTTTCCTCCCCGTTCTTCTCTGGGTTTATCACCCGATGCTCCACATTCCGCACGTGGACATTTCATACGAAAGTGATCCGTAACTCCGTGCTGGAAACACCTTCGTTCCATCCAACAAGTTCAAACAATATACCCCTGTTTTCTATAATTTCAACAACCCAAAGGTAGAGTCTCAACTCTACAATTTTCTGAGTGCTTTTCCTGCACTTTTCACACCACATCACTTCTTCGTTTTGGTCCCTTCCTTTTAAGGTTGGACCTAATTCGTGGTAATGTCTTCTAAAGCGTCCACTAATATTTTTCGGCTTTTCGTGTAATTTCAATTACTTTTCTTTCACCTTGAATATCAGTCAGGGTGAGCAACAATTTTTCTGACCAAATTAGGTACCATTGCTCGTCATGTGGATTTTTCTACTACTTGTTCCTTTTTGCCCCTCTTCTATCGGAGCCTTGAAAACGGGCTGGTCCACCACTTGAGGCTCCACGCCCTAAATTCCTCCCAATAGGATTTACTACTCATACTTCTTATATGTCAAGAGTCAACCACAGTTAGGTTATATATATAATAACAACTGATATACACCTAACTATACATCATGTCTACTATCTCTCAAGGTTTAAGTCCAGGAATCTACTATATAGACACCTAGTTCACTTAAACCACGGCTCTGATACCAACTTGTAACACCCGGCTTTTAAAACAAAAACACCCCTGAAAATTTTTTCATTTAAAACATAGGTTTCAATACATAAAACCATAAACAAGGGGTATAGTTTATTATAAACGGGTACAAGTGTATCAAGGAGTATATAAATACCATAACTTCCTTTTAAGCCGGGCTGCTACTGACAGCATCTATAAGTCCCACTTCTATAGTCACAGACTTTATCTTTTCCCTTATCAGGGTCATGCTAACCTGCAGGGACATTTAACAAATGACGTGAGCTACAAAGCTCAGTGAGTAATCATATTTGCAAATAACAGGTATAATAAATACAATCGTGTACTATTCTCTATACATGTTAAGTCCCTTTCTATTCATCATTTCAATATCACGTCCCATTTTATAGCCCCATTGGCTAACCGTATATATTTGTATATCGGATCCAAACTCTTAGCCTTACTGGCTGACCACACACCTATTAGGATTTCACATCCAATTTCCTAGCCTTACAGGCTGAACGATAATAACATATGATTATCAAATCACATCAGTTATTTGGACATTTAATCACATTTAACCTGTTATTTGAACATCAAATCAAATCAAGTCTGTTAGCCACAAAAGCCATATCAAATATATCAAATCAAATTTCATAGCCACAGAGGCCGTAAAAATCCTAGCCACAGAGGCCGTACCATATCTCATAGCCACAGAGGCCGTACCGTATTTCATAGCCACAGAGGCCGTACCGTAATAGTAAATGTGTAATCACAAAAGGCTCACGAGTTTGCCTCGCTTTTGCCTCATAGTAACATATGGCTCACGAGATTTGCCCCGCTTTTACCTAGTGGTTACATATGGCTCACGAGATTTGTCCCGCTTTTGCCGAGTGTCTATTTATATAGCTCACGAGATTTGCCCCGCTGTTGCTTAATTATCACATTTGGCTCACAGGATTGTCCCTGCTGTTGCCTAATAATCATATATGGCTCACGAGATTATCCCTGCTGTTGCCTATTAGTCATGTATGGCTCACGAGATTATCCCCGCTGTTGCCTAGACTCACGGCTTCATTCTTGTCTTTCTCAGACTCACAGTTTATCCGGTATTATCCTTTAATTGCATCTTTAATGCTGTAAATTTTTGTCCCTCAATCCGTTTCAACCTACAACAGTTCAATCAACACACATCACATCGGATATAAGTAAGATTACTCACCAGAATACTTGCTGTAATTGTATCTTGCCTTTTTGTACGTACCACAACAATTTGTCTCGTACCTATATATATTCATCAATATATATATATATATATATATATATATATATATATATATATATATATATATATATATATATATATATATATATATATATATATATATATATATATATATATATATATATATATATATATATATCATTAACAATATTTCAAATAACTCTACTACAGATGAGTCTATATTACACATTTCAAATCATATTTAGATAATAAACCTTAATTTACCATCTTTCTAAAAATTATACATTTTCCCGAAATACTGAAATATGCGTATTTTGCTACAGTACCCTCGGGAGGTCGTATTTTCATTCCGACAATTTTTCATGAGGTTTCAGACCATATTGGACCTATGTTTAAAATTTGAGGTCAAACGGACAAGCCTAACCCCAATTTCTAAACTTGAACTTCACTTAGCAGAAGGCTGCATTTTTTTTTTGCTGCTGGGCGGAGATCGCGACCCGATCTCCTTAGAGATCGCGACCCGATCTATAATAGATCGCGACCCGATCTCCTGGAAACATACTAGTTTCGCGATTTTTAAGCTGCAAATCCCCATATTCTCATTTTTAAGCCCTTAATACATGACTTAATCATCAGGGTTTGTTCCAAGACTAATACTATCAATTAACCCTTGGTTTTAACCCATAAAAATCACACATATCCACATTTTCTAAACATTCCCGTTTTTGACATTTTGGTCCAAAAACTGAAATTGTTGGAAATTAGCTACTAATACTGATTCTCTTCATCAAACACAACATTTGGAACTCATTAAAATCCATTAGAATCCACCAAATCATATAAGTTCATGATTTTTAGGGTTCTTGAGAAAACTTCCAATTTTCCAAATTCTTCAATAATAGCAACATACTTTATATTTTTTAGATATGTTCTCAACACATAACATATTGGAGGCTTAAAATCATTAAACCTCTTAATTCATGACTGAAATTTCAGTCATCAAGTTCTTCCCGTGAAGAACACACAAAACTTAGGTTAGAAACTCAAATTACTAACCTTGATTGCTTGAAAACTTCAATCTTCAAACACTTCTTCTAATTCCTTCTTCAATCTCTTTGATTTTTCTGAAACTTTGCTTCAAGAATCATCTCCCGTAACCTCAAATGTTCAGCCAAGAGTTATGAGGAATTTTTCTTTATTTTATATTTCCAAAATTTATAATTTTAGTCCCTAAGTTTCATTCTTTGAACTTTTGGCACTTTTCTCACATTTTATCACAATAAACTTTCTTTTCTTATACTTTTGCCACTAGCAAACAATATTTTTACATTTTACATCCTTCACATGGTTAAAAGACCAAATTACCCTTTTATGGTAAAAAGACTAATTTACCATTTTCAGTCTTTTTACTGTAATTATCTTACCAAAAAGGTTTTCTAACAAAACCAATACTTATAACACCATATTAAATCATAAATACACTATGATTAACGTATAAATACTTAACAAAAGTATCGTGGTGTTACAAATTCTCCCCTCCTTCAAAAGATTCCGTCCCCGGAATCATACAAACATATGAGGGTATATCTCTCTCATTTCAATTTCGGTCTCCCATATCATATGGAAACCTCTATGGTATTGCCAAAGCGCTTTAACCCTACTAATCTTCTTGTTCTGCAACTATCGCACTGTTCATCTAACACTTCTCCGGTTGTCCCGGGTATCTTCACTCCTAATCTACCTCCATTCCAACATGAGGTATTCACTGAAATTCATCAATTCATGTTTTCCGCAATTAGGACACATGGAAAACATTACAAATGTCTTGAAGTTCATCAAGAAACTTCAATCATACATCATAACTCTTACTATTCGGGATTTGCGGAAAAGTCCAATAAACGAGGACTTAACTTTCTTTTCGTCCCAAACAGATTTTTAGTCTTTCCAAAGGATTACTTTGAGTATCACCATCTTTCCTCACTTGAAATTTCAATGGTTTTTACTCAGTGATCCACATACCACTTTTGCTAATTCTTAGCCATTTTCAAATTCGCTCGTCTTTATCTAGTCTTCTCTTCAATTTGTACAACAATCTAGGATCTAGCCAACGGCTTTTCCACAATTTCCGTCCAACAAATCAGATTATGACACTATACTTAATACAACGTTTCATACGAGTCATTAGAATGCTAGTATGAAAACTGTTATTATCTACGGTTTCTACCAAAGATAGACGATCTTCTCATCTTCCGCCAAGGTCTATTATGCAAGTTCAATGCATATCTTCTAAAGTTTGCATCATTATCTCACCTCGCCCATCAAGATACGGTACTTATTAGTACTTTTGAACTAATTATTCTTGGAAACTACGCCAAAATCAAGGAATAAATCTACTATCTCGATCCAATACAATCAACACCGGTAATTAACGTCGACAATTTACTCCATCTATGTAAATTTTCGCTACTTTTTGATCTTCATCTTCTCACTAATCGGTATGAATTTAAACTAGTTTCATCAACCGGTCTACTATTACCCATATAGTATCATACCCACACGGCATTCAAGGAATCTTTATTGCAAAATCCCTAATAATATTGTCCCATTTCTTCTCTGGGACCAACAACGGCTAAATTTCCCCGTATAATTCTAATGGTTTGACTTTACTTGCACACAAGTCAAAAGCTTTCAACATATCGTTCAATATCTTTCTTCATTCCCGTCCACCAATACATAGGTTTTATAATCCTATACAGTTTGGTACTACCCCGGGTATACTGCATATCTACTATAACGCATCTTTTAAGAACAATTTCATGTCTCACTTTACTTTTGAACCCACATACACAACCTCCAATGGTGTTCAATTGCTGTGAGTTTTCAATTGTCTGCTTCAAATATTCAACTATTTGTTTACTTACACACTTCCTCTTGTGTTATCCGAATCAATTCAGGTAATCGACTCGCCACACTCATACATGTGGATGTAACCTTCAAAGGATACTCTTTTCAACTCAAGGCATCTATAACCACATTTGCCTTGCCGGGATGGTACTATATTTCACAACCGAAAAATTTAAGTAACCTATCCATCTTTACTATCTCATGTTTAGCTTCTTTCGATCAGTTAAGTACTTCAAACTTTTATGATCCGTATACAACGCATGTTTTACACCATATAAATAGTGTCTTCAAAACTTCATTACCAAGATCACAACAACTAATTTGAGGTCATGCACCGGATACCTCTTCTCAGCTTCTTTTAATTAACGGGATGCCTAAACCATTTCTCGACCCTTATGCATCAACACGCACACAAGGCCGGTTCTGGTTGCATCATTATAATTCATGTAGTCTTCTCCGCTTAGCGGAAAAAGCTAATACCGAAGCTTCACACAAGACTTACTTCAGCCTTTGAAAAGTTACTCTTGGTTTTTCCTCCCACTTAAACTTTTCATTCTTATTGGTCAACTTTAGTCAACGGGATAGTAATCAAGGAGCAGCTTTTTACAACTCTCTTATAGTAACCCGCCAATCCAAGGAAACTACAAATTTCAGTCGGATTTCAAGGCAGTTCCCGTTTTATCACAACCTCATTTTCACTGGATCTACTTTAACATCTTTGGCACTGTTAACATGCCCAAGAAATTAAACTTCTTTTAGCCAAAATTCATACTTGGAAAACTTCGCATATCGCTTTTCTCAACGAAGTAACTCCAATATTTGGCATAATTGTACATCGTATTCAATCTGGTTTCGAGAATATCAGATTCTCGGTAGTCAATGTACATACACATCGACTTATCTTTCTTCTTTACAAACAAGATAGAGATTCCACGTAATGACACACTCAGTCTTATGTGGCCCCAATACAAAGATTCTTCTAACTGCTTTCTCACCTCTACAGGTGCTAATCGGTACGGAGCCTATACAACAGGAGCGGCTCCCGGAACCAATTCAATCATAAACTCTTCTTGCCAATTTGGCGGTAATCCTGGAAGTTCTTTCGAAATAAACATCCAGGAATTCATTTGCACTTTTTCACTTCTTTATTTAGTTTGGTCAATACTTCATATATGCCAAATAAAACATCTCTCCTTTACTAACACTACTCAGAGTTTAAGCAAAGGAAAATAACCGGTATTCGCAACCACGGTCGTTTACTCTGGATTTTCATCCATTTCACTTCTGATTTTAAAACCATAATGTTCATATTTCTACAATTCATGGTAGCATTATTCATTGCTAACCGATTCATATGCACAATTACTTCAACTCATTGGTAGTCATCGGCTTCAGATTTATAGGGAAAAATGGTCCCGTAAATCCCAGGCTGACAACTTTCCAGGTGTTCGATATCCCGAACATATTTTCTATCTACAATAGCTACTTCTAAGCTTTCATCCATATGCGTTGATGAAATAACAAAGCATCCAAGACACTGATCCAAAGCAACACATCGCTCCTGGATCAAATATAACACACACGGGGATTATATTCAAAACAATTTTATCTGAGACCACATCAGTCTTCTTACGAGCCTCTTCCACAATCATCTGGAATGCTCGTGGTATCACTGGTCCTCCTCGACCATTCACTTCTTCTCTCTTTCCTCCCCGTTCTTCTCTGGGTTTATCACCCGATGCTCCACATTCCGCACGTGGACATTTCATACGAAGGTGATCAGTAACTCCGTGCTGGAAACACCTTCGTTCCATCCAACAAGTTCAAAAAATATACCCCTGTTTTCTATAATTTCAACAACCCAAAGGTAGAGTCTCAACTCTACACTTTTCTGAGTGCTTTTCCTGCACTTTTCACACCACATCACTTCTTCGTTTTGGTCCCTTCCTTTTAAGGTTGGACCTAATTCGTGGTAACGTCTTCTAAAGCGTCCACTAATATTTTTCGGCTTTTCGTGTAATTTCAATTACTTTTGTTTCACCTTGAATATCAGTCAGGGTGAGCAACAATTTTTCTGACCAAATTAGGTACCATTGCTCGTCATGTGGATTTTTCTACTACTTGTTCCTTTTTGCCCCTCTTCTATCGGAGCCTTGAAAACGGGCTGGTCCACCACTTGAGGCTCCAGGCCCTAAATTCCTCCTAATAGGATTTACTACTCATACTTCTTATATGTCAAGAGTCAACCACAGTTAGGTTATATATATAATAACAACTGATATACACCTAACTATACATCATGTCTACTATCTCTCAAGGTTTAAGTCCAGGAATCTACTCTATAGACACCTAGTTCACTTAAACCACGGCTCTGATACCAACTTGTAACACCCGGCTTTTAAAACAAAAACACCCCTGAAAATTTTTTCATTTAAAACATAGGTTTCAATACATAAAACCATAAACAAGGGGTATAGTTTATTATAAACGGGTACAAGTGTATCAAGGAGTATATAAATACCATAACTTCCTTTTAAGCCGGGCTGCTACTGACAGCATCTATAAGTCCCACTTCTATAGTCACGGACTTTATCTTTTCCTTTATCAGTGTAACACCACGATACTTTTGTTAAGTATTTATACGTTAATCATACTGTATTTATGATTTAATATGGTGTTATAAGTATTGGTTTTGTTAGAAAACCTTTTTAGTAAGATAATTATAGTGAAAATGCTGAAAAGGGTAATTTGGTCATTTTACCATAAAAGGGTAATTTGGTCATTTGACCATGTGAAGGACCAAATATGTAAAAATATTGTTGCTTGTGGCAAAAGTATAAGAAATGAAGTTTTATGTGATAAAACTTGATTATTGTGGCCAAAGTTCAAGAAAAAGAACTTTAAGGACTAAATTTGAAAATTCTAGAAGTATAAATAGGAGAGTTGACTCTCCCATTGTTGTGCTGAACATTTGAGTGATCGGGAGGAGTCTTGAAGGTGCGATTTCTGTAGAGATCATGAAATTGAAGCAAGAAATTGGAACAATAGCTTGAAGATTGAAGTTTCCAAGCAATTGAGGTTAGTAAATTGAGTTTCTAACCAAGTTCTTGAAGTGTTCTTGATGGGTTTTCATGGAGTGGACTGAAAACTGTAATTTCAGTCATAATCCATGATAATTACATGATTTCTAAGTTGAAATAAGTTATGTATTAAGAACATAACTCAAAGATATAAAAGTAGGTTGCTATTATTGAAAATTTGGAACTTTGCTCAAGAACCCTAGAATACATGTTTATATGATCCAGTGGATTCTAATGAGTTCTAATGAGTTCCAAATGTTGTTAATGATGAGAATAATCAGTAGAAGTGATTAATTTTGAAGAATTTCGGTTTTGGACCAAAAATGTGAAAAACGGGAATTTTTGGAATTGGATTGGAAACACCAATTCCATTGTTTAAAACTTGAAGTAAATGAATGGTTTTGGTCCTGGAACAAGTCCCAGTGATTAAGTCGTGTATTAAGCACTTAAAATGAGAAAATGGGATTTTGTAGCACAAAAATCGGAAGTTCTGGCCTGCTGTGCAGCATTCGCGACGCGACCACATGGGGTCTCGCGATGCGAGGTCACGACAGATGGGCTGCTTTTTCCTTCAACTTCCTGTGAACATTTTTGGCTATTCCAATTTTGGGACTTGATGCTAGACTTGTCCGTTTGACCTGAAATTTTAAACATAGGTCTAATATGGTATGAAACCTCGTGGAAAATTATTAAATTGAGAATACGATCTCCCGAAGGTACTGTAGTAGAATACGGATTTTTCGGGAAAGATTAATATTTTTTTAAAAGATGGTAAATGATGATTATCATCTAGAAATGGTCCATAGTTGTAATATATTGGACTCTTGTGTAGTAGAACTGATGGAAGTAGTTGTTAACCTATTATCATTTTGAATATAAATGAATAAATAGGTACCGGATAAGTGCATTGAGGAGCATGTGCAATGAGGCAATAGAATAACGAGATACAATTGCAGCAAGTATCCAGGTGAGTAATCTCACTTATATCAGATGTGATATATACTGTTTGAACTCTTATAACATGTAGTAGTTTGGAGTTCAGTTTTGGTAACTTGGAAGTGAGCAATCTGAATGATATCTAGTAAGATATATATAACGAATGAAATGGTACTACTTGAAGTAGAAACTAATGAGAACTGGGTTGATTACCCAAGAAGCATTGTAGAAACCGATGTGGAACTGGTATGGCCTCTTATAGCTATAATGTTGGACTATGTATCCAAAATATATTATAGAAATCTATATGATTATGGTACGGCCTCTTATGGCTATGATATCGGATTATTGAATCCAAATGGTGCGGCCTTATGGCTATGATATTGGATAATTAAATCCAAACGGTGCGGCCTCATGGCTACGATATCGGGTTATTGAACCCAATTGGTGCGGCCTTAGGGCTATGAAATAAATGTTGAAACTGTTTGGTGCGGCCTTAGGGCTATGAAATAAATGTTAAAACTGTTTGGTGCGGCCTTAGGGCTATGAAATAAATGTTAAGACTGTTTGGTGCGGCATTAGGGCTATGATATGAATATTGAGACTGTTATGGTGCGGCTTATACAACCAGGAAATATGGTGCAGTCATTTGTGACTAGGAGGTATGGGACAGAAACTGTTATTGAGAATTTATATGTTTATTTTCTTTATACATATGGTTTTTGTGGCTAACATATTTGATTTGAGTTGATGAGTAAATAACAGGTTTTGTTTGACTTAATGTCCAAACAGTATATTTAATATTGCATGTTGTATCCAAATGGTACGGCCTTTCCGGCTATGATATGGGATTTTGTACCCAACTGGTATGGCCTATGTGGCTAGGAGATACGGTACGGCCTTTGGGGCTAGGAGATACGGTGCGGTCAATTGTGGCTAGGAGGCAGGGGACAGAAATTATTAATGAGATTTTATATGCTTAATTTCTCTTATACCTGTGAGACTATTTGTATGATTACTCACTGAGCTTTGTAGCTCACGTCGTTTGTTAAATGTCCCTGCAGGTTAGCATGATCCTGATAAAGGAAAAGATAAAGTCCGTGACTATAGAAGTGGGACTTATAGATGCTGTCAGTAGCAGCCCGGCTTAAAAAGGAGGTTATGGTATTTATACACTCCTTGATACACTTGTACCCGTTTATAATAAACTATACCCCTTTTGATTATGGTTTTATGTAATGAAACCTATGTTTTAAATGAAAATTTTTCAGGTGTGTTTTTGTTTTAAAAGCCGAGTGTTATAATCAGGGTCATGCTAACCTGCAGGGACATTTAACAAATGACGTGAGCTACAAAGCTCAGTGAGTAATCATATATGCAAATAACAGGTATAATAAATACAATCGTGTACTATTCTCTATACATGTTAAGTCCCTTTATATTCATCATTTCAATATCACGTCCCATTTTATTGCCCCATTGGCTAACCGTATATATTTGGATATCGGATCCAAACTCTTAGCCTTACTGGCTGACCGCACACCTATTAGGATTTCACATCCAATTTCCTAGCCTTACAGGCTAAACGATAATAACATATGATTATCAAATCACATCAGTTATTTGGACATTTAATCACATTTAACCTGTTATTTGAACATCAAATCAAATCAAGTCTGTTAGTCACAAAAGCCATATCAAATATATCAAATCAAACTTCATATCCACAGAGGTCGTAAAAATCCTAGCCACAGAGGCCGTACCATATCTCATAGCCACAGAGGCCGTACCGTATCTCATAGCCACAGAGGCCGTACCGTAATAGTATATGTGTAATCACAAAAGGCTCACGAGTTTGCCCCGCTTTTGCCTCATAGTAACATATGGCTCACGAGATTTGCCCCGCTTTTGCCTAGTGGTTACATATGGCTCACGAGATTTGTCCCGCTTTTGCCGAGTGTCTATTTATATAGCTCACGAGATTTGTCCCGCTGTTGCTTAATTATCACATTTGGCTCACAGGATTGTCCCCGCTGTTGCCTATTAATCATATATGGCTCACGAGATTATCCCCGCTGTTGCCTATTAGTCATGTATGGCTCACGAGATTATCCCCGCTGTTGCCTAGACTCACGGCTTCATTCTTGTCTTTCTCAGACTCACGATTTATCCGGTATTATCCTTTAATTGCATCTTTAATACTGTAAATTTTTGTCCCTCAAGACGTTTCAACCTACAATAGTTCAATCAACACACATCACATCGGATATAAGTGAGATTACTCACCTGAATACTTGTTGCAATTGTATCTTGCCTTTTTGTGCGTACCACAACAATTTGTCCCGTACCTATATATATTCATCAATATATATATATATATATATATATATATATATATATATATATATATATATATATATATATATATATATATATATATATATCATTAACAATATTTCAAATGACTCTACTACACATGAGTCCATATTACACATTTCAAATCATATTTAGATAATAAACCTTAATTTACCATCCTTCTAAAAATTATACATTTTCCCAAAATACTAAAATATGCGTATGTTGCTACAGTACCCTCGGGAGGTCGTATTTTCATTCCGACAATTTTTCATGAGGTTTCAGACCATATTGGACCTATGTTTAAAATTTGAGGTCAAACGGACAAGCCTAACCCCAATTTCTAAACTTGAACTTCACTTAGCAGAAGGCTGCATTTATTTTTTGCTGCTGGGCGGAGATCGCGACCCGATCTCCTGGAAACAGACCAGTTTCGCGATTTTTAAGCTGCAAATCCCCATTTTCTCATTTTTAAGCCCTTAATACATGTCTTAATCATCAGGGTTTGTTCCAAGACCAATACTATCAATTAACCCTTGGTTTTTAACCCATAAAAATCACACATATCCACATTTTCTAAACATTCCCGTTTTTGACATTTTGGTCCAAAAACTGAAATTGTTGGAAATTAGCTACTAATATTGATTCTCTTCATCAAACACAACATTTGGAACTCATTAAAATCCATTAGAATCCACCAAATCATATAAGTTCATGATTTTTAGGGTTCTTGAGAAAACTTCCAATTTTCCAAATTCTTCAATAATAGCAACATACTTTATATTTTTGAGATATGTTCTCAACACATAACATATTGGAGGCTTAAAATCATTAAACCTCTTAATTCATGACTGAAATTTCAGTCATCAAGTTCTTCCCGTGAAGAACACACAAAACTTAGGTTAGAAACTCAAATTACTAACCTTAATTGCTTGAAAACTTCAATCTTCAAACACTTCTTCTAGTTCCTTCTTCAATCTCTTTGATTTTTCTGAAACTTTGCTTCAAGAATCATCTCCCGTAACCTCAAATGTTCAGCCAAGAGTTATGAGGAATTTTTCTTTATTTTATATTTCCAAAATTTACAATTTTAGTCCCTAAGTTCCATTCTTTGAACTTTTGGCACTTTTCTCACATTTTATCACAATAAACTTTCTTTTCTTATACTTTTGCCACAAGCAAACAATATTTTTACATTTTACATCCTTCACATGGTTAAAAGACCAAATTACCCTTTTATGGTAAAAAGACTAATTTACCATTTTCAGTCTTTTTACTGTAATTATCTTACCAAAAATGTTTTCTAACAAAACCAATACTTATAACACCATATTAAATCATAAATACACTATGATTAACATATAAATACTTAACAAAAGTATCGTGGTGTTACATTTATGATCAAGAGTCATAAACACTTGAAAAACCAAGTTATATATTGGTGTAAATGGATGCATTGATTATGTTGTTGGTAACAATGGCTTAATATCATCATGTGTATTGAGTGGTATGTTAAAGTTTATATGTTTTGTGTATTGGATATTTGCCAAAAAGGGAGTCGAACTCACAATTACACTTGAATTATATTGTTGGCATCAAGGATACAAAAAGAGTCAAGATAAATAGAATGAGACATATGATTACCAACATTAGACATTAGGATTGTTATAGATATGTCCATCGATACACCAAGTTAGTGACACTGCTAATAAATACTTAGGCTTATTAGGTTACACACAAGGCAGAATACAAAAGCAAGAAATAACTAATTGCATTGACCAGTTTATTATAAATTGTTGATGGTCTAGTTAGAAACTAAAAGAGAGGGTTTATATTGTAATAATTTAAAGGTCTAAATTATGGATTGTAATTATATTAAAATGATTATCTTAAATGCATAATTACCATAATTAACCAAAACTTGGAGTGAAAAGAAAAACTCTAGGGATTGTGAAATTATAAAAGCCATGTAAATCCTTGAGAGAACCTTAGAAAATCTCAAAATCTTTTTCCTTAACTTTCCCTCTCTTTTGCAGCTGCAGCCAACGACACATAATCCATTAGACTTTCGACTTTTGATTGTTCACCAAGTAAATAAGGCTAGAAGGTTTGCTTGTTTGGATTGGTATAGATTAACTCTACTTTGGATCCTCTTGTGTATCCTTTTTTATTACAAAAGGTATACACACTCAAACCTAGGGGTGACAAATCGGGCAGTCGTTTCGGTTATTCGTCTAACACGACACGACACGAATTTGTTTTTCTTAACCCGAACACGACACGACACGACACGATGTCGTGTTTTTTTTTTGCTAACACGAACACGACTAAATTAAAATACGAAAAACCTGAAAACACAACAAAAAACATAAAATAGTCATTTGCATAATATCATCCATAAATTAATACACGACAAAACGAAAAACACGAAAACACGATGACAAACACGACAACACGATAAGCATAACATAAAATAGTACTAGAATGCTTCAAAATAATAACATCAAAAAATTCTCTAAATAATTATCGTGTGTGATTTTGAACACGAACACGACACGACACGAAGTCAGGTTTTTTATTCATGACACGAACACGAATTCCAATTTCGATTTCGTCCCAATTTTGTTTCATGTCGTGTATTTTTGTTGTGTCGTGTCACATTTTGCCACCCCTACTCAAACCCCTATACGTAGTTATAGTTGCAAATGGACATAGATTGGCTTGATCATGATGTTTTGTTTAAAAGCTTTCATTGCTTGATTTTGTTCTAGTTATTTTAGAATAAGCATCGTGATCCAACTATGGTATCAAAGCCTTTTTCATGTTTACTTGCACTCCAAGAAATTAAATTTGATGATGTATTATCTTGTACACACAAATGGGAAATTGTGTTTATAATATATACGCATTCAAATTTCGTAAGGGTTTGAAATAAAATTAGCAAAATTGAATTTATTTATATTTAATGAGTTTGATTTTATTTAATTTTTTCCCCCATTATTTTGATTCACCAATAATTTTACTTGTATGGTTTTGGAATGAAAACCATACTGGTAACAATTATGTTGTGTGTTTATATGTTTATGTCATTGGATTTGTTTTGATGGCATTGTAACATATAAGAAATGATGGGTTTTTGTTGTATGTTGAATACTATCAATCAAAATAATGCTAAAAAGAAAAATCATAGCAAAGGTAATCATTCTGGCAGACTTGTTGAAACCTTTTCTTGAAGGCTGCATTAATAATATGACTAAGAATGGTCTGATGCAGCCTTTCTAGTGGATCTGATGCAACATTTTGAGAAAGTTGCACACATCTGATGCAACACTTCAGGAAGTGCTGCTTGGGTTCTGATGCAACACTTTTAGTTTAGGGTTGATGAATCTAATACAATCCTTTGTCTAAAGTGCTATATTATTATTATTATTGTATGAATTTGTTAACACATTGCCTCTACCAGACCTATGTTTGTGACGTTTTAGGTTGTTTTTTGTTATGTAACATTTATTTTGTGTGACCTGCATGTCATTTAATTTTTCCTATGTAATGTAAATTTCATTTGTAATTTGTAAAATAGATTTAAATGTGATAGAAAATGGTATTAGCAAATTAAATTGTAATTATTGAAGATAAAAGGCAACTAAATAGGTGTCATGGCGATTGAAGTCTTGGCAGACATGAATTCAAGCATGTCAATAATGATGGCATTTCATGGAGCCGACACATCGTCTTGTGTTTGTTTTATATGTAGAATGACCAAATTTTACGAGTGTTGGCTCACCAAAAAACACATAGGATGACGAAATTACTACAATTAATTTACGTATTTGCTTGTGGTTATTATTTTATGCTTTGTCTAGATATTGAATGCTAGAAAACTTGAATAAAATAAAATAAAATAAATTGTTAAAGAGTTAACAAACAACAACAAAAAATAAAAGTTGGCAGTTATAAAATTGTTTTATAAATGAATTTTAAAATGGTTTAAAATGTTCTTTTGGAAAAAGTAAATGTAAAAAAAATAACTAAGAAAAACAAAAACTCTTTTTAAATGTACATCATACACTTGAACTAACAGTCTTTCAATGTAAGAAGTGCAAACGCAAAATATGTTGGTTAGGCTTTAAGAAAAGTGATGTGATGTTCGTGATACCCTAGATTCTTAGGCCATATATTACATTTTACTTTGTGGTTGATTTAATATCTTGACTTGCAATCCACGATAAACTTGTCACAATATTTGATAAGTCTGGAAGGGACTAAACATGTCAAATGACATGATGAATGTCAATGAATCCCCCATGTATATAATAGTTTCATAGAGATTAAAATTAACATAATGTTTACCAACCTAAATAACTTCCCATTACGATTGTGGCAAACCTTTTCATAATTAGAAGTGAAATATAAGTCTTAGCCTTGTTCAAATGATTTTAATGGTATTTACTTTTATCAAGGATTATTATCAAATCACTAATTTAAATCTCTACTTTAGTATATGTCTTTAAACGAAAACCCTTCCACATCAAAATTTTCACTTCTAACTCTTTTCTCAGAGGATAAGTTGAATGGCTTGAACTTCTTTGACTGAGGTAAATACTTGAGAATTATGCTCTAATTTGAGAAGAAAACTCATGTCATTCATTAAGTTGTCGTTGATGCTCCTCTAGCCAATAAAACAAGGGCCAACAGAAAAGATCATTAATCACGTCTCAATGAGAAAAATAAGGTGATTTGCCTCATGTTAGTGATCATGGTTCTAGAGCTTTAAAATAAATTTAAGAATGTTGTGGTGTTTGACATGAGTACCCCACACATGTTCCAAGAACATAGTAGGAAATATTATTTGGCAATATAAGAGCTCTAATGGGTTGTAAGTTGCTAGAGGGAGGTAACATCGGTGTTTGGTTCTTAAATATGAAGGCATACATGACTAGTTGGAGAGTCTAAGTTTCCCGGTCGGTTTGGAGTTGGCCACATATATAATCATTAACTTGCTGACTGCTTGATGTAACCTTGGTATACAATATGAATAATCTAGAAAAGTCTATTTTAGAGTTGCATTACATGTTGAAGACCATTGAGTCTACAATGGCCACGACCAATAAATCAAGCTCAACTACTCTCGTACTAGCGATCAGGGAAGGTATGGCATCAAAATAAATCCTTTCAATGAAAAAGGGAAGGGCAAAGTTGGTACCAACTCTGACCCTACGTAGAAATAGAATTGCAAGGTTTATTATGAGATACCTCAATTGAAGAATCTTGAGGAGTCTATATGTTTCCACTACAAGAATATTGAATATTGGAAGTGTAGTTGTTTGAAGTACATGGAGGAGCTAAAAAAATCTCAAAGCTAAGGGGTCCGACCGCTCAAGCATATTTATGATTGAAATCCATGGTACTCTTACTTCTAATTCCTCGGTATTAGACACATGATGCAGTACTCATATTTGTACTAAAGTATATCAGCACACATACAATGAACCCTAGCTAACACATTTATACTAGAGTTCAACAAACAAAATGGAGTATCCCTATAAATCAGGGATTTATACAACTATATATGGGATAAATATCTAATCACTAAAATTACGGATTATACAAAAATACAAATTGTCTTCATGTTGTCGTTGAACATCATATGCTGAAGTATGTTGACAGTGTGAAGTTCCTTTGACAGTCATCAAATTCTTAGCGTCAGCCCAACACTATTCACTTTTGTCCAATTTTTAAGTTTATGATATTGTTACACTTTGAAATTTATTAAATCCTTGATCTTTCCTACATATCCTTGAATATATCTCATGCCATTATGTCTATTTACATTTTATCTATCTCGTCATAACATGTAACATAGGTCCTGGTTGACAAAAAG
The DNA here is from genome assembly GCA_023525715.1 of Cichorium intybus. Classification (NCBI taxonomy): domain Eukaryota; kingdom Viridiplantae; phylum Streptophyta; class Magnoliopsida; order Asterales; family Asteraceae; genus Cichorium; species Cichorium intybus. The sequence goes on along the minus strand of CM042012.1, from coordinate 46,629,793 downwards.
TCAATTGTTTTCCTTGATTTGTATTCATTATTTCTTATATCTTATCATCAAAATTTTAAATTTTAGGATGTTATAGAAAGTGCCATCTTGACAAATGCGTTAGAAACTAATTATCCATATCTTACATTCAATGTCATTTTTCCCTTTTGAGATTATCTATAATTTCTAAATTTATCACTAACAGTTAATATTTGATGTTTAATTTCAGACTTTAATTTTTATGCTTGAGATTTCAAAATTAAAATCAATTCTAGTATTTCTTTGCAGGTGAATGCGGCTTAAATGATTCATGTTTGTCATATATTCTTGCATAATATTTCATCTTTGATGAACTTATCGTCTACCCTCCAATTCTTAATCTCTCAACATTATACCATGTTTTGAAATATGAAAAGTACTTTTTTGAACCATGTTTATAAATCCCTCTCTTATTATTGTTTTGTTTAAATCCTTATTTCGAGGTACTCAATTTCAGGAAGGATCTTGTTTTTAAGGAAGCACATTTTCTATTTTTTTTCTTCGAAAAGAGAGGGGAATAAACATTTGAGTTTAACATGTATTCCCTTTATTATTATCGGGTTGTCGTTGATTTGTAGATCCTTTTTATACCAAAAAAAAAAAAAAAACACGTATTTACCATCGTTAAAATGGGAAGATCTTTGGCACATTTAATTTTACTATTTTACTATACAACTTTTGTGTTTATGGAAACAAAAATTTTATTATGTACTAACCATTTTATCTATTGTAGTATATTTTTCATAAATGATTAAATCGTGCTTAAAAGCTTACTCGGATATTGCATTGGAATGTTTATTGCCTTTGGTACTTCATTGGATTAACATATCATGAAGCTTGGAGAAACAGAAGATTATACACATGAGATCTTACGAGGATTTGGCATGATCGAGAAAAACTTAACTGGTATAGTCTTTGATATTAAGAATAAATCCTGTTTTATGAGGTGTTTATGTTAGACTTTGATGTTCAAATTTTGTGTTATGGGATATTACAGTGGGAAGTATGAGGCCATTAGAATGAATCAAACCAAAGTAGTAAAAGAGGGTCGTGGACATTGTAGTGTGTCATTCGTAGGAAAGCATTTGTATGAAGCAGACCACAGGTCGAGAACAAGAGTATATTTTGAGCCTTGGGGATACGTGTCATGAGGGACATATCATTGGTATACATTTAACTTAGAAACTTTCTTTTAAATTTGGGAGTTCAAAAACATGTTAGTGGTAATTTGAAATTTGAAATTGGTTTTCTACTTTAAGAAACCTAGCATATGCATTTGAGAGATCAAAATTTAAGTAGCATTTTCAAATAGTCATATTTAATTATTTCAAAAACAAATATGAAAACCAATCTTGGATTGGGCTCGCCGCTCGCATTGAAATGCACCGATATAAGTTTGTGTTTAGTTTATATATTTCTTTATCCCGTAACTCTTTGGTCATTGGTGTACGAAACACTTTAAAATGATATTGACTAAAACTTTATGGGTGAGTATGGGACGGATGGAGCGGTTACGGGTTAAAACTGAACCATAACCAAACCAATCGGTAAGTTCATATTCTTAACTATTGAGTATCGGTTATTAATGGTTTTAGTTAACGGTTTAGATGATTAATTCAATTTTGGTTATAGATTATGTTGGGTAAGCAACAAGCGATATTGTAAATTCAACCTCTCAATAACAAGATACGGCCAAACAACCCTCGACGGTTTGCACTCGACACAAAGAAATCGTTGCAGCAAGAAATACAAGAAGAACAAACAAAGATCAAACACAAAGAATTAAAGTGGTTCACTCACCGCGAGATCAAGCTACGTCCACTGTAGAACTAGAGAGATTTTTATTATAACTGAATGCTATAGAATTTACAAGTATAATTGCACTCTAAAATATTCAGATGCTCTCACTCACGCTTGGTTGATGGAGATGTATATATATAGAAGGGTATAGATATCGAGAAGATATGACAGATTTTCTAGCCTTTGACTTTCTGCATATAGGCTAGCTGATGGGACAGGACAAGGAACATGCTGTGACAGACAAATAATGTACAACAACAGTCAGCAGAATGTATGTGCAGACCAACTTTCTGACACTTGTTGTTCTTTTCTTGTGACAAGGGAACACTTTGCTCCGGAAGTAGCTTGTCCCTTTTATCGACATCTCGACTCTCTCCATCTGATCCATAAGAAGGATCTACTGCAAAGCCTCGGACCGGAGCGAGGCTGCTCCTCGGTCCAGATGACGTCTTCTTGCGAACGACCTTAAACCAGCATGTATCAATAAGGTATACCATACTCATGATATCTACTTTACAACTGGTCGATCTTCGCTTCGCATCATTCGAAGCGAAGCTCACAACATCGGACGAAGAGACTGGTCTTTCGACGAAGCATGACCATCAACCGCATTGGCTTCCTCGCCTCGGTAGTGGCAGTAATGGTGGCTGGTGGCGGTGGTGATGGTGGTGCCAACGGTGATAAGTGATAGCGGTGGGTAATAGTGTAGGTGGTGGTGGTGGTGATGGGTGGAGGTGGTGGTGGTAGAGGTTGTGGTGTTGTGTGATGGTGGTGGCGGTAGGTGATGGTGGTGTATGGTGGGTGGTGGCTTTGGAAAAGAGAATCAGATTTCTCATAAATTTTCTACTAAAAATAGAGTAAAAACATGGAAACAGATTAAGAGAATTAGATTTTTCTTCCATTTCTTATTCTCAGGATTAAACAAACAAAAAAAATGTAATCAATTCAATTTCTCTGATTACATTTTTCTGTACCAAACATGCCCTTAGTTGTATTTTATAATTGTGCTTGGAAATTGGAATTAAATATTTTAACCACTTTGAATTTATTATTGTATATCAAATATTGTAATTGTTTGTGTTTTTAGAAACCAATTTTCAATTAAAAAAAATAAGCAAAATATTAAAATGTTATTGTTACTTAGAACCCGATTTTCAATTACTTTATTTTTGTATATCAAACGTTATAATTGTTTGTGTTTATAGAAACCAATTTTCAATTAAAAAAATACAAGTAAGCAAAATATTTATATGTTATTGTACTGGGATGCCACAATCTACCACATTTGACATGGTCAACCGATTACCCATCCACAGAAATAACATTTCTTTTATAAATACAAAGAAGTCCGGTTGACAAATGATACATTAACCCAAAAATTATAAAGTAAATTCAATGGTGACTTTCATTAGTTATAATAACAACCATCAAAGTCATGACAAAACTCTAATTCTTTTTCCATTTTCAAAGAGAAACACGATCCGATTGTTAAGATATAACATACAAGATCAACAAACAAAATATAGATTAATAAAATTTCCAATAAACAAAAAGTACGATAAATAAAAAAAAGTTAAATGAATTAACACAAACAATGGTGAGAGTTGAATGAATAACAGACACTACACAACGAGCTACACGAGAACAGCACAAGATGACGCAAATTCTCGACACTCAACAACACAACACCACGACAACAATGAAACTTGTTAATGAAACCCTAAACCCCTACTCATGTGAAAATAAATAAATAAAATTAAAAAAAAAAAAAAAAAAACAGTTTTAGTGGACACATGTCAATCTATGAACAATTGAAAATTAAAGTTTGAGATTTAAATTTTAAAACGTACTGCTGCTTTCACTAGCGGAGATTGATGGTCCTTCAGATTTGACAAGATGGGGACCGTTTCGGTTACTGATGTCGAGCCCTTGGAACCGCCCGAGTGGATCTTGTTGCAATGTGTCTGAGAGAGCACCGCCGTGGGTGGCGGCGGTGAGTAGCGGGTGGTGGTGGTTTGATATGTTTGAGTGGTGGTATTTTTGTGGGTGGTCGGGTTGGTGTTGGTTTGTGAAGAAGTTTGGTTGGTTATATGGGACGTGGTGCATTCCGAGATTGTATCCGTCTGAACAACTTGCGATTTCTCCGGTTGCTACTCTCAGCCTTTCAACTTCTTGTTTCAGTGCCTCGTTCAGAGCTGTGTTTTTTAAACAATTTTTTAATAAGTAAAAGAAGTAGTAATTGTTTTGATTGATTTGTATTTTTTATAGAAGAGTAAATTACGATATGAAACTGAGTATAGCTGGTTTTTTGCAATTTTGATTGTTGTTTTAGGTTCTTTGTAAGGTTTTTAGTCGATGTTCCAAGTAAAATAATTATTTTTGGTCCTTGAGGATAGCGGGTTTTTGTAATTTTTATCCAAACAATATAGTCATTTTAATTGAAACAAGAACCAAAAACCTTAGATAAGGACAAAATGTGTAAAGGAAAAGTTTGTGTGAAATTAAAAAAATTACCAATACTTAAGGGACTAAAATTGTAACTTACTCTAAAAAGAATAACCCGACCGGTTAAAGTTTGGCTAAAATAAAGGAAAAGGGAACTACATTTTATTCCTATCCAAGACTTTTGTTTTAAAGTTCCATAATGTATTTAAGTTTTTTCCTTTTTTTTTTTCTTATATATTGGATTGTAATTAATGTGTGAGTCAATTCCTAGGAGGTTAGGTGTGTAATGGGGTGTCTTAAGATATTAGTGCATCTGATTGTAATAATTTGTCATATATTAAGCCTTTCTCCTTAGATGGCTGTGGTTTTCCTCCAGCTTTGGAGTTTTCTACGTATATTCTTGTGTTCAAATTTCTCTATTATTTTTCGTTGCATTGATTGCTAAAAATCTTTGAGACCATTTTTCCAACACAGTTGTTGTAAGTATGACATTTCTTGGAAAGCTTACCATCGCGTAACTGAGCCTGTTGTTCCATAGCTTGTAACCGGAGCTTAAGCTCCGTGTTTTCAGAAGATAGTCCGGTCGTATCCCTCTGTACAAGGAAAACATTAGCTTACAAGTTAAAACCGTAATACGATTATATGAAAACATTAAATCGCGTAATAAAAAAATTGCGAAAGTATCAAAACAATCACCTGAAACAAAGTTAGTTGTGCTGAAAGCGTGGTTGCTTCTGTTTGTAGTGTCTGAACCTTTCTCTCAAGCTCCGATATATATCGCGCCTTTCTCTCTTTTGAACGCGCAGCCGATTGTCGATTGGCTAAAATCCTGTATGCTACAAAGCATAAGTTCATCTGACATTCTCAAACCCAAAATATTAGCTCACTTATAAATTCCATTTTTCTTTTTTTTTTGTAATATGTTTACATGATTTCCTGGTTTTTTGTTATTGGCAAAGTAAAGATGGAATATTGGTGTGAACATTCACAATAGTACAATGTCACATAACTCACAATCATGCACTTTCTCAACACAATGTCAAGCATGCTTTATGTTTCAAAAAGTCAAGACATTAAAGTAGATCAAGTCCATTTAGAAAAAAATTAACAATTTTCATAAAGAAAAAGGCACATTGAATATAAATATCTTAAAGATCTTTCAACTAGACTTGAATTACTGTAGCATGGTGTATATGACGAATGAAGATAAAAAATCAAGTACAAATTACGAAATTGGAAAATGTAATAGTAATATACAGTGATCGAATTCGAGTTTCTGTATCTAATAATGTCGTTAATTGTACCATATTGGATAATATGTTCGAAAAGACTGGCTTAAACACTAGATTTGGAAATGATCAGATCAATAATTCAAGAAATTTAGCAGAATTTGCATATTGTAACGGAAATTAAGATAAACAAATGATACTTACCTCTTAGCTCGTTTGGGATCAATGGTCCACAATTCAGCAAGCTTATCAGGAGCCATTGCTTTCTTAGCTTCAATACTTTCACTATAAAGGCTCGAACTATCCATTGAATTGCTATGTCGATGTCGAGGTCTGGTACTGCTCTTTTCACCGTCGCCGTCACCTCCGCCATTATTATCCTCCGAAGCTCCACCACCACCACCAGAATTGCTGATCCGACCGCTGTCCAAGCCTCCACCGCCGCCGTCAGTCAAGTTGGATCCGAGCTTCTCAATGTCCATATAAGTACAAAACAGATCGTCCTCGGATCCAAGCTCTTCGAAGCTTCCAGACGGCGCATCGAACGTGTCTGATACCAGATCTAGGTCGTCCGGTAGCCGAAAGTTGACCTCGGAGTGTGCTCGCCGGTGGTGAGACGCCCTGAACGGAAATGGAGCCGCATTCATTGGATTGGGATTGGGATTTGATGGATCTTGCATTGCGTATGATCTTCACTTGCTCTGACCAAAAAGGAGAGTGTGTTTCGTTATCTGTATTTATTAAAGGGAAAAACCGTATAACTGTTTTCTGGGTGCAATGTATGCATCTCGTGGACTATTTTGGGTCAAACCCATCGTTATCTGTTGAGTCTGCTTTGAATCGTCTTCAAACGGGTCGGGTTTCTCGGATATTGTTTTTAGAGTAAATTACATTTTTGGTCCTTGTTGTTAGCAATTTTTTTGCAATTTTAGTCCAAGTTTTTGATTATTTGCACTAGTGGTCCCTATTGAAGGTTTGTATTACACATTTGGTCCATATCCGTTAACATCATGAATGGCATTCAGTTAAGTGCGTTTGAAATAACTAAAATGCCACTCGTTTTGTTTTTTTCTGATTTTATGTTTTAGTTACCAAATTTACTAAACTTAATATTATAGGGGCCATTTATGAAATTGCAGGAAACTACAACCCATCACCAGGAACACGATTGTTGTGTTATCTCCATCAATCAAGAATAATAATAATAAACTTTATTTTTAGAGTATCCACAATATGAGTTTTTTCATAGCTTTTTCAAAAGTTTTTTCAACCAAAAAAGCTTTTTTTGATGTTGAAAAAGCTATAGTGGAAGCTTTTCAAATCAAAATTGTTTCTATTTGCTTGTTAATTTACAAGCTCTTCATATGAGCTACTAATGAAAAGGTTTCCTCATAATCAAGCTTTGAGTATGAGTATAACTCTTTGTCACTACTCTAGCTTTCATATGTGTACTCTTCATCCATGTGTGTCTTCATCTTGAAGACCTATTTACACCCGATTGTTTTAAGATCAGGAGTGCGATCAACCAAGTTTTAAACTTGGTTCTCCGTTTAGTTTAGTGGATAAACTGAACGGTCCAAATACATTATATGTACAAGGTCCAACAGATTCTCAGCTTGTGCCCACAATAATGTGTTAGTAGTGCATGGTTATCTCTCTTCACAAACAAGATAAGCAGTTATCATTCAACTTTCAGTCAAATGATTTCTAGAATCCTATCCACCTAGAGTTCTGGTAGCTTCTTTCAAAGTTTATGAAAATGCAGAAAATCCCACTCATACCTTTTATCCAAACATTTGGATACTTTCGAATCAATTCTTGAACTATTGTTATGTACTGGTCTCATAGATGTAAAGACAATAATTTTTTTCCAAAACAACTTTCAAAATAACTTTTGTTTAAAACAACTTTTATTTAAACCAATTGAAAACATCTAATGAAATGGTGTTTAAATAAAAAATCTTCAATCGTAAAACTATATACTAAAACACTTGAGAGAAGTTGGTTCCTAACCATATGGATGAAAGCAAGCTGCTTGTAGTCGATGATTTGATATGGGTCTCCATGCTTTAGTTCTTCGCTTTCTTCCAGTCCCTACACATTAAAAAATGTCAATACTGGTCATAAATGAAGTACTTATGGAACTAAAAATATAGCTGAAGCGCCATACTCTTTGGCTTGCAACTATTTTTGCTATGTTAGATATCTTGAGTAATTATGTCTTCCATGTTCTTTTTCCTTACAATATACACAATATAGTTCCTTGAGATTTTGGGATTGAGGTTTCTCAGAGAAAATCATTCCCATAGTAAGGTCTGCCATTTTTCTTTTGACACATCATTTAGGAACTGTGGTGTTGGATTCCTTACCCATGTCGAATTCTGTTTTTTCAACATGCTATGTAATCTTAGGAAGGATACTCCAAAGTTCTTCATGATAAAGCCTGAAACAAACTAATCATAAAAGCTAGTCGGCAAGTTAAGGACAATGTCTGTGACTAACTCCCGACTTGCTGGAAATCACAACCTCCATATTTGGTAAATGTGCCAATTTATATAAAAAATATGGGTATTGACACTTTGTCCTTCCTGTAGCCTGCATCCTGTTAATGGTTTCATGACTTTAAATCGTTCCCATTTGACCTGCTCTTGGAACATGTCCTTAAGTCGGTTAATTATATCAAATCCACCAAGATCCCGCAATCTTCTTCGAAGCTCGGGAATCATGGTATCAGACGAGCAACCTCATTCGAATCATTTAGATGTCTGAGATGATAGTCTATTTAAACACTAGTTGATTTAGTTGGATAACCCTTAAGAATTCATTCTTCAATTGTATAAATATTTCCTTCGAAATTGAGTACTGTTCTCAAGTTCTGAAACCAATGCACATAATTTATGTCGTTGAGCTTACTTTGATCGATGTGATTACGCAGTGAAAACTCGTGACATCCAAACTTTCTTTAGTTTACACCTATAGAATAGAGCTTAGTTAGTTTGATTAATCCTTAAAAAATGAATTACCTATAAAATAATATTATTAATGCTAGGATCCATATTTCACTTCGGGCAATGAAGATGTATGTTGTAATCACACCAAGAAGCAATACTTTTTGCCAATTTAAATCTCTATGAAACTCCTAGATCTTTCGAGATTCATTGACTCTAATCGATTAGCATGTTTAATCCATTTATGATCATCCTCTCCCATGACGGGTATGTCGCGGATCACAGGTTCAGATAGTAAATCGATCATGAAAAACCACGTGTCACCCAATCCCTGATTTAGAGTTATCGCGAGTAAAACATTATTTTGGTTAAATCCTATCCGATGCTTTGGCTATGACACTTCCCATGCCAAAAGGCAAGCGGTTAAATGTGTGGGTTGACATAGGCAGCATAAGATTTACATTTTCATAAAACGGGATTGTTTTCGTTAAGTTAAAACATTTTCACGTTCTTTTTGGCAAACAATCATTTTAAACTTTTCAAAATTATCTTAAAACTGCCAATGTTATTTGAAAAAACATGTTAAATTTTAACACCTTAGTTTGAATGTATAATTCATTTAAAACATTTTAAATTTTCTTTGACAAGTAGTCATTTTAAACTTTTAAAATCATTCTGAAAATGTCAATTTTAGTTTGCAAAAATTATGTTAACCTTTAACAAATTTTATTTGTTTGTGTTTTCTATTTTATTTAAGCAAACATGCAACAAACTAAATAAACACAACACAATCATGCACATAGTTAATGGTAATATTTGCCTTAAATCCTATGTGTTTTTCCGTGAGCCAACACGAGAAAAAGGTTGTCATTTCTAGGGACTAAAACAACCACAATGATGAAATGGCTCCCACTTGCTTCCTCACCAACTTTTGATGCCCGCGTGGAACTTCATGTGACACCAATCATCATGGTCTCAACTTGGTGGTATCTGGTCTTCTTTTGTTACATTAACTAAAGTATTACAATTTTTCCTAGCTAATATATTACAGTAAAAATTAAAAGGAAAATTACATTACAAATTAATATAAAAACGACACCAGGCCGTAAAACAACTCATAAAATACCAAAACAACTATTCGAGCATCACATACACCGGTCTAGATGATGTCAAATGTTATCGGATCCATACAAGTATAATGTAGACTTTTACAATTAAATGTGCATTAAGTTACACAACTTATTATCCAATATTTTGATTAATATCCAAAAGTATACATCTATATCTATATAACTCTTATAATAGAGGCCATTATGAATATGGTTCAAGATATGTCTCATTCTTGCACCATATTCATTTGAAACTTACAAAGCTCTTCACTTTCATATAATTAAACATGTACAACTCAAGAGTCTTTTAACCTATGATACTTAATTGTTACTTATTACAATTTACACCTAATTAATCTAAGAGTCATATATAGTTCACATATAAATTTGATTCTATCTTGGAGAATATGATGGAAGAAAAATTGACTTGAAAGCACACCCACTTTGAAATTTCAAATTTTCATATTGTATTACAAAGGAGAAACATGAAGAAACTAAAACAAATCATAAGTCATGAGGCAAGAGGCAAGAAGCAAGAGAGAAACGACATGGTTGCTAACACATACTTTGGAGGTACATATGTTAATATTGTATTAGAAAGAAAAAACGTGAAGAGATAAAGTGCATATTGGTTCTACCTCAACATAATGTTAGAAAGATATATAATACATTTAGTATAATTGATTATTATTGATTATTCTTTGTAATTAGTGATTTTCAATGCTTCGATAATCTATTGTTGATCCACAAGTATGTAATATATATATATATATATATATATATATATATATATATATATATATATATATATATATATATATATATATATATATATATATATATATATATGTTTTCTAATCCATATTCATCAAAAAATGTTTTATAATGTTTGAATAATTGGGCTTATGTTGTTTAATGAAGTATTTAATGGTTTGGTTTTGTAGAATTTTTTTAAGATTAATATTATTTAACAAGAAAAATGATATAAAAGTTGACATTATTGTCATGTAAAAAAATTAAACATTGAAAAGGTAAAAAATCGTCACATAAATACAAGTAAAAAAGCTTTAGCTACAAAACATCTTAATACTTTAGCAAACAAACATCTTTTACGCTTTTCAGATTAGCATTATTTGGCAAGGAAAATAATATTAAAGTTGTGACATTATGTATTATTGTTAATACATTTTATTTGTTTGTATTAGATTCTAACATAATTCATGTCAATGTGTTATACTATATTTTTAATGTTGGATTGTTCATATATACTTAACTTAAAATAGATGATTATATTATATTGTTTGACTTTTAGTTAAAATTGTTATTATTCTCGCTTTTTTAGATTTTTATTTTCGAGATTTAAATAACGATGGATTGTATTTCTTATTAGTTTGACAATGAATATGAAGAAAAATATATTATCTCTATTTCATCTCTCTTGGTTCTTAATATAATGAGTTGAATTTTTAAGTTTTTGAAATCAACATGTTGGTTTATTTGAATGAAGAATGATGTTACTATCAATAGATTATCTATTGACTTGATTTGCCAAGATGATGGTCAAATAATTATTAGCTTTTTTGATCGTTTTTCAGTTATGAATTTATTTGTTTTCATTGTGATCATTGTTACATTTTTAACATTAATCGTATATTTATTTTTTATGATGTTTGGTTGATGTTTTTAGATTAAATGATGTAGCATGGATAAGATTGTTGAGCAAAAAAACTACTAATTTAAAGCATAGTAATAATATAATAGAAAAAACTACTAATCTAAAACTTAATAAAAGTATAATAAAAATAATAATAAAACTTTATAAAACATGATATAAATATAATTATAGTAATTTTATGCATCAAATTCGTTATAAAATGTTATCTAAAATAAATGACCAAAATCATCTACCATCTATCATCGTTATCATTATCATTATCATTATCATTATCATCATTATAAATCATATAATAGAGGTGTTTAAAGGTATATGGTTGAAGATATAAATCATACGTGCACCATATTTATTTGAAACTTCTAAAACCCTTCAACTTTCAACTAATTAATTACAATAATTCAAGAGTTTTTGGCTTGCATACTAATAATATTAAGTAGTCTATTTAAGATGTTATAATTTATGAGTATCAAATCATGGTAGTTGAATAGGTTTTAAGTTTTTTAAATTAATCAATTAAGCACTTAATGAAATGTTTTTAATTGAAATATATTATATTGATTAAACTTTTTAACTTTTAAGTAGTATATAGAAATAAAAGCATATGGTTTGATAAAAATAATTATATCTTATATATTAATTTTGAAACTTTTATTTAATTAAATTAATTATAAGTGATTAAATCGTTATCTTTCTTTATTTTTATATTTATCATTATAATCTTTATAATTATTATAATAAATACCTTACAATTCAATGTGGTTCAAGATATGTCATCTATCTTGAACCATGTTTTTTTGAAACTACCAAACTCTTCAACTTAATCTAATTAACTGGTTAGTAATTCATATTGGTTAATCATAAATAAAAACCTTTCAATTCTCACCTAATTAATTACTACAACATAAGAGTTTTTCTAACTTATGATATTTAATAGTTGATTATGGTTAATATAGATGTATATATAATTTATTGAGATAAATTAATTTGCTTGGCTTAAAGAATAAGATGAAGGAAAATAAGACTTGAAACACATTTATATATTTTGCTAACATCCATTGAGATTTCGTGGTTTAGTTTCATTATTTACTAACTTACCTTAATATTTCTTTTTTTTTCTAGGTATTTATGTGTTCATCGGATGAAAAAGAGAAATATAGGGAACTATCTTTTGCATGATGTTATATGTATATCAAATTCATAAAATTCATACTACGATATTATTCAAGAGACAAAAGTGATTCTTTTTTCTTTAATTATCAATGAGAGTTAGTTATGTTTAAAGAGAGTCTTTAAGTTTGATTTTGTGAAATTGTTTACAAGTCAAAGTATATTGTTAGTTTTTATAATAGATAAGGTAAACAATGAAATGTAATGATTCGAATGTAATTAAATAATAAAATATGCAAAAGTTGTTATTCATTACCTTTGATGAAACTAATGAAGAAAAATTTTCATAATAATACAATTCTTTCTCAATGGTAACATTTGTAATATTATTACTATGTTTATTTCTATTTTATTTTAGATGTTAAGCTAATTCATGTTAAGACATTTTCTTATGTTTTAATTACACTATCCATATATAATACAAAATTACTATTGGATGTTTCATTGATGTTGGTTAAATTAACATGTTAATAACATTATAATTATATTAAATATATGATTTTGATATTGTGTTTGGGTTTTGTGATGAAAATTTTATAATTGATACATGATATATATTGTGATGAGATATTTATAACTAAACCTACGTATTTATATTAGATCTAATGTTTTCAGATTCTTATATAATATTTCAATATTTTTTATCAAATATTTTTATTCCTGCGCAACGCGCGGGGATACGCCTAGTAAATCTTATAATAGAGGCCATCCAAATAAATATGGTTCAAGATAGGCCAATATCTTGAATTATATTCATTTGAAACTTACAAGGCTTTACAACTTTCAAGTAATTAAACACATACAACTCAAGAGTTTTTTAACGTATGATACTTATTGGTACTTAACATACCTAATTAATATAAGAGTTACATATAATTCACCTATAAATTTGATTCTAGCTTGGAGAATAAGATGGAAGAAAAGATGATTTGAGAACACACACACTTTGAAGTTACATATTCTATATTGTATTACGAAGGAGAAACATGAAGACGTATAACAAATTACAAGTCACATGAAAGCGAAAAACGACATGGTTGAGAGCACATATTTTGAAGGTACATATGTTTATATTGTATTAGGAAGGAGAAACGTGAAGATGTCAAAGCAATCTGTAAGTTGCAAGACAAGAAACAAAGTGCATATTGGTTCTATCGCAATATAAAGATAGAAAGATGTATAATAGATTGATTATTCATTGTAATTAGTAATTTTTTATGATTTGAGAGTCTATAGTTGATCCTCAAGTATGTATATTATATATATATATATATATATATATATATATATATATATATATATATATATATATATATATATATATATATATATATATATATATATATATATATATATATATATATATATATATATATATATATATATATATATATATATATATATATATATATATATATATATATAAGTATTTTGTTATTTTCTAATCCATATTCACCAATAAATGGTTTTATATTGATTGAATAAGTGGGCTTATGTTGTTTGATAAAGTATTTAGTAGTCATTTGATTTGTAGAATCATTTTTAGGATTAGAATTATTTTACAAAGAAATTTATATAAAAGTTGTGACATTATTGTCATGTAAGAAGTTAAACATTCAAAACGTTAAAAATAACTTTACATAAATGAAAGAAAAAACTTTAGTAGTAAATCATCATAACACTTTTAGTTACTAAGATTTAACAAAATGAAAATCAACTAGAAATCATTTTAAAGAAAAAATAATTGGGAATAAAACTGGCGGAAATAAAATTTTATTAATGCATATTTATATATTTCTTATGCAACTATAAATTATATCAAAATTTATTTTATTAAAGCATATATTTATTTTAAGTTTTGGTTATAAGTTGTAATTTATATTATATTTATATTAGTTTTATTACTTTTTTCTATTTACATTTCATTCTTTTTTATTTTAGAAAGAGAATTTGAAATATTATATATGTTAATTTAACTAAAGTATGATTTACATAATACATTCACATAACATAATGTATGTATTATAATTCATGTCAATGTGTTGTGCTATATTTTTAATATTGGATTGTCCATATACAATTGACTTAAAATATATTATTACATTATTTTGTTCGACTTTTGATTAAAAACAATATTATTGATACAAAATATCGGTTGCGATTAACGATTTATAATCTTTCTTATATTTATTGAAGCATTTTTACTTTCATTATATTGATATGAAACTCCTAACTATTCAACTTCCAACATTAACTAATTTATTAGATATAAAATATTATCATTAAAATAGACTTTCTGAATTATTAATATAATATACTTAATATCTTAATTAATGTATGGTGTTATTAGTATGTTTTATTTTAAACTTACTTTAAATTTTGAGATAATTTTGTAAATATATTTCCATATATTATTAATGTTGGACCATCCATGATAATTGACTACAAAAATGTGATTATGTTTTTCTGTTTGATGTTTGAATGAAAAATTAATATTGATATATATGTCAAATGATTGATTTATTTTTAGTTTTGCATGTTTTGATTAAATCCAAAGTGTTTATATTTATATTTGATCGGTCAATATATTTTTACTATATTATTTTACTCCTGCGCAACGCTCGGGAATACGCCTAGTATTTAGATAAAGAAAGGATCTTTGTTACTAAAGACATTGTATATATAAACGTTCAAATGACTTCCATGCTCAAATCATTTAAACACTAAATACACAATGAATCAAAACATTGGTGCAAAAATTAAACTATTTCATTTAATCTGAATTGTTTTGATCTTGTTAATCCACTGCTAATCATTTAACTTTTAAAAAATTTCTTTTCATAGAATTGTTCTGTTAAAATTATACGACATGAAGACTGATAGGATGCATCGCATAGAAACAAGGGATCACGACTTTGGCCAAATCTGCGAGACTCGTCGCGACACAAGAAGCTGAACATAGCGACGCGAACCATCCAACTGATCACGATCAAACCAGTAGATCTCGATGCGACAACTAGAGGATCGTTATACGAGATATCCAGATGATCGTTATCAGATAGAATATTGCGACACGATAACCAGAGGATCGCGAGACGATTCATGCAAGGATTACCGAGTTTCACAAAAATCGATTTTTAACAGGTTTTAACAAACCAAAACAATTACTAACAGTGCAGAACCATGTTCAAGTGGCTTTGATACCATTGTTAGGATACGGTAACAATATAAACATACACAACAGAAGCAAAAATTAAAAACCATTTTGCACCACGGATCACAAGAACATGCGAGTTGCAACTGCAAATATAATCAAGGAGATCAAGGGTTATTTTTTTACTATAGATATATTAAGTCTAGGATGAACAAGGCCCAATAGCAGGAACCTCTCTAATTTACTCGCACCCAAGACAATGAGTTAGCAACCGATGAAGTGCAGCTCGTTGCTTGTAGAACAAGCATCCTTTTTCTAGGGTTTATGAGACATATTAACTAGAGAGGAGGGAAGAGGTGAACGAAATTTTTAGATTTAGATCACCTAAAATAGTTAATCATAATGGGAATTTATAAAATCCATCATGTTTATCTTATCCCCTTTTGGATAAAGGCTTTTAAAATTCAAAATTGTTGATATTTTCACTTAAACCCTTTATCCGCTTCTAGTTTCTAATTAATATACATTTACTTTGATATATTAATAAACTTAGTCCCTCATGTTTACTTTTGATCTCTTTTAGCTAAATCATCTCTAGCGTGTAACCCAAAAGAATTGAACCCTGTTAGATATAATGATATCACCAGCTTGTTGTGACCATAGACATATAACCAACAGAAATATATTGACCTCATTTAATGAAGTGTTTATGAGAAAAAAGGAAATTTTGACATCCTAACAACGTCTTAAGAAATGCAATAGAAAAATTGAATAATTGCATTGGTCATTAGGATTGATTTACATATGTGAATCATATCATTGATTGATAAAGTTATATTGAAACAATTCAATAAGATTGAAGCGAGGTATAAAACAAGAGAAAAAATAAATGAGGGAGAAAGAAGAAAAAATACAATAATTAAATAGAGCAATGTAACTAATTGACATTGACTACTAAGGTGAGTACATATAGTATTTTATCCATTTTGGGGGTACATGTCACAAATGTTTAAATGGTTTCCCTTTACATAGTTTGGCATAATTATATGTTTCAAAAGTATCCTTTGTGTTATCTATTTTAATAAAAAGTTTATATGCTAGCATTTTAATATGCATTGCATATATGTTGTATGAATGATTGGATGTATAGTAAACAAAGGGTGCTTGTGTTGTATTCATTCATACATGCCTTATGAATTGCAAATTTCAGTTGTGCATAGGGTCTATACCAAGTCCATAGTTGGACTCTGACACTATTATGATGGTACCTTCTGTCGCACAGTAGTAGTTGATAGCATCCCTATGGTTATATTCAAGGTGAATGAATTATATATGGACAATTAGTGGCTAATGAAGGTGATGAATTGGTTGTCTTTCCACCTTAGTTTAATGAAGGGCAGATCATGGCATATATCATGAGCCATGGGCATATCACAGTTTTAACCGGGACCTTAATACATAGCTTATAATTAAGTCATGAGTAGATCACAATTTTAATCAAGTGCTTAATAGATAGTTTAGAATTGAGTGACGAGGACATAACATTTTGAACCAAGATCTCGATAGATATTTTAACATGGTGTGCTTGGAATCATAACAAAGCATTTGAGTTGCACAATTATTTTGAAGTGAAACAGTTTTCAAATGTAGATTGACTTGAAAACAAAATGTTTTAAAAATGAATGTTTTGTGTGTAACCCCTATGTATCTCACGAGACGAAAGTCTTATGTATCTCTTTTGGATGTGACATGTATTCTATGTTAAAGAATGTACTATTGAAAAACTTAGTTTCCTAGTATGGTCTTTGATGAAGACTAGAAGACTTCAAAATCTTGAGATTTAGCATGAGAAAAGCTTAATCTTTGTTTATGTATTATATGCTTTTAATATCTGTATAACTTCGGTTTGTTGACATGGAAATATAACTCCCAAGTATGATTATTATCTTAAAAGGGAAAAGTTTGTATTGAGACCAAATTTTGAAAAATATATCTTCATGTCATAAGATGTTTTAATATTTTTTTTGCAGATTTATAAAAGATGGGGTGTTACAACCGTTGTGTTACTCGTTGTCACCATGTGCCTCCTGTGCCATGTTCCGGCTTCTACCACTACTATAATTCAGCACTATACTCAAGCTAAAGGTTGGTGAATGCTCTGATGTCCCTATTGCTGACAAGGAGGTGGAGTTGGGTCAGTTTTTTAGATGAACCTCGTGTTGGACCTAACCCACTTGCACCAATATGGGTTTAGGTCGAGACCCACTTGGGCAATGACATTCTTGGTCCGAGATCTACATTGGGTCATGTACCGGCTTGGGTCCACGCATTATTGGGTCAAGACCCACATTAGGCCAACCTCACTCCTCCAGAATTGGTCCATTTTTATCCACTTGGTCGGTAGGTTTTCTTGGTGCTCAAGGTCCATTATTTCTAAAATTATAAAAAGTACATCCCAAAAATAAAAACCCCAATCTTGATTACAAACATTTTATATACAAGATTACAACCCAAATTACATTAATTTATGACTAAAAATTATAATCAACCAAGACTCGCAACAAAAAATAAACTGACTAATCCGGCCATAGACAACACATCAATCCTATTGAAAGACTATTTTGATGAAAACAATGATTTTCATATATGTAAAAATCAATTGTGTTAATACCTTACTAAAAGCAAAAACATTTACTTCATCACATATTTTAACCAATTAAGTTGTCTTTTGACTATTTCCAAGAACTTGAATAGCACGTTCAAGAACATTCAAAAACCAAAATAATTCTGTGATTTATAGTTCTAAAAATTCTATGATATCAGTTTGGGGATTGATGTTCATAAAAATCATAAAAGAACAAATAGAGGAAGCTATAACAGTTTAAACTTTTCAATCAATCTGAAAGCCATGTATCTAATTAGAACATAATAAATCAACAAGTTATCAACCATAGGGTGTTTTAGAGTACTAATTCAATGTTAGTGACAAATTATCAATGCAAATAATCTCAATGGTTGATCTACAAAGAGTAGCAAACAATAGTTGTTACACTTCCAACTGATTAGACATTCTTTTCCTCTTTTATTTACGACAGTTATACGCTTTTCTCAAAAACCTTAATTGTCAAATAAATAAATTCCTAAACCCTTTAATTATTAACTCTTAATAATTAAACCGGTTTAATTGATAGAACCTTTTATAAAATAAATAATTGCTTATTTTTTAACCGCTTAATAAATACCGGACTAACTTCTAGTTCTTATTTATTAACAGTTTGTAAATAATAAACAACATAACACTATAAATTGTATTATTTATCTGTTCATTTTATGCTCTTAAGTATGTAACTATATTGATTCACATACAAACAATATCACAATTTATATTTGATCATTGTATATTAATTCCAAAAGTCCCCCATACCAACCGTTGCTCAAATGTTGTCGAGAAGATGATGTTTTTCCACCATGCTCAATGATGACAAGTCTCGAATTTTGAAGAGTCTTCTTTTTCTTTGGTGGATTGATGCAGATCTTATTAACATCGTAAAATATTGGCAACTTTCTATCCTCCATGCCCGAGTCTACTTGACAGTTGTGCACATGGATAGAAAATGACACCTTGATAAATAATAACTTAACTGATTACTCAACTACTTAATATCATGAAAAATTCTAGTTAAATATTAATATCATAAGTACCTCATATTCATGAAAAAACGAGAGACAACCCTTCTACAATCGGTTTGCAATACTCCAGTTAATGATCTTTGGGATGATGACCAAATTACACATGGAAAACTTAAAAAATGAGGGAAATGTATACCAGCTACAAATATCCACCGTTAAACATTAACCAATATATTAGTTAAATGATTACTAATAGGATAATTTGAATTTGAAGATATCATCATATATTGATGCAAAATTTAATATGTGAATGTTGAACTTTACTTCATTTTGTTTTGTTTGTTTTTTTCCGTTATTAGCATCCAAGTATTTACACCTACAACGGTTGAGAGATCTGATTATAGGTGGACTTCCATACATGTAATCCCCATGGGTACCTACACAATAACTAACTCGATTAATTATTTAAATAATGTTATAGATAACACCACCTCTCCTGATTATGATATATTTTCCATGTTTCTAAATCATCGAAAATGTATAGGAACCATAAACCGTGTGATACGGCCCAACCTGTGCTGCAGTCTCGGCCCACCAAAACTAAGAAGACTCCGGTCCGTTTGCTGGAGTGAAGCCTCCAAAAGTAACCAAGATTCCCAACCACAATCCATAACATGTTTTCATAAATAGCT
Source organism: Cichorium intybus (assembly GCA_023525715.1). Taxonomy (NCBI): domain Eukaryota; kingdom Viridiplantae; phylum Streptophyta; class Magnoliopsida; order Asterales; family Asteraceae; genus Cichorium; species Cichorium intybus. The sequence continues at coordinate 46,609,926 of CM042012.1, read as the reverse complement.
CCATTCAACGATCAAAAGCAGCTAGAGGTGCCCATCGTAACCGGTTTTTATAAAAACCGAAAAAATTAACCGGACCGGTTTTTTCAATAACCGGTTAGCCAAGAACCGGTTCCGGTTTAACCGAACCGCCGGTTATGAGCCGGTTTCCATACCTTTGCGCAGACCGGTTTTTTGAGCCGGTTTTTTAACCGGTTTTTTTTAACCGGTTTTTTAACCGGAAAATAACCGGTTTTTTCCGGTTTTTTTTATATAGCCGTTAAAAAACGGGAATTTTAAGATTTTGGCTTCTTTTGCTCGTTTTTTAGCCGTTTATAGCCGTTTAAAACCCCTAAATTCCCATTTTACCCCTCATTTGTTAGTATAAATAGATGTTGGTTCATTTGGTTTCAACACCCCGCAAAAAACGCTCACAATTCTCGACGTTTTTCGCATTCCCGACCTATTTTCTAACAATTTCAAGATGGCTTCGTCATGTTCCGCTACCGGTTCCGCTTCCGTTGGTACTTCCGGAATAACACGAAGCTATACCAACGATGATGTAGCGGAAATCAAAACCACAACGCGATCCGCCGATGTTTGGTCGAATTTCGATTATTGTGTTATGAGAGATGGTGCGAAAAAAGCTCGGTGCAAGAAATGTGGGAGGTTTAACCGGAACCGGTTATATAAAAACCGGTTTTAACCGGAACCGGAACCGGTTATACCGGTTAAACATTCCAAACGAAAAAAACCGGCCTAAACCGGTCCGGTTTTACCCGAAACCGGTCAAGCCAAAACCGGTTATATCAAAAACCGGTTCTCATTTTAACCGAAACCGGTTTTAACCGGTAAATGTGCACCTCTAAAAGCAGCCAATATCTCTTTGATTTGGCTTGTAGTTCTTACTTTAGCCTTGATGGTCACTTTAGCCTTGTAATAACTCTCAACACTTAAAAATCAATGTACATTGTTTGAAAAAATCAAAAAACATCAAAATAAGTTGGGTTAAGTTAGCCACTTTTGTGGAAAACATTTTGTTAATGTTTCATGAACCTTTTCTACTTTTGCAAAAGCACATATTTTAAAAAACTGCCATTTATTTTGTAGTTTTTACTTATCTTGAGTCTTGACTGATATACTAAAGATATGATTAGTAAATTATGTAATTGTGAAATATAAATTAGAATCCAAAAAATCTTTTTAATTTTTCGTCGACCGGTATAAATTTTCCGATCAATAAGAAACTGAAAAACTACCATTTATTTAAAAAACTACAATAAGCTTCACGTATATTAGTATATACTATCACAAAAATTGTTAAAATCAAAAGTAAAAAATAAAGACGCGAACTATTTTGAGTTGAGCAATTTCGTTAACTTCTTTTTACATTTTGCGAAAGGTTTGTACTTCAACGAAACTGTAAAAATTAAATCTTACAACATTTTAACTTCAGTTTGCGAATTTCCGCATCTTTATTCACGAAATATACGGTCATTTGAATATAATCTAAATAAACTAGTTATTTGATGATAAATAGAGTTTCCATTTCGAGAGATTTAAAATGGTGATGATTGCTAGAATGGCCAAACGGGGAAAGATGATAATACAAAATGACCAAAGTTACAAAATTTATGATAAATGATGGACTTATTACACGAAATGGTTTTTTTAAGAATATTGCTATGACCATTAGAAAAAATCTTTAAAAATATGACGATATTTTTCATTTTCCAATAATGACATCCTTTTATGACGTAATGTCATCGTTTTCGCATATGAAAAATGGTGAAGCAAAAAATATAATTGGAAACACCAAGAAATCAACTTGACGAAATCATTTCAAAAAATAAGTAATTATTTCAATATTTGCTGAAGCCCCTGAGAGCCTCCGAAAAAAATCGCTGATCTCTTCTCCGACACGGCCGTGACTAGCTTCGAAGTCGTCGACCATCTCGGTTCGTCGACTGCTACCGGTGAAGAACCTGCCGGAGCTGTGAAAGGAATGGGATCGTGAAGAGATGGAAACGGAGACGCGATCGAAGTAATCACGTAACCAATTGAGCCGTCCACTTCATCTCCGATCATCGTTCTCTTCCAATGACGGGAGCGAACAACCAGGCGGGACCTTCCAGTCCTATCGTTCATCTCCGATCGATCCACCTCCGTAGCCGCTGATCTCGCCGATCGATCCACCACCGTAGAAGCTTCCAGTTCTCTCGTTCATCTGCGTTCGATCCACTTCCGTAGTCGATTCCGGTTGGTTTCCTCCATCGATCCACCACCGTAGCGACTGTTCTAGCCGGCAGGCTCCCTCTATCGCCGGATCCCTACTGTCAATCCCTATCACCTTGACCTTCGTCTCCGATTCAGACTAAAGGCCGATTGAGGCACCTACGGCTCCGATTCAAGATCTCTCGTTCATCTGGCCTTCATAGATTCGGTTCACATGTATAAAAAGCTCCGACTCAACCATCCTTGACCACCGATTGAGCCTGCGACGCCTCATGATTTTGTTATGCAACCTGCACATCAGACGCCAAGCTTTTGATCTTTTTTTAATTGAATTGTTTTGACTACACACAGTGATCATTTTGTTTGTAGTCAAGCGGTTTTGCAATCTTTGTGGATACGAGTTTCTGAAATTACAGGAAACAGGAATCAAAATTTGCATAATTGAGGGTAGTTGGATTTTTCTTCAGGCTTTTTAGCACGAGTGTGATCGGAGCTTATTTGAGGGTGATGGATGTACGCAGGAGTGTTTTTGATAGGATTGGACCAAGTGGAAGGAATGGAGGTAAGGTTTCGGATGAAACTCTTAATGTTAAGGTGTCTCACAACATTTTTATCACGAATTTTCCGTCCCATTTTTCTGTACGAGAACTGAGAAATACATGTGACAAGTATGGAGCAGTCAATGATGTGTTCATTCCGAAAAAACTTTCAAAAGCTGGTAAGCATTTTGCTTTTGTTAGATTTGTCAAAAATGGTTATGTGCAAACCCTTGTTAATAATCTTAATTCTATTTGGATTGGGAAAATCAGATTGTTTGCCATGGTGGCAAGGTTTGATAGGAATGTGGGTTATGCTACTAGGCAGAATGTTTCGCCAAATAATGTGGCATATGTGAAAAATGTGGGTCCAATTGTGCGTAAGAATGGAGTTAGGAATTATGCTGATGTCCTTCGAGGGGCTTCTCAAACTGTTGTGCAGAAAAAGGAGGGAGGATCTAAACCTGTGATTGTGTTGGATCACGAGTGTGTGAATGATCAATCTAATTTGTTTACTTTAGTGGCTTGCGTAAAACAATTTGGGTCTATCCCAAATATTCAGTCGATATGTTCAAATGAAGGTTTTGATGGGCTACAGTTCAAATATTTGGGTGGTTTTTGGATTGCTATTACACTCAAGTCTTTGCATGCATGTGATAGGTTCAAATCTCATCAAGGTATTGCTTCGTGGTTTGTTGAAGTGAAGGATTGGTCTGATGATTTTGAAGTCAATGAGAGAGTGGTATGGATTGATGTGGAGGGGATACCGTTATTGTTGTGGACCACAAATACGTTTGTGAGAGTGGCCAGGCAATGGGGTGACCTTGTTTATTTTGAGGATGCGAAGGGTACTAATAGATATAGTGTTCGCATGTGTGTTAAAACAATTTTAACAAACCTTATTTCTGAATCTTGCAAAGTGGTATTTGAAGGGAAGGTGACAGAGATACGGGCTAAAGAAATCACCGGTTGGGTTCCAGATTTCGTGGTAAAGGACTATGTCTTAAATGAAAAGGAGGATGCGGAAGGTGAAGATGATGTTTTCATGAATAAAGATGGAGACGATTTGACGAAAGATGGAAGATCAGAAGATGATGATGGCGAGTCCGTTCATGTTCCTGATTCGTTTGATAATGATAACAGGGAAGGTGTAAAAAGCCCGTTGGATGAAGACCCATTTGGTTTGGATGATTTAATTCGCAAGGATGGAGATGTTAATAATTTTTGTTCAAAGGAGATGGCTAATGACATTTCTTTCCCACCTGGTTTCACTCCGCCTTTTGTTGCGAGGGAGGGGGTTGTGCATGTTGAGCATCAACAACATTCTCCGCATGCTGTTCCTTCCCCGGTGAATTTTTCCAAGCTGTCCGACATGCGTTCCCTTCAGGACTTCGCGTCTGATGATGAGCAAGAATGTGGGGTAAGGAGGGAAGCTTCTTGGCAGGACTCAGTTGGTGGTATGCGAACAAAATCACACGTTCCAGGTAGATCGATAAATTTTAGAGAGGGTGATCATCATGATGATTCTAACTCGGTAATTGGTCCAGTATGTGACACCCCATTTCTTACTGTTTGCAAATACTATGGTTTTTCATAAAATTTCATAAATACAAAAATACGGTTTATCAAAAACCGATAATTTACATGTTTAAAACCAATGGGTGTACAAATCTATATCAAAACTAACCATAGTAAGCAAGAAAAGGATTAAACCTTGTGTCCAAAATAGGAGCTAACTCGAGCTCCACTCCGGCTAAACTTCATCAAAAAAAAAATACTTTAGCTTTTAACCTGGAATACATGGCATAAAAATAAAATACGTAAGACAATAATGTCTCGTGAGTTACATGAGTTTTAGACTCAACCATTTAACTTCTTTTCCAACTTTTATAAAACTTATAACATAATACATCTTTCATAGTTTCAAAATAATAGCATACCATAGCTCTTTCAAAATCATTTCATATCATTCTTTGCATAATTACTTTCTTTCAAAACTTTATAATAGAATCATAATACAACTCTTTCTTTTAAAAAAAATCTTTCTATAATATCATACTATACTCTTTTCTTCTCAAAATTCATTTCATAATATACTTTTCAAAAATAGCTTCTTTCTTACTTACTTTGACTGGTTTTATAAGCTTGCTGGATTTTTATACTTAGGGCTTTAATCACCATAGGTGATACCCCAAGTCTCTATGGCTAGAAAGAACGGATCAATCCTTACCATAGAATTGCTGAGGCAATCTACTTCGCGATGGGGTTTGTCCCCAGTAGATCCCTTACCTAACCCGGGTAGGTTGGAACATAGTTCCCTTACTAACGATGCTTGCTACAATTACCAGTCATATAAAAACTTGCTGCTTGCTTGAACATTTCTCATAAACATAATTTGTGGCTAGGTGCCAAACTTCACCATTTTACATCTTGATGGCTAAATGCCAAACATAGCTTTCATCATATAAAAATCATATGTTTAAAAAAAAAATATCTTTATAACATACTAAGCTTTACGACAAAACATACTTTCCACATCTTATGGCTATATGCCATTCATGCTTAAAAACATAATTATAGTTTGTAACCAAAACATACTTCTTAACCATCTTGTGGCTATATGCCTTTCATACTTGAAAACTTATATAACTTGTATTCAAAATATACTTTCACATGATTATATCATAGACCAAAACATACTTCCACATAATTGGCTCATAGACCAAATCATAACTTCAATTATAGCATTATACTTCCATAAACAAGTCATTAATAATATTCTTGCATATATCATCATATAAAGAGATTTTATAAGAAATCATAAATATACTTACTTGCCATGTACCCCAAAATGGGTAAAATTACTGCATGTACTCACCTCATGTATTGCTAGAAGATTGACTATTCGTTCCTTGTATTTATACTCTTGTGATTAAATAATCACTTGGCATGAACCTATAATTAACATGTTATACATTAATAGTCATGCTAACTGATTCTATAACTCATTAGAGTCCTTATAATACTATCTTGGGTCATAACAAGTCTATAACTTTTAAATGACCAACTTTAGTTAAATCGTATTTTATACGTATTTTACTACAGTACCCTCGGAGGGTCGTATTTCGATTCCGACAATTTTTTATGAAGTTTCATAACATATTAGACCTATGTTTAAAATTTGAGGTCAAACGGACAAGTATAACACCAAATCCTTAAAACCAAAAACCACTTGGCAGGGACTTAGAACAAAAACTGCAATTTTGGTCTGCCGCGAGATCGCGTCCCTACGGGGATGCAGATCGCGACCCTACGGGGTCTGCAGCAACCAGAAATGGTCATTTTTATGGTATAAATTCCCATTTTCCTCATTTTAAGCCCTTAATTCGCGACTTAACCACTAAGGTTTGTTCCATGACTAAAATAATTCATTTACTTCAAGTTTTTAACCATAAAAATCATAGATTTAAATCTTTTTCCAAACATTTTCGGTTTTGCATTTTATTGTCAAAAACCGAAATTGTCCAATATTAATCATTTCTACTGACTTATTTCAACAATTTCTACATATGGAACTTATTAAAACCCCTTGGAATTAATTTGTTCATATAAAATTGATTGCCAAGGCTTTTAAACAAAATTCCAATTTTTCAAAAATAACAACATACTTTGATGATTTTAAGATATGTTCTTAATACTTGACTTAATCGATTTACAACCATTCTAGAACTAGAATAACAACTCCTTTTTACCTTTAAACCATAAGATCATCAATTCCATCCTTTTTGCTTGAAATTTTCCCGTAACACCAAATTTTACACCAAAAATCATTTTGACCAATTTTTAAAGATGGAACTGATTTCTCACTTTATTTATAACATTTATGACTTAATAAAACCATAGAAACAAATTTCAGTTCCAAAAACCCATTTCTAGGGTTCTTGAGCCAAAAATTCATTTTCTTGATTCTTAACACTTTCAATGGTTGTATTAAGTTGAGATAGTGATTAAGACACAGATTATGGCTAGGAATCATAGGATAATCCTCCTCTAGCCACTGAATTTTCGAAGCTACAGTAACATGCTCACGGGAAATGGTTTAAGCATCCCTAAAAATAAGTTTACTAACCTTAAAAGGCTTGGAATTCTTCAAATTCCAAGTGGGTTTCTTCTATTTCTTCATGACCTTCAAGAATCGATCTCTTATCCCTCTCAAGAACTCTCCCGTAACTGTGAATGAAATGCAGATATTTTCTGCTTGTATACTTACAAACTTTGCCTTAATGGCAATTTAGTCCCTATAGTTTTATTTTGTCCCAAAATGGCACAAAATTCATTTTATATCATTTTTAAGTTTTGTCTTCTTTCATTTTTACCCCAAACTCTAAAATATTTTATACCCAAGTCCAAAGCATGGCAAAAGACTAAATTGCCCTCTAGTTTTAAGAAATGGCACTTTGGCCCTTCTTGTTCAATTCTTTTACAAAAACTGTCCCAAATCTCAAAATTCTTCTTTTTAAGTTTATATCATTACATATTATCTCAAAAATCATATTTTGATTACTTAAAAGACATTTTGATGTCAAATGACCATTTTACCCTTTTTCATCAATTTTCTCCAAACTCTTGGAAATTTTCTATATTTCCCGTTACATGATTTTAAAACTTTCAAAGCATTATTTTGAATATAAATTCAAGATTTTTGGGTCGTTACAACTACCTCCCCCTTATTGGGATTCCGTCCTCGGAATCTTTTCATATTTTAATAGTGTGATTTGTACTTATACTCTTTATCTTCGAAGAATTAACTTTTTTTTTTTTTATTTCTTCAACTTTTTACTTTCTTATTTAAACATATACATTACTTTTATTAAATGACCAAAATGCCCTTTCGGTCATTTTATTCGTTTTTTTTTTTTAAACATTTTAGTCGTTCATTCATACTCCATACTATATATTCTCGTTACATTCCTTTATACCTCATTTCATTTATATACAAAATATTTTAATAAAGCTCATTCTACAAAATATGTCCATACTTTCATACTTTTATCAAAATAGCAATCTACTTTTGAATTCTTCTCATATCTTTACTACAACATGTGAGATTATACTCACAACATTCTTTACTTATAAAAGTTCCAAATATCACTAAATATATTTATACATAATTCGTATTTATACAATTTCTTAAATACACAAACTCTTTTCCTTGTATAGATTTTGTCCCTTAACGGACATTTCACTTAAGAGATCTTTTCACCTCCATTTGATATTGCTTATTTATTTTAACAATTAGACATAATTACTTCTCTTTCTATGTATAATACACAACATTTGACCTTGTAAGCTTGTATAGTTTTACCATGGAAGTTGGTCTGTTATTTTTGTCAACTTCTTCTTTTCCACCCTTGGCTTCTATACTACTAATTGTATACTAATTGTATACTTTTTATTAGATTTTATACTTCCACAATCCCCTTGTATATGTTCCACTTTGTAAACTATATGTATTATTTTCTTTAAGTACATATCTCTTCTCATTTAGAATATGTATGCTACTATTACATTATTATACTTACTACCTTCATTCTGAATCCATCTTTAATAAAATGTCCTTTTCATATACTTCTTACTCCTCTTACTAACTTTCATACGTTTACAATAAATTATTATCATCATTATTTTCTACTCTGTATTTTACATGTATCTATTCATACATGTCTTGAATCTTTCTACTTTCACATCATATTATTTGTCCATGATTTAAATTATGAATTTACATTTTCACATACCTCTTAATTATTTCTTGTACATTACATGTACTACTTTTTCTACATATTTCATAACACTCTATACTTATATTACTTTCACTTTTTGATATACTAACATTCTAAATACTTTTTTCATCCTCTTTTATGAGATTTCGGTCTCATTTATTACTTATTAGCATAAACATGTCTTTCTCTTTTCTTCAATTTTTATACAATGCTTTTGTCCCATTTTAGACTTTTACAAGTCAATTTTGTCAATAAAATACCGTCCATTGTTTTCTAACAACTTCTCAGCATATATTTACAAGTTCTCACTTGTATAATATACACTTATATATACACTTGATTTTTTTTTTTTTTAAGAATTCAACTAGGTATTTTAAACATTTTCGTCCCATGACGAATTCTTGACATAACCTTCAATCACCATTATCATTCGTTACTCTTTTCTGTTGTAGCTAATGCCAACAAAATATTTTTCTTAGCTTTATATCTTTTATCATTTCTGTTATGTGTTATAAGGCTACATGCCTAACACATTACATTATTCTTTCATTTATACTCCACTTCTTTACACTACATATTTATTTACAACATTAAATATTTCATATACAACTTATTTCTTATGTATCTTTAGGTGATACACAATTGCCATTTATTTTCTCGTCATCTTTCATTCTTTTGGTATATCGAGGCAGTATGCCCGATACATTATTTTACTCTTTTGCTTCATACTTTATGGTATTCTAATTAGAATACTTATTTCACAACCACCTTTATACTTTTATATGTGTCTATCATAAACTTACCCATACTCTTATATTTATAAACATATATAAACATATACTTCTTCGTATTTCATGGTTACCAGCCATGTATTAATTATTTCTCAAAATCTTTGGTTTCCTTTACCCATCATTTCTATTCGGAAGTAGTAACTTCCTGCCTGTTTATTATCATTTTTTTTTTTAAAATCTTTCATTATATTCTTCTGATTATCCTTATCATTTGTTTCATCTTTTATTTCTTGCCTAACATTTATTTAGGCATTCAACCTTTAGTTCTCACTTCATGTTCATTTAATCGCATTACAACAATGCAATTTACTTTAAATATCATAATCTTTGACAATTTCTTATGCATCATTCTTTTCCCCCCATTTGGGTATCTTACTTTACTTTTATTACTCATTATGACATTGTACTATTAATACACTCCACTTATAATTTCATTCTTCCTGTAAAAGTCTTACAACTTTTATATATAGATAATCAATACCCATAATTCCTTTTTAGATTGCTCTTATACATACTTCCTCTCGTCTTGACAGGCATATAATTTAATGTCTTTCAATCTGTCTACAAAGTATTAAGTATCACATTATTTCTTTTACTTTACCATACTAAGTGGTATCCACTGCATTAACTTTTATTACTTATAATCTTCCTTGTTCTTGTTACATAGGTATACAATTCCTATGTTATTCTCACTAATCTCTTCACCAACCTTACCCACCAGATTACCATAATTCCTTTGTGATTCCACCGGTCTCAATACATATCCTGTGATTATGATAATACGGGCCCATATTACCATAACCACCTATACATATTGATTCTGTTGTTATCACAAGGTTTCATGGGACACTGATTCCTTTACATATAACACCATTATAAGTACATGGTGATCATTACTAGAAATCTTACTACTTTATAAACATAGCCTTTAATAAATTTAGACGGTTACGGAAAATATCATATAATTTTCCTAACGGTCAGATTTTTGCTCACTTTAAACGTTAACTTAACACTTATTAGTGTTATATATCTACATATTTTAAAAAAAAATGCATAATGTCCTAATCATTTAAGACATCATATAACATACTTTCATAAACTAACATTTTTATAGCATGAGTTTAAGCCTAGGAGTGGAACAAGCCAATCCTAATTCGCTTAAACTATGGCTCTGATACCAACTTGTGACACCCCATTTCTTACTGTTTGCAAATACTATGGTTTTTCATAAAATTTCATAAATACAAAAATACGGTTTATCAAAAACCGATAATTTACATGTTTAAAACCAATGGGTGTACAAATCTATATCAAAACTAACCATAGTAAGCAAGAAAAGGATTAAACCTTGTGTCCAAAATAGGAGCTAACTCGAGCTCCACTCCGGCTAAACTTCATCAAAAAAAAATACTTTAGCTTTTAACCTGGAATACATGGCATAAAAATAAAATACGTAAGACAATAATGTCTCGTGAGTTACATGAGTTTTAGACTCAACCATTTAACTTCTTTTCCAACTTTTATAAAACTTATAACATAATACATCTTTCATAGTTTCAAAATAATAGCATACCATAGCTCTTTCAAAATCATTTCATATCATTCTTTGCATAATTACTTTCTTTCAAAACTTTATAATAGAATCATAATACAACTCTTTCTTTTAAAAAAAATCTTTCTATAATATCATACTATACTCTTTTCTTCTCAAAATTCATTTCATAATATACTTTTCAAAAATAGCTTCTTTCTTACTTACTTTGACTGGTTTTATAAGCTTGCTGGATTTTTATACTTAGGGCTTTAATCACCATAGGTGATACCCCAAGTCTCTATGGCTAGAAAGAACGGATCAATCCTTACCATAGAATTGCTGAGGCAATCTACTTCGCGATGGGGTTTGTCCCCAGTAGATCCCTTACCTAACCCGGGTAGGTTGGAACATAGTTCCCTTACTAACGATGCTTGCTACAATTACCAGTCATATAAAAACTTGCTGCTTGCTTGAACATTTCTCATAAACATAATTTGTGGCTAGGTGCCAAACTTCACCATTTTACATCTTGATGGCTAAATGCCAAACATAGCTTTCATCATATAAAAATCATATGTTTAAAAAAAAAATATCTTTATAACATACTAAGCTTTATGACAAAACATACTTTCCACATCTTATGGCTATATGCCATTCATGCTTAAAAACATAATTATAGTTTGTAACCAAAACATACTTCTTAACCATCTTGTGGCTATATGCCTTTCATACTTGAAAACTTATATAACTTGTATTCAAAATATACTTTCACATGATTATATCATAGACCAAAACATACTTCCACATAATTGGCTCATAGACCAAATCATAACTTCAATTATAGCATTATACTTCCATAAACAAGTCATTAATAATATTCTTGCATATATCATCATATAAAGAGATTTTATAAGAAATCATAAATATACTTACTTGCCATGTACCCCAAAATGGGTAAAATTACTGCATGTACTCACCTCATGTATTGCTAGAAGATTGACTATTCGTTCCTTGTATTTATACTCTTGTGATTAAATAATCACTTGGCATGAACCTATAATTAACATGTTATACATTAATAGTCATGCTAACTGATTCTATAACTCATTAGAGTCCTTATAATACTATCTTGGGTCATAACAAGTCTATAACTTTTAAATGACCAACTTTAGTTAAATCGTATTTTATACGTATTTTACTACAGTACCCTCGGAGGGTCGTATTTCGATTCCGACAATTTTTTATGAAGTTTCATAACATATTAGACCTATGTTTAAAATTTGAGGTCAAACGGACAAGTATAACACCAAATCCTTAAAACCAAAAACCACTTGGCAGGGACTTAGAACAAAAACTGCAATTTTGGTCTGCCGCGAGATCGCGTCCCTACGGGGATGCAGATCGCGACCCTACGGGGTCTGCAGCAACCAGAAATGGTCATTTTTATGGTATAAATTCCCATTTTCCTCATTTTAAGCCCTTAATTCGCGACTTAACCACTAAGGTTTGTTCCATGACTAAAATAATTCATTTACTTCAAGTTTTTAACCATAAAAATCATAGATTTAAATCTTTTTCCAAACATTTTCGGTTTTGCATTTTATTGTCAAAAACCGAAATTGTCCAATATTAATCATTTCTACTGACTTATTTCAACAATTTCTACATATGGAACTTATTAAAACCCCTTGGAATTAATTTGTTCATATAAAATTGATTGCCAAGGCTTTTAAACAAAATTCCAATTTTTCAAAAATAACAACATACTTTGATGATTTTAAGATATGTTCTTAATACTTGACTTAATCGATTTACAACCATTCTAGAACTAGAATAACAACTCCTTTTTACCTTTAAACCATAAGATCATCAATTCCATCCTTTTTGCTTGAAATTTTCCCGTAACACCAAATTTTACACCAAAAATCATTTTGACCAATTTTTAAAGATGGAACTGATTTCTCACTTTATTTATAACATTTATGACTTAATAAAACCATAGAAACAAATTTCAGTTCCAAAAACCCATTTCTAGGGTTCTTGAGCCAAAAATTCATTTTCTTGATTCTTAACACTTTCAATGGTTGTATTAAGTTGAGATAGTGATTAAGACACAGATTATGGCTAGGAATCATAGGATAATCCTCCTCTAGCCACTGAATTTTCGAAGCTACAGTAACATGCTCACGGGAAATGGTTTAAGCATCCCTAAAAATAAGTTTACTAACCTTAAAAGGCTTGGAATTCTTCAAATTCCAAGTGGGTTTCTTCTATTTCTTCATGACCTTCAAGAATCGATCTCTTATCCCTCTCAAGAACTCTCCCGTAACTGTGAATGAAATGCAGATATTTTCTGCTTGTATACTTACAAACTTTGCCTTAATGGCAATTTAGTCCCTATAGTTTTATTTTGTCCCAAAATGGCACAAAATTCATTTTATATCATTTTTAAGTTTTGTCTTCTTTCATTTTTACCCCAAACTCTAAAATATTTTATACCCAAGTCCAAAGCATGGCAAAAGACTAAATTGCCCTCTAGTTTTAAGAAATGGCACTTTGGCCCTTCTTGTTCAATTCTTTTACAAAAACTGTCCCAAATCTCAAAATTCTTCTTTTTAAGTTTATATCATTACATATTATCTCAAAAATCATATTTTGATTACTTAAAAGACATTTTGATGTCAAATGACCATTTTACCCTTTTTCATCAATTTTCTCCAAACTCTTGGAAATTTTCTATATTTCCCGTTACATGATTTTAAAACTTTCAAAGCATTATTTTGAATATAAATTCAAGATTTTTGGGTCGTTACAACTTAGATGGAGTTTTTGGTACACAATCTGCTAATGCCGACTCAATGAGTCATCCGAAACCTCCAGTTAATGCTTTGTCGATTATGGATCAATTTAACAGGTTTATTGAATTGGGTCAGGCGAGCGGTCTTCGTATGAATGGTTGTGAAAAAGATTTGAAGATTTTTCTCAAAAAAATTGGAGTTGGTAACGCTTTTAAATGAATATTTTGTCGCTAAATGTTCAAGGCTTGGGAGGCAAAAGGAAAAAACAGTGGGTTTATGATTTATGTAGTGTTCATAAGCTGAATTTTCTGGCTATTCAAGAGACGAAGAAGGGTCAAATTTCTCCTTTGTTGGCTAAAAGGTTGTGGGGAAATTCATTCTTTGATTATTTGGTGAGTCCTTCAAGGGGAGCTTCGGGCGGAATTGTTTGTATTTGGGATAAAGGGGTGTTCAAGTGTAAAAAACAAGTGATACAGGATGCTTTTGTGATGTTGGAAGGCTGTTGGGGAGGAGATGAATTTCCTATTTTGATTATTACTGTTTATGCTCCTCAAAGTGCTAATGCTAAAAAAGATTTATGGATTACTATTGGTGGGTTCTTGGATTCATGGGAAGGTGAGGTCATCGTCATGGGAGATTTTAATGTTGTTCGATGTGAGTTTGAGCGACATGGTTCGTGTTTTAATAAAAGACAAGCTGAGGATTTTAATGATTTTCTTCGTTCGGGTGGTTTGGTGGATGTTCAACTAGGGGGATATTCTTTTACTTGGTCGGATAAGGTGGCGGGAAAGATGAGTAAATTGGATAGATTTTTGGTCTCAGAAGGTTTGTTGTCTTTTTTTCCTAATCTATCGGGAATTATTCTTAATAAGCATCTTTCGGATCATAGACCGATTTTTCTTAAAGATTGTGATCTCGATTATGGCCCTACTCCGTTTCGTCTTTTTCATTCGTGGTTTTTGGAGGAAGACTTTGTGCATGTGGTAGAGGATTCTTGGAGTAAGGATGGATGTAATCATGCGAATGCCATGGTGAAAATGAAGGAAAAGCTAAAGATCTTGAAGAAAAATTTAAAGTTATGGAATTATGATAAGTTGCAAAAACGAAATAAAAGGAAGAAGGAGATTCAAAAAGAGATGGTGGATATAGATAAGAAAGTTGATATTGGGGGTGGCGTGAGTGGAAATATGGAGAATAGAATATTTTTGGAAAAGGAATTGGCGGATATAAATAGAATTGAAACTCTTGATGTGGCTCAAAAAGCCAAAGTGAGGTGGGCTATTGAAGGAGATGAAAATAGTAAATTTTTTCATGGCATTATTAATAAAAGAAGAAGGAACACAGCTATTCGTGGTGTTTTTTCGGATGGTCGTTGGATTGAAGAGCCAAAGTTGGTGAAAGAAGAATTTAGAAAGCACTTTGCGGAGAGATTTGCTAAACCAAACTGGGTTAAACCTCAGGTGGATCAAACTTTTTCTTGTGTTTTATCGGTAGAGCAGTCGGAGGAATTGGAGTCTGAGGTTACGATGGAGGAGGTTAAAAGGGCGGTCTGGGATTGTGGTTCTGACAAAGCTCCGGGACCGGATGGCTTTACTTTTGAATTTTTCAAAAGGTTTTGGTATTTGGTTAAGTCGGAGGTGGTTGATGCGGTTAAGTGCTTTTTTAATATGGGGCATTTTCCTGGAGGTTGTAATGCGTCTTTTATTGCCTTGATTCCAAAAGTGCAGCAGCCTAAATTTGTTAAAGATTATAGACCTATTAGCCTGATTGGTTGCCAATATAAAATTATTGCCAAACTTTTAGCTAATAGGTTAGCAAGTGTCATGGATGGTATTGTTAGTAAAGAGCAGTCTGCTTTTATTAAAGGTAGGCAGATTTTGGATGGTCCGTTCATTCTTAATGAGTTGGCGTCATGGTGTAAGTATAAAAGGGAGAAAGCTTTTGTGTTTAAGGTTGATTTTCAAAAAGCGTATGATTCGGTGCGGTGGGATCATTTGATTGATGTTATGTTGCAACTTGGTTTTGGTGAGCGGTGGCGAGGTTGGATTTCTAGTTGTTTGCGCTCTGCCACTTCTTCGGTGTTAGTGAATGGTTCCCCTACGGATCAGTTCCAGCTCGCCAGGGGTCTCAGACAGGGAGATCCTTTATCTCCGTTTCTTTTCATTTTGGTGATGGAGAGTCTTCATATTATGGTCCAACGGGTTGTGGAGAGAGGATTGATGTGTGGCTTTACGTTTGGCAAGTCAAATCAGATTTCTATTTCTCATCTTTTCTATGCAGATGATGCTATCTTTATTGGGTCATGGGATAAGGAAAATGTGGATTCGTTAGTCTCTCTTCTGCATGTTGTCCATCTTGTGTCGGGTCTTTCGATAAATCTGCAGAAGAGTAAACTTTTGGGGCTGGGTGTTACGTTTGAGGAGGTGCAACATATGGCGACTAGTACAGGATGTGAGCCGATTAAATTACCTTTTGACTATCTTGGTCTATTGGTGGGAGGTAATATGAGTCGTTTGATCTCATGGAAAAAAGTGGTTGATAAGGTTGATTCTAAACTCTCAAAGTGGAAACTTAAAACCTTATCTGTTGGGGGTCGGCTTACTTTAATTAAGTCGGTCCTGGGCGCAATTCCTACTTTTTTCATGTCTGTTTTTAAGGTGCCTGACGGTATCTTAAAGATAGATGGAGGTGGAAACTTAAAACCTTATCTGTTGAGGCTTTGCAATGGAGTGAGCTCGTTGATGTTGTAAACCAAGTGGTGCTTAGTAATTCGCAAGATAGATGGAGGTGGACGAAGGATGGGTCGGGATGTTTTTCGGTGGCGTCGGCTAGGGAAACTATTGATGATGTTTGTCTTCCGAGTGGGGTTACGGTGGTTAAATGGTGTTCACTTGCTCCGATTATGCTGAATGTGCTAGCTTGGAAGATAGCGGTTAATGGGCTTCCTATTATATGGAATTTGGCGAGAAGAGGGTTTGATATCCAGTCCATTGCTTGTGTTGTGTGTGAGAAAGGTGGTGAATCGAATGACCATCTCTTTTTTGGATGCTCTTTTGTGACAGATCTTGTTACGAGTGTTGCTAAGTGGTGGGGGATAAATATTCCTTTTGTTGCGAATCATGCAGATTGGTCCTTTTGGTTTGACAATCTTTGCATGCTGAAACATAGGAAAATTTGTCTTCAAGTGGTTTTTATGACAGTTTGGTGGTGTGTGTGGAACTTCAGGAATGCTTCTATTTTCTCTTCTGAAAAGCCTAAGAAGTGCATGTGCTGGGATAATGTTGTGTCTTACTCGTTCTTGTGGATTAGGAGTCGTTGCAAAAAATTGTGTCTTAAATGGGATGCTTGGCTTTTAGATCCCAATTTAGCAATTTCTGTTATGTAATTGTTTCGTCGTACTTTTGTCTAGCTTCTTGCTAGCTGCGTTTTTTGAGTTTTAATATATTGGCTGCTGTTCTAAAAAAAATTATTTCAAGATAAAATTTAAAAAGGTGGTTAAATGGTAGTAAAATATCCAATTTTTGGTATTTTATGATTAACTCAATAAGTAATAAATCTGATATTTAAAATTTTGATAACATATTTAAAATTGTCGAATCTGATTTTGTCAAGTCGAACTCAAACATAATTGCAGTGGAAGTCTTTCTTCTTTAAAACACAAGCTCCTTGTCAAGTTTTTCAAGTAGAAGTGATGATTTTTACAAAATGATAACGTTTTATGGGTGCGAGTTATTAAAGCCCGTAGTGGAGATGACATTTAATTTGGTTATCTGACTCGACTGTGTCATAGTGGTCCTTGAGTAACATTGAAAAAGTCTTTGCGTATTTGATTGATAAGAGGTTTGGTTTTGGACTCTTTTCGTAATTTAAAAGTGGGAAATGGTCACCAAACAATGTTCTAAAAGACATTTGGATAGGAGGGTGTTCTTTTTAAAATTAGGTTCCCTCTTGATTTTCATAAAAACTGTCTCGTTAAAGATCGAATGAATTTGGAGATGTAGCCTGATATTTTGTTTGGATAACTGCAAAATGATCATAGGAATAATAAAGGGGTTAAAGTTGATACGATTTTCTATCCCATTTGCATGCTTCCACTGAGGTTGTCAATCATATTTTTGTCGTTTGTGTGAAAGATTCCTTCAAAAGCAAAAGCAGTCAAAAGAAGAATAATTTATGTGGGCCCCACATGAATAGTAATAATCAAAATCAAATGCCAATTGAGTTTTGAACGACGATTTTTCAATTGCAGGCGCCTACGTTTTTTTTCATTTATTCACACGGCAGATAATCGGCTAATCATCCCTATAAATAGGGATGATCATTTTCCAAATGAAGTCGTCCAAAAACCATTGAGTGAAATATATATATATACATAGATATATATTGTGAGGCTCTGTGTATAAAAGAAAAGAGAGATATATTTTCATTTCCAAATCTTGTAACCTCCTCATTTTTCTTCATATAGTGATTATCATCGGTTGTGCCCGTGGTTTTTTCCCGAAAGGGTTTTTCCACGTTAAATCTTTGTGTCCACATTTATTTTTTCCTTTATCGTATTATTATTTTATTTTATTGTCGATATAATTAATTCGTAACAAGTGGTATCAGAGCCACGTTGTTTTCTATACTCATTCTCTATTTATTGAGTATTATATCGACATGGCTACTTTGAAATACGATATTCCATTGTTGGATCGAGATACAAGATTTTCATTATGGCAAGTAAAAATGCGAGCTGTATTGGCTCAGTTGGACCTTGATGATGCTCTGTTAGGCCGAGACAAAATGCCTGCGTCTTGGTCAGATGAAGAAAAGGATCGTAAAGATCGTAAGGCTCTCTCTCATATCCATCTTCATTTATCTAACAATATTTTGCAGGAAGTTTTGAAAGAAACTACTGTAGCCTCTTTATGGCTAAAATTAGAACAAATTTGCATGACTAAAGATCTCACAAGTAAGATGCACCTTAAACAAAAATTATTTTCGCTTAAGATGCAAGAAGGTGGATCGTTGCTGGATCATCTTTCGACATTTAAAGAGATCATCACTGATCTTGAAGCTATGGAGGTAAAATATGATGAAGAGGATTTGGGTTTAATTCTTTTATGTTCTTTGCCTAGTTCTTATTCAAACTTTAGAGATACCATATTATATAGTCGTGATACTTTAACACTTCAAGAAGTTTATGAAGCTTTGCATGCCAAAGAAAAGATGAAAGATATGGTATCCACTGAAGGTTCAAGTTCTAAAGGAGAAAGTCTAGCAGTTCGTGGCAGACCAACAGATAAGAATGATTCCAAAGGCAAGAACAAAAGAAATTCTAGAAGCAAATCTAGATCCAGACGTTCCAAGTCATGCAACTATTGCAAAAAGGAAGGACATGATATCTCTGAATGTTACAAGTTGAAAAACAAGGAGAAAAGAGCTTCTAATCAAAATCACAAACCAAATCAAGATGATGAAGGAAAAGCTACTTATGCTGCTGAAAATAATTCTAACGGTGATGTTCTTGTAGCTTTTGCAGGAATTCTAAAAACCAATGATGAATGGATTCTTGACTCAGCTTGTACTTTTCATATGAGTCCAAACAGAAGCTGGTTTATAAATTATCAACCTATAGAAGGTGGCTCCGTATTGATGGGTGATAATGCACCATATAAAGTCACTGGAATTGGTTCCATTCAAATCAAGATGTTTGATGGTGTTGTCAGAACTTTGTCTGATGTTCGACACGTTCCAGGTTTGAAAAGAAACCTTATTTCTTTAAGTACTCTTGACCTTAAAGGGTACAAATATTCCGGTGAAGGTGGAGTTTTAAAGGTTTCAAAAGGCGCTATGATTGTCATGAAAGCCGATATCAAATCAGCAAACCTGTATCATCTTCGGGGTACAACAGTAACAGGTAATTCTAATGTTACTTCAAATTCATCTACTGATACTACTAACCTGTGGCATATGCGTCTTGGGCATATGAGTGAACTTGGTTTGACAGCATTAAGCAAAAGAGGATTGCTTGATGGCCAGTGCGTTGGCAAACTGGAATTCTGTGAACACTGCATATTTGGCAAACACAAGAGGGTGAAATTCAACACCTCGGTACATACTACAAAAGGCATTTTGGAGTATGTACATGCTGATTTATGGGGACCATCTCAAGAAGCATCACTAGGAGGTGCTCGTTATATGTTGACAATTATTGATGATTATTCAAGAAGAGTTTGGCCATATTTCTTGAAGCTTAAATCTGAAGCATTCTCTGCATTCAAAGAATGGAAAGTCATGGTGGAAAACCAGACCGGTAAGAAGGTCAAAAAGCTTCGCACAGATAATGGTATGGAGTTTTGTTCAAATGAATTTAATTCATATTGTAAACTAGAAGGAATTGTTAGACACTACACCGTTTCTCACACACCCCAACAAAATGGTGTAGCTGAACGTATGAACAGAACCATTATTTCAAAAGCCCGTTGTATGTTATCTAACGCAGGATTATCTAAGCGTTTTTGGGCAGAAGCTGCTTCTACTGCATGTTATTTAATTAACATGTCACCTTCTATTCCACTTGATAAAAAGACTCCTATTGAGGTATGGTCTGGCTCCCCAGCAAACTATTCAGATTTAAGAATTTTTGGTTGCCCTGCTTATGCTCATGTTGATAATGGAAAATTAGAGCCTAGGGCAATTAAATGTATCTTTCTTGGTTACAAGTATGGTGTGAAAGGATATAAGTTATGGTGTCCTGAAACTAAAAATATCATAATTAGTAGAAATGTAGTATTTAATGAATCAGCTATGCTACATAAAGATTCTTCTACTAATATTCCTGTTGAGAGTCAACAAAAGACAAGTGTGCAGGTGGAGCAACCTGTTGACTCAGAACATACACCAGAAAAAGAAAACTATATTGATCAAAATCCATCAGTTGAGCAAGAATCTTCTACTCCTACTCCTACTCACCAACCACAACGTTCTATAGCAACTGATAGACCTAGGAGGGTCATTCATCCTCCCAAGAGACTGATAGAAGAAGCAAATATTGTTGCTTATGCTTTAAACGTTGCTGAAGAAATTGAAGGTATCAAAGAACCTTCAACTTACACGGAAGCCATTACTTCAGAACATTGCAACAAATGGATAATTGCCATGCATGATGAAATGGAATCTCTTGAAAAGAATGGCACTTGGGAGTTGGTGAAATTACCAAAAGAAAAGAAGCCTATCCGCTGCAAATGGATTTTCAAAAGAAAAGAAGGTATTACTCCTAATGAGGAAGCAAGATTTAAAGCAAGGTTAGTTGCTAAAGGCTATAGCCAAATTCCAGGCATTGATTTTACTGATGTTTTCTCTCCTGTTGTTAAGCATAGCTCAATTCGTACTTTACTTAGTATTGTTGCCATGCAAAACTATGAGCTTGAGCAGTTAGATGTCAAAACTGCATTTTTACATGGTGAATTGGAGGAAGATATTTATATGGAGCAACCTGAAGGTTTCATTATCCCTGGAAAAGAGAACTTGGTATGTAGATTGAAGAAATCTCTTTATGGGTTAAAGCAATCCCCAAGGCAATGGTATAAAAGGTTTGACTCTTTTATGCTATCTCAGAATTTTAAAAGATCAGATTATGATAGTTGTGTTTATTTTAAGTCAGTTAATGGTTCATCAATATATCTGCTTCTTTATGTTGATGATATGTTGATTGCGGCAAAAGATAAACTAGAGATAACAAAACTGAAAGCACAACTAAGCAAAGAGTTTGAAATGACGGACTTAGGTCCAGCCAAGAAAATTCTTGGTATGGAAATTACTCGTAACAGACAGCATGGAAAACTATACCTAAGTCAAAAGAGGTATATTGAGAAAGTTCTTCAAAGATTCAACATGCATAAAGCCAAGCCAGTGAGTACTCCGTTAGCTGCACATTTCAAACTATCTTCAGCATATTGTCCAAACTCAGATGATGAAATTAACCACATGGCGAAAGTTCCATATTCTAGTGCAGTTGGTTCTCTAATGTATGCCATGGTATGTTCTCGCCCTGATTTATCTCACGCTTTAAGTGTTGTTAGCAGATATATGGCTAACCCAGGAAAAGAGCATTGGAAAGCCGTTCAATGGATTCTTAGATATTTATGCGGTACTTCCAATGCATGTTTACAATTTGGAAGTTCTGGTGAAGGACTGGTGGGCTATGTAGATTCTGATTATGCTGGAGATTTGGACAAAAGAAGATCTTTGACAGGTTATGTCTTTACTATTGGTGGATGTGCTGTGAGTTGGAAGGCAAGTCTACAGACCACTGTTGCCTTATCCACAACTGAAGCAGAATACATGGCAATTTCTGAAGCTTGTAAGGAAGCTATTTGGTTAAGAAATTTATACGGTGAACTTTGTGGAGACACATCTCCCACAAAGATTTTTTGTGATAGTCAAAGTGTTATTTATCTCACAAAAGCAAATGTTTCATGAGAGGACGAAACATATTGATGTACGTTATCACTTTATTCGAGATGTTATTTCCAAAGGTGATATTCAAGTTCAAAAGATTAGCACTCATGACAATCCGGCGGATATGATGACGAAGCCGGTTCCAGCAACTAAGTTTGAGCTTTGCTCAAGCTTGGTTGGTATGACAATCTAATTCCAAGGATTGTTGGCACACGATGATTTTATAATGAGGAGTTCTACAAATGGAAATTCGTCTCAAGGTGGAGTTTGATTACTTATTGCTTTTAAAGTCAAGGTGGAGATTGTGAAAGATTCCTTCAAAAGCAAAAGCAGTCAAAAGAAGAATAATTTATGTGGGCCCCACATGAATAGTAATAATCAAAATCAAATGCCAATTGAGTTTTGAACGACGATTTTTCAATTGCAGGCGCCTACGTTTTTTTTTATTTATTCACACGGCAGATAATCGGCTAATCATCCCTATAAATAGGGATGATCATTTTCCAAATGAAGTCGTCCAAAAACCATTGAGTGAAATATATATATATACATAGATATATATTGTGAGGCTCTGTGTATAAAAGAAAAGAGAGATATATTTTCATTTCCAAATCTTGTAACCTCCTCATTTTTCTTCATATAGTGATTATCATCGGTTGTGCCCGTGATTTTTTCCCGAAAGGTTTTTCCACGTTAAATCTTTGTGTCCACATTTATTTTTTCCTTTATCGTATTATTATTTTATTTTATTGTCGATATAATTAATTCGTAACAGTTTGCCTACAAAGGTTATTTGGTTCCAAATAGTTAAGTGGTGGGTTTTTGATGAAGTCACTTATTCTACACTAGAGAATCGGATTTTATGGGTAGAGAATTCAAATCATAAGGCAGTTCAAAAGAAATGCTTTGATGTAGTTATAATTGTATATTTTTAAGCCATTTGAAAATTACATAACATGGTCTTTAAAACGGCTGATTCTGAGTTACATATCATAAGCTATTATCTTTTGATAAAAACACCACATTAATATAAAGAATATGTTGTTTACTTATTAAAATAAGAAAACATATATTTGTAATATGTGGATGGAAAGTGAAAAGTATACATGCTAGAAAATCATCATTTTTATATTCTTTTGTGTTATGTTTGCAGAAACCCTTGCGCATGCTATCAGATGCATTCGTTTTCCCTTCAGATTTTTGTAATTTATAAAGTTAATTAAAAGCTACAAATAATTTTTTTTATCTCAAAATAATCATACATCTTTTTTCATGCTCTTTCACAACTATCCTTTTAGTTATGACAATATGTATACCAACCTTTCCATAGAAAACTATCTTAGCTTCTTCGGTCTCTTTTAAGCTATATGTGATATTGATATTTCATCTCATGTTAACATCATATCATTATCATTCACCGTCATTCAAAACGTATTATACTTATCTTTCATAATGTACCACAATATACAAGAAGGGAGAGGGAAACGGCAGCGGAAGAATAGGGGAAGTGGAGAGGGGGCTCAACCATAGCGGGGTCAAGAATTAGTGTCACTGCAATAGCTGATGTGGGGTCGTCAACAGAGCTAAATGTGGCGGCTTGAATCACACTCACAGCAGGGTGACCATAATACATAGTGTTAGACTAAACGTTTATTCCATTCGATAATTATACAAGTTTTCTTGATTTAGGCTTTAACTCAACATAAATAAAATTTTCAATCTTTGATTTAAGAATTCAAAAAACCCAAAAAAATTCTATCTGAACTATAGATATCCGTAAACAAACTCGACTAAGAGTTTAAGACCTTAAATAATTCGAAGATATTTATAGAAAATATGTCCATAAAACCAATTTGGTTGAAGCTCCACTTAAAAATACACATACCCAAGTTATAACGAAAATCTCATATGTATTTTCATCAAACTTGCACTCATAGTCTCAACATATAAAACCCAAGCTCTTCAACATAAATGTGATCATTTGTTAGGTGACCAACATTACCTCGTTTCAATGGAATTAGAGTAGACTCCATTACATCATGGTCCCACCGCCACCAAACAATAGACCCCTCCGCCAATCCACCGCGTTGATTTGGCCGTGAGATGGTGTCGCCACCGCACCACCTTTAGCATACAAACTTGGCCATCGTAGCTTGTCAAATCTTTTGGTTGATTTCAATGTACCATCAACATGATTTGTCAACAATCTGGTGGCCTCTAGTTTTTTGCGTACAAAATCACTTGTACTTTATGCACGAATTGTAATACGTCAATGTGTTGTTATTTTTACTCGTACAAACGTCTTTAATGTCATGAGTACTTGTCAAAATCACATAAAGCATGAGTATGAAATATGGGGTACAAAATAAAATACTTCTAAATAAGTATATGGTGGCTAGTTCTTTAGTACAATCGGAGTGGGGCAGGATAATTAAGGTTAACTTTGTGAAAAAAAAAAAATTTATCGTCCGATATTTTTTCTTGAGAAAAAAATTAAAAGATTGATAGGTAACCTTTAATTGCATTTGCACGCGATGATCGTCATATGTTTCCATCCGAATAATGTTGTCGAAATCATGTCGCAATATGGACTCTGGCTTTAACAAACGGGAAGTGATTTTGTACACAAAAAATTTTATCCATATACAAAAAAAAAAATTATACATCCGATTAGTACTTCTTGTGTCCGTAATGCTGTTTTAATATTAAAATAAATCTCAGCTCTTTAACTTTTTAATAAAATTCTAAAAATAATTATTATCATTTATATAGCAAAATTCAAACCTAAAGTTCTTAATTTTTCTATTGTAAATATCACTTAACAGGGATAGCACTTTATTTCTAGATATTTACTTATTTTATTGTTACTATAAATTAAGACAATGTGCAATTTCATTATTTATGGAAATTAGTGATTGAATCCTGCTCCATGCATTTTCTTCCTATTTCTTTATCCTCGAGTTTAACATTGATCTTCCTTCTTTTTCTTTTTACAGTTTTAGCCCAAAATCATTTAATTTTACAACTTTAGTTTACTTTTTTTTTTTTTTTTGACAATCTTAGCCCAATTTTAAATTATATTTAAGAAATTTATTCACAATATTTTTAAATAACTATATTTTTTAAAGAGAAATAATTATAAGTTTTCCAAGTTTTCTTTCAAAATACTTTTGATTATTTTATATTTAAATCTTTTTTATGAATTCCTCTAAACATTTTTTTATAAAATTTTCTATTTTTTTCAAATTTGTTTTTTTATATTTTTAAAACTTAATAATTTAAAAAAAAATCGCAACTTAGTTCTTTTTATGTATTTATACTACTTATGAATTTACTTTTGTAAAAATAGTTTTTTACATACATATTTTTATAACTTTTTAAAATCTTTGTTTATGCATATATCTTAAAGATTACTTTGTTTTCAAAATTATGTTATAAATTAAATTTTGTGAATTGTGTATACAAAAATTTTTATTTATCAAATTTCAAAATTAATTATACTGTTGTAATCTATTCTAAAGGATCCGCTGCAACGCACAAGAATAGAACCCCTAGTTAACTAATAATTTATAAGTTATGCATGACTTGAACTCGAGTACATTATACATTTGTTCTTAACAAACTTTATTAGTATAAATAACACTTAAGTATGCATGAAAAGAGAAAACGATTTTAAGGAATCAGTGATGCTAATCGGTACATCATTTACAAGAACAATGAATTCATCTAATGAAGAGTTAGTTAATATTAGAAACTTTAAACAACTTTTATTGAGTTCATCTAACAAACTTCAAGCAATTTTTTATTAGAATAATATATTCATCTCACGACTTCATCGTATTTTTGTATCAGATGATAATGAGAGATAATCAATGATGCTAATTAGTACATCACGATCAAATGTGATAAAAATAATGGTTTGAATTTTCTCTCAAATATTAGCCTTATTGGTTATTTCATATGATGGCGAGAAAGTTACATGTAGAATATAGCAACATATGTTTATCTTTCCAATATCCCTAGTTGAAATATGTTATGAACATAATTTGCAAAAGTGATGCTAAGCACTTGTTAAATGATGTCCTTGTACCCAAATGTCGTACATATGTTTTTGTAGATGAACACCAACACTATCACATTATCACAAACCAACATCACATATTAAAAACCTACAAATATTATAAAACAAAAAAGGTCTTTAAACTATCTTCGGGATTGAAATATGTTTAAGAGGTTCTTGAGATTAAACTAAAAATATATACAAAAGACAGATTTAGGGTCGTATGCATTGGCGAAAACTATAAATGGGGCATTGGGATAGCCTAGTTCCGAGTGTTGGTCTTCTACATGTTCGGGAAATTATTCATGAACACACTTTTTCGAAAACACTATTGCATCGTAATCATTGCCAAGATAACATAAAGGTTTTAGAGCTTCCATTGAACAAGGCTACCTATGAAAACCATTATATATATATATATATATATATATATATATATATATATATATATATATATATATATATATATATATATATATATATATATATATATATATATATATATATTCAAAATAGAACCAAATTATATTGGCTAACCATAGAACCACGTGAAAATTGCACATTTCATTTATGAACATATGTAATTTTTATTTTCATTGATGAAAATGTTCATAAATGAACATATGTTCATAAGTGAGCATACATAATTTTCACCTGGTTTTATAGTTAGTCAGTATAATTTGGTTATATATTAAACCTGTCACTATATATATATATATATATATATATATATATATATATATATATATATATATATATATATATATATATATATATAGACTAGGAAATATCAAATTTGAACCTGGAATTGAAATCCTATGTGATTTCCTTTCCTTTATATATATATATATATATATATATATATATATATATATATATATATATATATATATATATATATATATATATAAAGGAAAGGAAATCACATAGGATTTCAATTCCAGGTTCAAATTTGATATTTCCTAGTCTCTAGCTTGGCAAGAGAAGTGTTATTCACTAAAACTTATAAGGTGGGTCCCTATAAGATTAATTTGTTGGTTTTCTCATGTAATGTAACGTATTGAAGAAGGCAAACGCAATCATTGTGATATACATTAAAATGGATGTCAACGATCGGTTTAAGTACTTCTTTGTCACAATTGATTGTTCTGAAAACTTTATTTTCAATACCATGTGTGGGAAACTATTTGCACATTAATATTTTTTTTTCACACTAAACTCATTGAAGATGCAGTCACTCCATGGGTATGAATAATATTGATTATAATAGATGGTCCCTAGTGAAACAAAGTTTAAGATAATAAAATAAACTTGTATGGATCGATTTGCTCAACAATAACATAAACAAGATAAAATGTGGAATAGAAATGACTTGAAACTTAAATGCAGAAATAAAGTGCAGGAAAGTAAAGCTTGAAAGATAAAGTGTTTGATGGTAATGAAGTATGTATTGATAATTCAATGAAGAGTGTTTAAAGAAATGTTCTGTTGGACCGTTTGCATTTGGTGATTTAACAAGTTACAACACATTATGAACAATACACAAGAGTAACAAAGTATTTGGGTGAATAGTTGTTCATTGATAACTTTTGATAAGACAAACATTCTAGTACAAAGTTAGTTTCTGAACAACATATCAAGACATCATTAAATATAGAACAAAAATATCATCAACGGTATGAGTTAGTCAACGACATGGGGGTATGAGTGTTGAGGTTGGGTAGGCGTGGGGGTGGGGGTCTGGGTGGGCGTGGGCATGAGAGGGTGTATGGGTCGGTGGTTAGGTAGATGAGTGGAGTGTGGAGTGTAGACGAGCTGATGGTAATATCTTTTGATTTGATAAATCATAATTAAAATAAGGGATAATGATCCATAAGGGTAATGAACTTTGTCTTATGTACACATTTAGTCACTTATGTTTTTTTGTCCATGTTTGATCACTGAACTTATTTTTGTGCTTGATTTATCCATGGACTTTTTAAAATTGTTCTCATTTAGTCACTTATGTTTTATTTTTGTCCACAAATGACCATTAAGTTATCCGTCATATGTGTTCAAAAAAATAAGTTTAATGGTCATATGTGTACAAAAAAACATAATTGATTAAATGTGAACAATTTTAAAAAGTTCATGGGTAAATTAAGCATAAAAATAAGTTTAGTGATCAAATATATACAATTTTAAAAGTTCATTACCCTATCAAGTCATTATCCCTTAAAATAAAAAGAAGATGGAAGGACATTTTTGTCTTTATAATAAAATATAAAAATTGGAATCTAAAACCTTTGCATTTCGTCAATTAATGATCAACTAGTGTTCGACCCGTGCTATGCACGGGATTGATTGGATGTTAGGATACTTTTATTTAAAAAAAAACCTGAAAATACATTGCTATAACTAAGTATATTTTTCAAAGTACAATTTCTTGATTAAAAAAAAGTTAAAAATATCGAGTCCCAAAAAGTGTTTGTAGCAATGTGTTCAACCCCGCAACAAAAAGCAAAGT
This sequence comes from Cichorium intybus, assembly GCA_023525715.1. Classification (NCBI taxonomy): domain Eukaryota; kingdom Viridiplantae; phylum Streptophyta; class Magnoliopsida; order Asterales; family Asteraceae; genus Cichorium; species Cichorium intybus. The sequence goes on along the minus strand of CM042012.1, from coordinate 46,581,265 downwards.
TTGGATGACTTGTGCTTTCTCCTCCTAATAAAATCATACAAAAAATATCCATTTTATTTAATTTACAATTGGTAATTAACATACGAACTTTTAACGAATAAATAATAGAAATTACATATTTATGTCTTACACTGCCACCTCCCATTTGAGGAACCAGAGCCGTGTAGAACTTTTAACGAATAAATAATAGAAATTACATATTTATGTCTCGCTTTAGTTGATATTATTTTGAACCTGCTGACACTGTTTTTGAGAGAAAACAATAAACAATTCCATATTCGTTGTTTGAATATGAATTTTGTATGAACTCAGCAATGTCATCAATGACCAACTTTCCAACAAATGATTTCTCTCGAACCTGTAAACAATTAATTGTTTATTGTTTTTATTATTATATCTCTCATAATGTAATGCCCTAAATTTCAAAAATTATAAAATTTCATTTATTATCAAGGTTCCAAAATATTTATTCCAAAAAGTAAAACTGCTCGACATATTTATTAAACCAACAGCGGAAACATTTGAAAATCATAACATAGTTCATTAAAATAAATCTCTTGTATGCGATGCGCTGCCGTCAAGCATTGCCCTTCCATTTGTCATTTGAAATACCTGAAATGTTATAAAAATCAACTGGTAAGCTTAAAGCTTAGTGAGTCCACAAATTACCATACATGCCCACATATTAAACAACCCGTCCTCGAGAACGACCCGACCCTACCCGCCATACAATAGCTACGGGCGTCTATCATACAACAGCTATGGACACGGGAAGGTTCTACCCATCATACAACAGCTATGGGTTCCCGGTTATGGCCCAGCCCATCATACAATAGCTATGAGACAAGGCAATAGTCCAACTCGCCATACAACAGCTACGAGGGGATACACATCAGTACTGAGCCCAACAACAAATAATCACAGATATAGAGCAAATCATATAACTGTTAATAACATACAAGATGTCTAACATGCAACATCATATAGTAAGGTGATGATACTCACATGATTCGAAACCGCACAGATATACTTTAATATCCCCACTTATCTCGTCCACACACCTATATCCCACATACACAACATGTCAAGCACTGACTAAACTTCTATAGACATGCCTAAAGGTCAGTCCCCACGTTTGGTAACCAACACTGGTCGAAACTAAGCTTTTGGGTCAAACAGCCGCTCGCCGCGACGTGGCTTTTCACCCTATGCGTCGCGGCTATCTCCGCAAAGTTACGGGGCTTAGCCGAACCCGCGTCGCTGACATAGCCTGTCCGCGCCGCGGACTCGTATTAATCCAAAGTCTTCTAAGCCCTAAATCAGTTCAGTCATCGGCTAGGGTTTCACTCCATACCCTTCCTAGGATCAGAAACTACCCTAAGATCACTTCCTCATGCACATGCAAGTCCATGTATGTCCTTGGTCCAAACCCTAAGTGTTACAAGTCACCTAAGTCTACTAACCAAGGGATAACACCTTAATACAAGATAAAATGAAATATCATAAGGTAGATCCTCTTACCTTGCTTCTGGAGAACAGAGGAATGCACCCGATCGACTACAAGCCTTTCCCCATGTTGTATCTCTTCCTTCAAACCCTCAAAGCCTTGGAACCAAAGAGCCTCTGCTGAAACCAGTCAACTCCACTCTAGAAATTTCCCAAAAACCTGAACCCTAGGGCTGGGACCCTTTATATAGGCGTTTAATTTCGAATTAGGGTTTTTCACATTAGCGGCGCACCGCGCCGCGGGTTCTTCCGAGCCGCGCCGCGCGTACAAGTCCTTCACGATCCCAGATCCTTCCTAAAGCCGCGCCACGGATTAGTCCGGGCCGCGACTCGGCGGAACGGGTCTTACATATAATGTATCATGATCAGGTGGAAATGATTTTTACCATGTAAAAGAGATTTGATCTGTTCAGTGTGCCAGCAAATTTAACACATTTGGGAATGTTTAGCATCTCCACTAAATCCATTTGTACCTTCTTTGTAGATGTTGCCTGTAGAAAAGAAAATAGTCAAAATACAATAATATTAAAGCTGAAAATGGGAAAGAACCGGAGACAAAAAGAGACGGATGTGAGTCAAATTCAAACATACAGTCAAAGCAACAACGGGTATATTGGGAAATTGAGTCTTCAATATTCCAAGATTCTTGTAATCTGGACGGAAGTCATAGCCCCATTGACTACAACAATGTGCTTCCTGCAAATTGGTGAATATATTTAAGGGCAAATTACGGAGAATAGCAACGTACTTTACTTGCACTACCTTAAAGAGTGACATGAACTGCCATCCCTGATTCCAATAATTCATCTGTTGCAGCTTGATTTAAATTGGTTGATGAAATTCGTTTAATTTCACTTTTTAAATTATTGAGATCAGATTTGTATTCTCTTAATTTGGTAAGAGGGACAGCTTTCACATTTGGTGGTAAGCTTCTTGCTTGCGTGTCCATTTTTCGTATATGGATTAATAAATTACCAGTTAATATTAGAATTAAAAAAATAGGCATGCGTTGTCACTTATGTCTATAATACCAGAGTCTTATTCATGCAATTTGTGGTTTAAATGTTGTCTCATTGATAAAATGGTTTCACCAATTTCATACTATAAATATGATTTTGAATATTGATCTTTTGGCGAAACCATTTTATTTTCCCGTTTTAGTCCTTAACTTTTTATAAATTTGACCTTATCTTTCCTTTCTCAAATATTTTTTAACATCATTTTATTCATGCAGCACGTAATGTGAAAAAGAAAGTGATAATATTTTTACCATGACTGAAGGTCGAGTGATAAACTCTAGGGAAAGTGACAACAAATTCTACAGCAATTTGCACCAACCTGGTTATAAGAAGGTGAAAAGGTAGATAGTTTTTCAATGTAAACAATTTGATCTTAAAAGGAGAACTATAAGATTAAAAGTAGCAAGGGTTTTACATGTTTGTCAAAATTAAAATACTAATATAGAAATTTATAGAGCATGTATTCAGATTTTGTCAAAAATTGATTAATGTGGGTACAAACAAAAATGGAAGCTTAACGACCCTATAAAAGTTTTACCTGCAGCAAGGAACCCCAGCCCCAAGCAAAACTTCTGGGGATATAATTGTGGTCTTCCCACCAAGAGTAGCAAAGGTTGAGAATTAAAGAGACCAGAAGAAGGATTCGTGGCGGAATCAAAATCAAGGGAATTAATTTAACGTTAAGATGTTTAATGCGTGAAACGATTGTATCTATAGCATCACGACACCATAAACGAAAATCAGTTGAAACCTGAATATTTCTACTTATAGCTATGTGAAGCTTCTTGGTAGGTTCTCCGATCGAATCAGTAAGGGCTGCTTCAATGTTCATGTGTACGTCCTCTCTGTCGGTCCGACATACAAACTCCCCCATTTCAATTTGTTTCTCTATCTGATCCAGACCTCCAAGAACACTATCCTTATCGCTGAAACTCATCAATCCCTAATAGAGAGTGTGAAGGGTTTCTATGCAAGCAATGAACACAAAAATTCCTATGGTTCACATGCAACCCTAAGATGATCTATGTTTTCTTCTATGAAGATAATAAACTAAAACCCTAAAGGATACAATTCAATTCTAAAGTAGAATTAAGAAAACCAACCTTTGATCTTATGATCCTTCAAGCAAGCAGCAAAGAGATCCTGCCTCAAATGCAAGTCACACCCAAAAGATGGAAGAATCAGTCCAGCAGAGTAATTACAGAGAGAGGGAGGCATGGGATTTAGGGCACCCAGGGGGTTCCTTATATAGCCTCCTAGGGTTACACCTGAATCCCTAGAAAGCCTCCAAGTGGACAAGGCTTTTGGCCACTTGGACCAGACTCCCCAAAACCCTAATTGGGGTTTCGCCATCTCCTGGATGAGCCTCCAGGGTGGCGCCAACTTGGCCCCTAATTTTACCTGGCCAGTTATTCAACTATTGAATAATTTCCAATCAGTCCCTGCACCTTATATTAATTAATTTAATCACCAAATTAAATCCAATTAATTCTAGATTAAATCTTAATTAATTATTATAGTTTCTAATTAATATATTAACACTTAAATATATTAATAAACCATATATTTATTTTCTATTGATTTATTATACAATTAATAAATCAACTATTCTCTCAACTGAACTATACATCTATCCTCCATCTATGAGGGCAACCCAAATGGACTTTGTTTTTATTCATAAGATAAATACAATTATAAGTCATGGCTTAGACACCTAATCCAACAGTCTCCCACTTGGATAAGTCTATGACTTTAATTGTCTGAACTCTGACCCAGTCAGTTCTGTCCAAAGATAAGTGATCTGATGATCCTCCGTCCAACAAGATATTTTTAGACTCAAGACATGGATTAACATCAATCTTGGTCTGATACTCTGTTTCTCGATTTCTGATTTGCATATGACTTTAGAGACTACTAATTTGAACACATCAATTTAGTCCCGGTTGGCCAACACTTTCAGTCAACTTCAAAATCATCGAGAGGCCTACAGATATCTGTTTCCCATCGGGCCAGGGGACGGATAACTTTCGACTTATATGTCCATACCTTTTGCGGATCCAAATACATACAACAACGCATTTTATAACACCGAGTTACTGACACGTTTTCGCATTGTCAATATGCACTTGTATCGTAAGTAACAGATCATATCTCTCCACTTAAAGATCATCGGATATTATCGTCTTAACATTGCTCGTGATATAATCCATGAAGCAATCTGTTAAGCGCGGGTTTATCCAATACTCAAATCTATATTTTCTAAGTACTCATGAACGTTGCAGCAGTCTTACTGCAATGTCTAACTCATTAGACAGTCTACAACCGATTCATGAAAGTCTTTGTTCACACTTACTCCCTAACAGTGTGATCGACTGTGGAACTTTAAATAATCTAATTATTAAGGAAGTTAAACATGCAAATATAGAAACACAGAAATAAACAATTGACAAAGGCAGTAACAATACTTATTTATAAATCTCAATTATAAAATCAAAGAGTCAATTACATTTATGCTGTTTACAAGTTTCAAACTATCTAATCACTAAAACTAATATCATCCGTCAGTCCAATGCTCCGAGCATGCTGATTGTGCTTGATCCTGCTCAGAGCCTTAGTCAAAGGATCTGCAGGATTTTCTTCTGATGATACCCGCTTAACCAGTAAGTGCCCTTCTTCTACTTGATGTCGAATGTAGTGGTACTTTCTTTCGATATGCCTGGACTTTCCATGGTATCGCGGTTCTTTTGTCAAGGCGACCGCTCCTTCATTATCGCAGAAAAGTTCCACCGGCTCCTGAATGATCGGGACAACTCCAAGGTCCCCGATGAAAATTTCAGCCAAGCCGCTTCCTTAGACACTTCACTTGCTGCAATGTACTCTGATTCACACGTTGAATCAGCCACCGTTTCCTGCTTGGAACTTTTCCAAGTGACCGCTCCACCGTTCAAAAGAAATATACAGCCCGATTGGGACCGTCCACTGTCCATATCTGTCTGGAAGCTGGCATCTGTATATCCACTCACTTTTAACTCATCACTGCCACCAAGGACCAATACCATATTCTTTGTCCTTCGCAGATACTTGAGTATGTTCTTGACTGCAATCCAATGTGCTTTTCTAGGATTACCCTGGAACCGACTAACCATGCTTAGTGCATAGGATACGTCGGGACGAGTACATGTCATAGCATACATGATCGACCCTACTGCCGAAGCATAAGGTACCCGACTCATTTCAGCTATTTCCTCATCGGTACTCGGACTTTGAGTCTTACTCAATTTAGTATTACTTTGGATTGGTAACTCTCCCTTTTTAGAATTTTCCATGTTAAATCTCTTTAACACCTTTTCCAAATATGTACACTGGCTTAGACCTATCAATTTTCTCTTTCTATCTCTAAGTATTCTTATCCCGAGAATATAAGCAGCTTCTCCTAGGTCTTTCATGGCGAAACACTTCCCGAGCCAAGCCTTAACATTTTGCAAGGTCGGAATGTCGTTTCCCATGAGCAGTATGTCATCAACATACAACACCAGGAAAGTGACTATACTCCCACTAGCCTTGACATATACACAGGACTCATCTTCACTCCTAGAGAAACCAAACTCTTTGACTTTCTCATGGAAGTAGAGATTCCAGCTGCGAGACGCTTGTTTCAATCCGTAGATTGATCTTTCAAGCTTACATACTTTATCAGGGTGCTTTGTGTCTACAAAACCTTCTGGCTGACTCATGTAAACATCCTCAGTCAGTTTGCCGTTAAGGAAAGCGGTTTTGACATCCATCTGCCAGATTTCATAATCATGAAACGCAGCTATGGCAAGCATTATCCTGATTGACTTAATCTTGACTACTGGTGAGAAGGTTTCATCATAGTCAACCCCCGGGGTTTGAGTGAATCCCTTCGTAACCAGCCGAGCTTTATAAGTATGCACTTTTCCATCCATGTCGGTCTTCTTTTTGAAGATCCACTTGCATCCGACTGTCTTTCGGCCTGGTACATTGTCAACCAAGTTCCAAACTTGATTGTCATACATGGACTTTATCTCGCTGTCCATTGCCTCTTTCCATTTTGCAGACTCGGGGCCTGCCACTGCTTCACGGTAGTTAGCTGGCTCATCTAAATTAGTCAACGTACGATCACTGACTAACGTGTCACTGTCCGAAGTAATATGGAAACCATAGAACTCGGGCGGCATGCTAACTCTACCCGAATGCCTAAGGGGCAATGATATGTCGGTGGGTCCAATAGGAACCTCTTCCTCATGTTGGTGGCTAGTTTCTTCTAAGGTTGGTTCATCGGTCGTCTCCCGAATTTCTTCGAGTTCGACAGTACTCCCACTGTCCTCTTTGAAAATGAGCTCTTTCTCTCGAAAGAACCCTTGTCTTGCTACAAAGACCACGTCCTCGCTTGGTCTGTAGAACAAGTATCCAAAAGACTGCTTTGGGTATCCGATGAAATAAAACTTTTCGCTTCTTTCTGCGAGCTTGTCATGGGTCTCACGTCTTACGTAAGCCTCACAGCCCCAGACTTTGATGTGTGCCAACGAGGGAACTTTCCCCGTCCACATCTCGTGCGGTGTTTTCGCAACATTCTTGATTGGGACAAGATTTAGGATATGGGCGGCAGTCTCTAAGGCATACCCCCAGAAGTGGATCGGAAGTGAAGCTCGACTCATCATGGAACGTGTAATACCGTATTATTAATTTATATAGATTTTGTGTTAATCTTAGTGTAATTAAGATTAAATAGGTTGTTATATGAATTAAGATGGTTAGAAACCCAAATGAGTAAAGTTTAGGTTTGTAAAATGTCAAATCAGAGCTACACGGGTTTTCCTTCATTTGGATCATTTCCAATTCAACCAAAACCCTCTCTAAACCCTAGAAATTGATTTCTAAGCCATCTAAGTCGAGATTTAAGCCTATTGATCACGAATTGAAGCTAGAGATTAGTTCTTTGAACTTGAAAGGTAATCCTCCTTGATTTTTTTATCTTATTCCAACGGTTGAATCATTGGGTTTGAAATGGTTCCTTGTGGTTTTGATGAGCCACTTTCAATTAGCACGAGTTAGAGTGAGTTTACTTGGATTAGGCTATGTATGTGAGTTCTAATTTGAGACCCAAGCTAAAGAAATGTTGATTGTTGCATTTCTAGGGTTACATGTGTTTAAGTGATGAAATTGAAAGCTACAACTTTGATATTATTGCTATCCTTTGATTATAACTTGCTTAAATGATACAAGTTCCTTGATTGTGATGAATATTGAGTGTAGTTAAGATTGTTTTTCATTTGAGTAATGAAAATGAGTTGTTATGCTACAGCTAAGGCTAGGCAGGAGCATACACGAGGTGCAGGAGTTCCACATATTGATACCACAACAGGTGAGTAGTTATTTATTGATAATTATGCTTTGATCTGATGTTGTATACAGATATGAAGTAAGCTATGATTTGATTTGGTTGAGAATAACCAAACTTTGAGTGTATGAAATAAAGAGTTAAAGTGTGTATACTAAAAGTTATAGTGTGTATACCACCTTCGGAACTGAGATAGTCCGTTGAGTTTGAGAAAAACCTGATAATGAATGATACAAACAAATTAACCTTAAATTACTCACTGAGCTTTTATAGCTCATATATTGTTTGTTATTGTTGTTTGTATTAGGTTCTGGTAGCGGTGATCACGGAAAGCAAAATATGAATGGATAGCTAGACTTGGACTTGGACTTTGATGTAGATTTTACTTTTGTTATCTTAATATGTAAAGGAACCCGGTTTTGTTAAATAGTCGTAAACCTTTTGATGTAAATAGCTTAGAACTTAAACTATGCTGATGATAACAATCTTGTGAAACTTGTTACTCTTTTGGGATTATACCTTTGATATATATGTGTTTGACTAAATCAATTGGTATATCCTAAATTTGAGGAACCGGGCGTTACAAGTTGGTATCAGAGCCTTGGTTTAAGGAAATTAAACCTTGAGATGGGTTTAGACTTAAACCAATGTGATTGAAAAGTCCCAAAGAGTCCTGAGTAGCTATCCTCCGCGGTGTATCACAATTGAGTTGATTATACACTATATTGAGTATTATAGTGATATACAATTGAGTTGATTATACACTATATTGAGTATTATAGTGATATACAATTGAGTTGATTATACACTATATTGAGTATTATAGTGATATACAATTGAGTTGATTATACACTATATTGAGTATTATAGTGATATACAATTGAGTTAATTACACATCATATTGAGTATTATGGTGGTGATTACTAAATGAGTTAAATTTCTTTAACAGTTAAGATGAGCACTGGAAAAGAAAAAGAGCGAGGTGATCCATCAGGCGATCAATTGGGATCACGAGATTCGGGTAAAGAGCATCAACCCGAGGGAGAGCGACCTCCCGAGACACAGAGTAATATGCAAGCTATGATTGCTGCTGAGGTAGCCAAAGCACTTAAAGAATTACTACCCACTTATTTGAGGCCCCAGACGGAAACTGCAACTGGAGGTTCTTCGGGACAACCACTGATTCAACCTGAGCACGGGGAGGATCGTGAAGAGGTCTATACTGAAGCGGGTAGAGCAAAAATACCTGAGAAGACAAGGAAGTGTACCTATGATGTTTTTCAGAAGTGCAAGCCATACGATTTCTATGGGAAAGATGATCCCATAGCAGCCAAGAATTGGTTAACACATGTTGAAAAGATGTTCCGCACCAGTAAATGCGACGAGGCCGATAAAGTGGAGTTCGCAACAAACTTGTTAAAAGAAGATGCACAGTTTTGGTGGGAGAATCTGTGTATGGAGATAGGAGAAAGTTTGGCGTATACACTGAACTGGGAACAGTTCAAGTTAAAGTTCACTGAATACTATTGTTCAAATAATGCTATGAAGGGAATAGAGGAAGAGTTTTTGAAGTTACAACAGGGGTCGAGAACAGTGCAACAATACACACTGGATTTCAATGAGAAGGCAAGATTTGCACAACATCAAGTTGATACCGAGGAGCGTAAGATGGATCGTTACTTGTGGGGTTTAAAAACCCAGATCCGAGAGTTTTTGCCGAGTTCCAGATATACTACCTTTCAACAAGTTGCTGAAGCAGCAAGATCGAGAGAAAGGGAGTTGCAAAGACAGGAGGAGGAGAGAAGAACTGAAAGAGAAGTTGGAGGATTTAAGAGAAAGTGGGAAGGTAAAGTTGTAGATACTCCTCAGAGATCCATTACCACGGGTTCTCAAGTCCGTGGTGAAATCAAGAAGAATGAAGAGAAATGGTGTAAGAAGTGTAGGCGAAAACACATGGGAGAATGTGATCCCCGAAACCCTCCATCAGTTTGTTTCCAGTGTGGAAAGACGGGACATATGGCTCGCCAGTGTACCGAGAGTCGCCCCGTTTGTTTCAATTGTGGGGAGAGCGGGCATATTCGTCCAAATTGCCCAAAGATGAAATCTGAGCCACAAAGAGATTTTCAAAAGACTGGTCAAGGAGGAGGTCGAGATCGAGATGATCGAAGAGATAGGGGTGGTGGTCATGTGAAAACGCGAGCTTTTCAATTGACTGTTGACGAGGCTAGAGATCGGACCGATGTTATCACAGGTATCTTTAGCTTGAATTCTTTTCAAGCACGAGTACTTTTTGATTCGGGTGCATCTGTGTCTTTTATATCAGAGTCTTTTGCTTCTAAACTAGATATTCCATTAGCTGATTTATATGAGAAAATAATAGTAGATGTAGCAGATGGGAGATGTGTTTTTGTAAAGAGTCATTATAAAAAGTGTCGGCTTGAAATCTATGGGATTGCGTACCCTATAGATCTGAAGCCGATCACTAATCATGAGTTTGATGTAATAGTCGGGATGGATTGGATGGATGAAAATAGAGGTCAAATGGATTGTCATGAGAAAACACTTTCCATAAAGACACTGAGTGGTTCCCGAATTTTGATACGAGGTGAACGACGTTCCCAAAAAGTACCAATAGTGTCACTTGCCACGGCTAGGAGATATATAGAAAGAGGGGGTGAATTGATTATGGCACATGTGATTAGTGCTGAGTCAAAAAATTCTAAAATAGAAGAAGTAGAAGTAGTTTGTGATTATCCCGATGTATTTCCCGAAAATCTTCCAGGCGTACCATCAAGTAGACAAGTGGAATTTGTGATCGATGTCATACCGGGGGCGAAGCCGGTAGCTCGACCACCTTATCGATTAGCACCATCCGAGATGGAAGAATTAAAGAGACAGTTGCAAGAGTTATTGGAACTTGGGTTTATACGTCCGAGTTCGTCTCCGTGGGGTGCGCCTATACTCTTTGTGAAAAAGAAAGATGGATCTATGAGAATGTGTATAGATTATCGGGAGCTCAACAAGATTACTATAAAGAATCGTTACCCGTTGCCGAGGATCGATGACTTATTTGATCAACTACATGGAGCCACGTATTTTTCAAAAATTGATTTGAGATCCGGCTATCATCAATTGAGAGTACAAGAAGCTGATATTCCGAAGACAGCTTTTCGTACGAGGTATGGCCATTACGAGTTCTTAGTCATGCCGTTCGGTTTGACTAATGCTCCTGCTGTTTTTATGGATTTGATGAATCGGGTTTGTCGTCATTTTCTTGATAAATTCGTAATTGTGTTTATCGACGACATCCTGATTTATTCAAAGAGTCGAGATGAGCACAGATTTCATTTGCAACAAATGCTAGATCTTCTTCGAGACGAGAAATTATATGCAAAATTTTCAAAATGCGAGTTCTGGTTACGGGAGATACAATTTCTTGGCCATGTGATAAATGAAGACGGTATAAAAGTAGATCCAGCAAAGATCGAAGCCGTCATGTGTTGGGAACCGCCAAAGAATCCAATGGAGGTTCGTAGTTTCTTGGGGTTAGCAGGCTATTATCGACGATTTGTAGAAAACTTTTCTCGTATAGCTATGCCCTTAACCAAATTGACCAAGAAGACAGAGAAATTTAGTTGGACTGAGGCACAACAATCAGCCTTTGAAGAACTACGAGATAGCTTATGCAAGGCTCCAGTGTTGGCTTTACCGCAAGGAAGGGAGGATTTTGTTCTTTACAGCGATGCCTCCTTAAGTGGTCTTGGATGCGTGTTGATGCAAAAAGGACGAGTGATAGCGTATGCCTCTCGACAACTGAAACCACATGAAAAAGCTTACCCAGTACATGATTTAGAGTTGGCGGCAGTAATTTTTGCATTAAAGATCTGGCGACATTATCTTTATGGAGTGCGATTTCAGATCTATACGGATCATAAAAGTCTGAAATACCTGTTTGATCAGAAAGAGTTAAACATGAGACAAGTACGGTGGATGGATCTACTAAAAGATTATGATTGTGAAATACTTTACCACCCTGGTAAAGCCAATGTGGTGGCGGATGCACTAAGCCGTAAAGAGTCGCCTATTCGAGTTGTATCGGCTCGAATGGGGATTGTGAGTCGATTACCAGAGTTGATACGTAGATGCCAAGTCGAAGCCAATGACTTGAAGAAAGAAAGGATGATTGGTTATGTAGAAAAACTTGTGGAAAATGCGCAAGGAATCAAGACTTTCCAAGGGCGAGTTTGGGTTCCGAGACATGGCGAGGCGAGACAATGATTGCTAGAGGATGCTCACTGTACTAGGTATTCGGTTCATCCTGGTAGTACCCGAATGTATCATACCTTAAAGCCGTACTACTGGTGGCCGGGTATGAAGCGAGATGTAGGACGCTTTGTGGAGAACTGCTTGACGTGTCTACAAGTAAAAGCCAATCATCAAAAGCCATATGGAGCAGTACAGCCATTGCCAGTACCAAAGAAGAAATGGGATGAGATCACCATGGATTTCATCACCAAGTTGCCTCGGACTCCTCGAGGATATGATTCAATTTGGGTGATTGTTGATAGATTGACAAAGTCTGCTCATTTTATTCCAATCCGAGAAGATTATCAAGTATCAAAGCTAGCTGAGATATATACGAGAGAAATTGTGAAACGACATGGAGTGCCAACTTCAATAATTTCTGATAGAGATAACCGGTTCAATTCGCATTTCTGGCAGAGTTTCCAAAAGCATTTTGGTATAAAAGCTTTATTGAGTACTGCGTATCATCCCCAGACGGATGGACAGTCGGAAAGAACGATACAAACACTCGAAGATATGCTACGAGCCTGCATCATTGATTTTGGAGGCAGTTGGGAAGATCATCTGCCTTTGGTAGAGTTTGCCTATAACAATACTTATCACTCCAGTATACAGATGGCACCTTTTGAAGCTTTATATGGTGCACCGTGCCGAACACCAACTTGCTGGACAGAGATGGGAGAGAAACCATTGGCGGGACCGGAAATTGTTGCTGAAACTGAAGAGAAGATACAAAGCATTCGTGAGCATATGCGGGTAGCCCAAAACCGCCAAAAGCAATATGCAGATAGAAGAAGAAAGCTGTTAGAGTTTAATGTTGGAGACATGGTAATGTTGAAAGTGTCCCTATGGAAAGGAATAATTCGATTTGGCAAGAGAGGTAAGTTGAGCCCACGCTTTATCGGACCTTCCAAATCTTAGAGAGAATTGGAGCAGTCGTGTATAAACTTAAGCTTCCAGATGAACTACGAGGTATCCATAATGTGTTCCATGTGTCACATCTCAGAAAAACATTACATGATAAATCCACTCGAATACCTTTAGCCAGAGTCCAATTAGACGAAAAATTGAGATACCAAGAGATGCCGGAACAGATACTGGATAGAAAGATTAAAAAGTTACGAAACAAAGAGATTAGGACAGTAAAAGTGCAATGGCGACATCATAAAGGTACGGATGTCACTTGGGAAGCTGAGGATGAGATGCGGTCAAAATATCCCTTTTTATTTCAAGAGATTCCGAGGACGGAATCTTTTGAAGGGGGTAAGAATTTGTAATACCGTATTATTAATTTATATAGATTTTGTGTTAATCTTAGTGTAATTAAGATTAAATAGGTTGTTATATGAATTAAGATGGTTAGAAACCCAAATGAGTAAAGTTTAGGTTTGTAAAATGTCAAATCAGAGCTACACGGGTCGTGTAAGGTCACACGGGTCATGTAAGGAGGTCTTAGAAGCAAAGCAGTAACCTTTTCAGACCTACACGGGTCGTGTAGCTTCACACGGGTCGTGTAGCTCCTCTTCAAAAATTACCGAGGCTAGGTTGGATCTCACACGGGTCGTGTGAACCAACACGGGTCGTGTGAGTCTGCAAAAATTGAAGTTAGTTTGCTGTAGGCCTCACACGGGTCGTGTGAGCCTACACGGGTCGTGTCGCGCATCAGGGGTGTTTTAAATTACGGGTTTTCCTTCATTTGGATCATTTCCAATTCAACCAAAACCCTCTCTAAACCCTAGAAATTGATTTCTAAGCCATCTAAGTCGAGATTTAAGCCTATTGATCACGAATTGAAGCTAGAGATTAGTTCTTTGAACTTGAAAGGTAATCCTCCTTGATTTTTTTATCTTATTCCAACGGTTGAATCATTGGGTTTGAAATGGTTCCTTGTGGTTTTGATGAGCCACTTTCAATTAGCACGAGTTAGAGTGAGTTTACTTGGATTAGGCTATGTATGTGAGTTCTAATTTGAGACCCAAGCTAAAGAAATGTTGATTGTTGCATTTCTAGGGTTACATGTGTTTAAGTGATGAAATTGAAAGCTACAACTTTGATATTATTGCTATCCTTTGATTATAACTTGCTTAAATGATACAAGTTCCTTGATTGTGATGAATATTGAGTGTAGTTAAGATTGTTTTTCATTTGAGTAATGAAAATGAGTTGTTATGCTACAGCTAAGGCTAGGCAGGAGCATACACGAGGTGCAGGAGTTCCACATATTGATACCACAACAGGTGAGTAGTTATTTATTGATAATTATGCTTTGATCTGATGTTGTATACAGATATGAAGTAAGCTATGATTTGATTTGGTTGAGAATAACCAAACTTTGAGTGTATGAAATAAAGAGTTAAAGTGTGTATACTAAAAGTTATAGTGTGTATACCACCTTCGGAACTGAGATAGTCCGTTGAGTTTGAGAAAAACCTGATAATGAATGATACAAACAAATTAACCTTAAATTACTCACTGAGCTTTTATAGCTCATATATTGTTTGTTATTGTTGTTTGTATTAGGTTCTGGTAGCGGTGATCACGGAAAGCAAAATATGAATGGATAGCTAGACTTGGACTTGGACTTTGATGTAGATTTTACTTTTGTTATCTTAATATGTAAAGGAACCCGGTTTTGTTAAATAGTCGTAAACCTTTTGATGTAAATAGCTTAGAACTTAAACTATGCTGATGATAACAATCTTGTGAAACTTGTTACTCTTTTGGGATTATACCTTTGATATATATGTGTTTGACTAAATCAATTGGTATATCCTAAATTTGAGGAACCGGGCGTTACAAGTTGGTATCAGAGCCTTGGTTTAAGGAAATTAAACCTTGAGATGGGTTTAGACTTAAACCAATGTGATTGAAAAGTCCCAAAGAGTCCTGAGTAGCTATCCTCCGCGGTGTATCACAATTGAGTTGATTATACACTATATTGAGTATTATAGTGATACACAATTGAGTTGATTATACACTATATTGAGTATTATAGTGATATACAATTGAGTTGATTATACACTATATTGAGTATTATAGTGATATACAATTGAGTTGATTATACACTATATTGAGTATTATAGTGATATACAATTGAGTTGATTATACACTATATTGAGTATTATAGTGATATACAATTGAGTTAATTACACATCATATTGAGTATTATGGTGGTGATTACTAAATGAGTTAAATTTCTTTAACAGTTAAGATGAGCACTGGAAAAGAAAAAGAGCGAGGTGATCCATCAGGCGATCAATTGGGATCACGAGATTCGGGTAAAGAGCATCAACCCGAGGGAGAGCGACCTCCCGAGACACAGAGTAATATGCAAGCTATGATTGCTGCTGAGGTAGCCAAAGCACTTAAAGAATTACTACCCACTTATTTGAGGCCCCAGACGGAAACTGCAACTGGAGGTTCTTCGGGACAACCACTGATTCAACCTGAGCACAGGGAGGATCGTGAAGAGGTCTATACTGAAGCGGGTAGAGCAAAAATACCTGAGAAGACAAGGAAGTGTACCTATGATGTTTTTCAGAAGTGCAAGCCATACGATTTCTATGGGAAAGATGATCCCATAGCAGCCAAGAATTGGTTAACACATGTTGAAAAGATGTTCTGCACCAGTAAATGCGACGAGGCCGATAAAGTGGAGTTCGCAACAAACTTGTTAAAAGAAGATGCACAGTTTTGGTGGGAGAATCTGTGTATGGAGATAGGAGAAAGTTTGGCGTATACACTGAACTGGGAACAGTTCAAGTTAAAGTTCACTGAATACTATTGTTCAAATAATGCTATGAAGGGAATAGAGGAAGAGTTTTTGAAGTTACAACAGGGGTCGAGAACAGTGCAACAATACACACTGGATTTCAATGAGAAGGCAAGATTTGCACAACATCAAGTTGATACCGAGGAGCGTAAGATGGATCGTTACTTGTGGGGTTTAAAAACCCAGATCCGAGAGTTTTTGCCGAGTTCCAGATATACTACCTTTCAACAAGTTGCTGAAGCAGCAAGATCGAGAGAAAGGGAGTTGCAAAGACAGGAGGAGGAGAGAAGAACTGAAAGAGAAGTTGGAGGATTTAAGAGAAAGTGGAAGGTAAAGTTGTAGATACTCCTCAGAGATCCATTACCACGGGTTCTCAAGTCCGTGGTGAAATCAAGAAGAATGAAGAGAAATGGTGTAAGAAGTGTAGGCGAAAACACATGGGAGAATGTGATCCCCGAAACCCTCCATCAGTTTGTTTCCAGTGTGGAAAGACGGGACATATGGCTCGCCAGTGTACCGAGAGTCGCCCCGTTTGTTTCAATTGTGGGGAGAGCGGGCATATTCGTCCAAATTGCCCAAAGATGAAATCTGAGCCACAAAGAGATTTTCAAAAGACTGGTCAAGGAGGAGGTCGAGATCGAGATGATCGAAGAGATAGGGGTGGTGGTCATGTGAAAACGCGAGCTTTTCAATTGACTGTTGACGAGGCTAGAGATCGGACCGATGTTATCACAGGTATCTTTAGCTTGAATTCTTTTCAAGCACGAGTACTTTTTGATTCGGGTGCATCTGTGTCTTTTATATCAGAGTCTTTTGCTTCTAAACTAGATATTCCATTAGCTGATTTATATGAGAAAATAATAGTAGATGTAGCAGATGGGAGATGTG
Source organism: Cichorium intybus (assembly GCA_023525715.1). NCBI lineage: Eukaryota > Viridiplantae > Streptophyta > Magnoliopsida > Asterales > Asteraceae > Cichorium > Cichorium intybus. Next base: position 46,564,413 of record CM042012.1, on the reverse strand, counting down.
TTTTTGTAAAGAGTCATTATAAAAAGTGTCGGCTTGAAATCTATGGGATTGCGTACCCTATAGATCTGAAGCCGATCACTAATCATGAGTTTGATGTAATAGTCGGGATGGATTGGATGGATGAAAATAGAGGTCAAATGGATTGTCATGAGAAAACACTTTCCATAAAGACACTGAGTGGTTCCCGAATTTTGATACGAGGTGAACGACGTTCCCGAAAAGTACCAATAGTGTCACTTGCCACGGCTAGGAGATATATAGAAAGAGGGGGTGAATTGATTATGGCACATGTGATTAGTGCTGAGTCAAAAAATTCTAAAATAGAAGAAGTAGAAGTAGTTTGTGATTATCCCGATGTATTTCCCGAAAATCTTCCAGGCGTACCATCAAGTAGACAAGTGGAATTTGTGATCGATGTCATACCGGGGGCGAAGCCGGTAGCTCGACCACCTTATCGATTAGCACCATCCGAGATGGAAGAATTAAAGAGACAGTTGCAAGAGTTATTGGAACTTGGGTTTATACGTCCGAGTTCGTCTCCGTGGGGTGCGCCTATACTCTTTGTGAAAAAGAAAGATGGATCTATGAGAATGTGTATAGATTATCGGGAGCTCAACAAGATTACTATAAAGAATCGTTACCCGTTGCCGAGGATCGATGACTTATTTGATCAACTACATGGAGCCACGTATTTTTCAAAAATTGATTTGAGATCCGGCTATCATCAATTGAGAGTACAAGAAGCTGATATTCCGAAGACAGCTTTTCGTACGAGGTATGGCCATTACGAGTTCTTAGTCATGCCGTTCGGTTTGACTAATGCTCCTGCTGTTTTTATGGATTTGATGAATCGGGTTTGTCGTCCTTTTCTTGATAAATTCGTAATTGTGTTTATCGACGACATCCTGATTTATTCAAAGAGTCGAGATGAGCACAGATTTCATTTGCAACAAATGCTAGATCTTCTTCGAGACGAGAAATTATATGCAAAATTTTCAAAATGCGAGTTCTGGTTACGGGAGATACAATTTCTTGGCCATGTGATAAATGAAGACGGTATAAAAGTAGATCCAGCAAAGATCGAAGCCGTCATGTGTTGGGAACCGCCAAAGAATCCAATGGAGGTTCGTAGTTTCTTGGGGTTAGCAGGCTATTATCGACGATTTGTAGAAAACTTTTCTCGTATAGCTATGCCCTTAACCAAATTGACCAAGAAGACAGAGAAATTTAGTTGGACTGAGGCACAACAATCAGCCTTTGAACAACTACGAGATAGCTTATGCAAGGCTCCAGTGTTGGCTTTACCGCAAGGAAGGGAGGATTTTGTTCTTTACAGCGATGCCTCCTTAAGTGGTCTTGGATGCGTGTTGATGCAAAAAGGACGAGTGATAGCGTATGCCTCTCGACAACTGAAACCACATGAAAAAGCTTACCCAGTACATGATTTAGAGTTGGCGGCAGTAATTTTTGCATTAAAGATCTGGCGACATTATCTTTATGGAGTGCGATTTCAGATCTATACGGATCATAAAAGTCTGAAATACCTGTTTGATCAGAAAGAGTTAAACATGAGACAAGTATGGTGGATGGATCTACTAAAAGATTATGATTGTGAAATACTTTACCACCCTGGTAAAGCCAATGTGGTGGCGGATGCACTAAGCCGTAAAGAGTCGCCTATTCGAGTTGTATCGGCTCGAATGGGGATTGTGAGTCGATTACCAGAGTTGATACGTAGATGCCAAGTCGAAGCCAATGACTTGAAGAAAGAAAGGATGATTGGTTATGTAGAAAAACTTGTGGAAAATGCGCAAGGAATCAAGACTTTCCAAGGGCGAGTTTGGGTTCCGAGACATGGCGAGGCGAGACAATTATTGCTAGAGGATGCTCACTGTACTAGGTATTCGGTTCATCCTGGTAGTACCCGAATGTATCATACCTTAAAGCCGTACTACTGGTGGCCGGGTATGAAGCGAGATGTAGGACGCTTTGTGGAGAACTGCTTGACGTGTCTACAAGTAAAAGCCAATCATCAAAAGCCATATGGAGCAGTACAGCCATTGCCAGTACCAAAGAAGAAATGGGATGAGATCACCATGGATTTCATCACCAAGTTGCCTCGGACTCCTCGAGGATATGATTCAATTTGGGTGATTGTTGATAGATTGACAAAGTCTGCTCATTTTATTCCAATCCGAGAAGATTATCAAGTATCAAAGCTAGCTGAGATATATACGAGAGAAATTGTGAAACGACATGGAGTGCCAACTTTAATAATTTCTGATAGAGATAACCGGTTCAATTCGCATTTCTGGCAGAGTTTCCAAAAGCATTTTGGTACAAAAGCTTTATTGAGTACTGCGTATCATCCCCAGACGGATGGACAGTCGGAAAGAACGATACAAACACTCGAAGATATGCTACGAGCCTGCATCATTGATTTTGGAGGCAGTTGGGAAGATCATCTGCCTTTGGTAGAGTTTGCCTATAACAATACTTATCACTCCAGTATACAGATGGCACCTTTTGAAGCTTTATATGGTGCACCGTGCCGAACACCAACTTGCTGGACAGAGATGGGAGAGAAACCATTGGCGGGACCGGAAATTGTTGCTGAAACTGAAGAGAAGATACAAAGCATTCGTGAGCATATGCGGGTAGCCCAAAACCGCCAAAAGCAATATGCAGATAGAAGAAGAAAGCTGTTAGAGTTTAATGTTGGAGACATGGTAATGTTGAAAGTGTCCCTATGGAAAGGAATAATTCGATTTGGCAAGAGAGGTAAGTTGAGCCCACGCTTTATCGGACCTTCCAAATCTTAGAGAGAATTGGAGCAGTCGTGTATAAACTTGAGCTTCCAGATGAACTACGAGGTATCCATAATGTGTTCCATGTGTCACATCTCAGAAAAACATTACATGATAAATCCACTCGAATACCTTTAGCCAGAGTCCAATTAGACGAAAAATTGAGATACCAAGAGATGCCGGAACAGATACTGGATAGAAAGATTAAAAAGTTACGAAACAAAGAGATTAGGACAGTAAAAGTGCAATGGCGACATCATAAAGGTACGGATGTCACTTGGGAAGCTGAGGATGAGATGCGGTCAAAATATCCCTTTTTATTTCAAGAGATTCCGAGGACGGAATCTTTTGAAGGGGGTAAGAATTTGTAATACCGTATTATTAATTTATATAGATTTTGTGTTAATCTTAGTGTAATTAAGATTAAATAGGTTGTTATATGAATTAAGATGGTTAGAAACCCAAATGAGTAAAGTTTAGGTTTGTAAAATGTCAAATCAGAGCTACACGGGTCGTGTAAGGTCACACGGGTCATGTAAGGAGGGCTTAGAAGCAAAGCAGTAACCTTTTCAGACCTACACGGGTCGTGTAGCTTCACACGGGTCGTGTAGCTCCTCTTCAAAAATTACCGAGGCTAGGTTGGATCTCACACGGGTCGTTTGAACCAACACGGGTCGTGTGAGTCTGCAAAAATTGAAGTTAGTTTGCTGTAGGCCTCACACGGGTCGTGTGAGCCTACACGGGTCGTGTCGCGCATCAGGGGTGTTTTAAGTTACGGGTTTTCCTTCATTTGGATCATTTCCAATTCAACCAAAACCCTCTCTAAACCCTAGAAATTGATTTCTAAGCCATCTAAGTCGAGATTTAAGCCTATTGATCACGAATTGAAGCTAGAGATTAGTTCTTTGAACTTGAAAGGTAATCCTCCTTGATTTTTTATCTTATTCCAACGGTTGAATCATTGGGTTTGAAATGGTTCCTTGTGGTTTTGATGAGCCACTTTCAATTAGCACGAGTTAGAGTGAGTTTACTTGGATTAGGCTATGTATGTGAGTTCTAATTTGAGACCCAAGCTAAAGAAATGTTGATTGTTGCATTTCTAGGGTTACATGTGTTTAAGTGATGAAATTGAAAGCTACAACTTTGATATTATTGCTATCCTTTGATTATAACTTGCTTAAATGATACAAGTTCCTTGATTGTGATGAATATTGAGTGTAGTTAAGATTGTTTTTCATTTGAGTAATGAAAATGAGTTGTTATGCTACAGCTAAGGCTAGGCAGGAGCATACACGAGGTGCAGGAGTTCCACATATTGATACCACAACAGGTGAGTAGTTATTTATTGATAATTATGCTTTGATCTGATGTTGTATACATATATGAAGTAAGCTATGATTTGATTTGGTTGAGAATAACCAAACTTTGAGTGTATGAAATAAAGAGTTAAAGTGTGTATACTAAAAGTTATAGTGTGTATACCACCTTCGGAACTGAGATAGTCCGTTGAGTTTGAGAAAAACATGATAATGAATGATACAAACAAATTAACCTTAAATTACTCACTGAGCTTTTATAGCTCATATATTGTTTGTTATTGTTGTTTGTATTAGGTTCTGGTAGCGGTGATCACGGAAAGCAAAATATGAATGGATAGCTAGACTTGGACTTGGACTTTGATGTAGATTTTACTTTTGTTATCTTAATATGTAAAGGAACCCGGTTTTGTTAAATAGTCGTAAACCTTTTGATGTAAATAGCTTAGAACTTAAACTATGCTGATGATAACAATCTTTTGAAACTTGTTACTCTTTTGGGATTATACCTTTGATATATATGTGTTTGACTAAATCAATTGGTATATCCTAAATTTGAGGAACCGGGCGTTACAAGTTGGTATCAGAGCCTTGGTTTAAGGAAATTAAACCTTGAGATGGGATTAGACTTAAACCAATGTGATTGAAAAGTCCCAAAGAGTCCTGAGTAGCTATCCTCCGCGGTGTATCACAATTGAGTTGATTATACACTATATTGAGTATTATAGTGATACACAATTGAGTTGATTATACACTATATTGAGTATTATAGTGATATACAATTGAGTTGATTATACACTATATTGAGTATTATAGTGATATACAATTGAGTTGATTATACACTATATTGAGTATTATAGTGATATACAATTGAGTTGATTATACACTATATTGAGTATTATAGTGATATACAATTGAGTTAATTACACATCATATTGAGTATTATGGTGGTGATTACTAAATGAGTTAAATTTCTTTAACAGTTAAGATGAGCACTGGAAAAGAAAAAGAGCGAGGTGATCCATCAGGCGATCAATTGGGATCACGAGATTCGGGTAAAGAGCATCAACCCGAGGGAGAGCGACCTCCCGAGACACAGAGTAATATGCAAGCTATGATTGCTGCTGAGGTAGCCAAAGCACTTAAAGAATTACTACCCACTTATTTGAGGCCCCAGACGGAAACTGCAACTGGAGGTTCTTCGGGACAACCACTGATTCAACCTGAGCACAGGGAGGATCGTGAAGAGGTCTATACTGAAGCGGGTAGAGCAAAAATACCTGAGAAGACAAGGAAGTGTACCTATGATGTTTTTCAGAAGTGCAAGCCATACGATTTCTATGGGAAAGATGATCCCATAGCAGCCAAGAATTGGTTAACACATGTTGAAAAGATGTTCCGCACCAGTAAATGCGACGAGGCCGATAAAGTGGAGTTCGCAACAAACTTGTTAAAAGAAGATGCACAGTTTTGGTGGGAGAATCTGTGTATGGAGATAGGAGAAAGTTTGGCGTATACACTGAACTGGGAACAGTTCAAGTTAAAGTTCACTGAATACTATTGTTCAAATAATGCTATGAAGGGAATAGAGGAAGAGTTTTTGAAGTTACAACAGGGGTCGAGAACAGTGCAACAATACACACTGGATTTCAATGAGAAGGCAAGATTTGCACAACATCAAGTTGATACCGAGGAGCGTAAGATGGATCGTTACTTGTGGGGTTTAAAAACCCAGATCCGAGAGTTTTTGCCGAGTTCCAGATATACTACCTTTCAACAAGTTGCTGAAGCAGCAAGATCGAGAGAAAGGGAGTTGCAAAGACAGGAGGAGGAGAGAAGAACTGAAAGAGAAGTTGGAGGATTTAAGAGAAAGTGGGAAGATAAAGTTGTAGATACTCCTCAGAGATCCATTACCACGGGTTCTCAAGTCCGTGGTGAAATCAAGAAGAATGAAGAGAAATGGTGTAAGAAGTGTAGGCGAAAACACATGGGAGAATGTGATCCCCGAAACCCTCCATCAGTTTGTTTCCAGTGTGGAAAGACGGGACATATGGCTCGCCAGTGTACCGAGAGTCGCCCCGTTTGTTTCAATTGTGGGGAGAGCGGGCATATTCGTCCAAATTGCCCAAAGATGAAATCTGAGCCACAAAGAGATTTTCAAAAGACTGGTCAAGGAGGAGGTCGAGATCGAGATGATCGAAGAGATAGGGGTGGTGGTCATGTGAAAACGCGAGCTTTTCAATTGACTGTTGACGAGGCTAGAGATCGGACCGATGTTATCACAGGTATCTTTAGCTTGAATTCTTTTCAAGCACGAGTACTTTTTGATTCGGGTGCATCTGTGTCTTTTATATCAGAGTCTTTTGCTTCTAAACTAGATATTCCATTAGCTGATTTATATAAGAAAATAATAGTAGATGTAGCAGATGGGAGATGTGTTTTTGTAAAGAGTCATTATAAAAAGTGTCGGCTTGAAATCTATGGGATTGCGTACCCTATAGATCTGAAGCCGATCACTAATCATGAGTTTGATGTAATAGTCGGGATGGATTGGATGGATGAAAATAGAGGTCAAATGGATTGTCATGAGAAATTTGAGGAACCGGGCGTTATAGAACGAACCATGTCCAACAGGGTTCGATTTCGCCTTTCAGCAACACCATTCAACTGAGGTGTTCTTGGAGGCGATAACTGTGAAACAATTCCACATTCTTTGAGTTAATCGAGAAACTCAATACTAAGATACTCACCGCCTCTGTCGGATCTAAGCATCTTTATCTTTCTGCCCAATTGATTTTCCGCTTCATTCTTAAACTCTTTGAACTTTTCAAAGGTGTCCGACTTATTCTTGATTAAGTAGATATACCCATATCTGCTAAAATCGTCGGTAAAGGTTACATAGAACCGTGTGCCATCTTTAGTGGTTGTTCTGAAGGGACCACACACATCAGTGTGTATGATATCCAACAGACCTTCACCTCTTTCAAAGGAACCTTTGAATGGTGATTTTGTCATCTTGCCAAGTAAGCAAGATTCGCATACATCATCCGACCCGAGGTCGAATGATTCCAACACTCCATCCTTTTGGAGTTGGGCGATGCGTTTCTTGTTTATATGGCCAAGGTGACAATGCCACAGACATGCCTTTTCTACACCGCTTGAAGCATCAATAGTTAAAACATTTTTACCATAATTATCAACACACATAATAGATTCATACACTCCATCATATGGCATAGCATTAAATATAAAAACATCATTTTTGAAAACAGAAATTGAACCATTCAATTTATTAAAGGGTAAATTGAATAAAAGTCACTAACTTTTCCAATTTTCTCGATTTTGACACTGTATTTTTAGTTTTTGCAATTAATTCATTATGTTTTCAGAAAATTGCAATTAAGTCATTATGTTTTCCAAAAAGTTGCGAAAATGACCATATGACAGGATGGCAACAGGTTACCAGGTCATATGGTCAAATTTGTAATTTTTCAGAAAACATAATGACTTAATAGCAAAAATAAAACATAGTGTCAAAATCGAAAAATCTGGAAAAGTTAGCAAATTTTATGCAATTTACCCTATGCAATTTATATAACTTAATCACTTTACATGCCTCATACGTGTCCAAAAAAGTAAATTTGTTGTTACCTTGTTTTTCCGTTTAAAATAATCAAATTTATTGTCCTGAAAGTGGAATTTCAAAAAGATTTAGGATAAATGCATACGAAACCTTCTTTTACTTAAAAAAATTCTAGTTTAAACTCTTAACACTTTTTGTTTCATTGAAATTAAGTTTTTTTTTATTGAAAATGAGTATACATTTTTTGTTTTATTGAAAACAAGTACTTTAATTTCGAATAAGACGGCGCCTTTCTTTATTTTTGAAATTCCATTTTTAGGACAATAAATTTGATTACTTTAAATGGAAAAACAATGTAACAACAAATTTATTTTTTTGAACACGTATGGGGCATGTAAAGTGATTAAGTTATATAAATTGCATAGAGTAAATTGCATAAAATTCGCTAACTTTTCCAGATTTTTCGATTTTGACACTATGTTTTATTTTTGCTATTAAGTCATTATGTTTTCTGAAAAATTGCAAATTTGACCATATGACCTGGTAACCTGTTGCCATCCTGTCATATGGTCATTTTCGCAACTTTTTGAAAAACATAATGACTTAATTGCAATTTTCTGAAAACATAATGACTTAATTGCAAAAACTAAAAATACAGTGTCAAAATCGAGAAAATTGGAAAAGTCAGTGACTTTTATGCAATTTACCCTTTATTAAGCTCATAATGAAAACCTTGTTTAAATAGTGCATGAAAAGAAATTATGTTCTTAGCCATATCAGGCGCATAGCAACAATTATGAAAATCTAATCTAACTCCACTACTCAGCATCAGTCCATAAACACCGATCTTGGTAACAGGTGACGTTCGCCTATTGCCCATGACCAGGTTCAGTCTGCCATGCTCCAGCTCCCTACTTTCCTTTAGGCCCTGCAAATCAGAACAGATATGGGAACCACATCCTGTATCAAGGACCCATGAACGGGAAAAAGATGAGTTATTAGATATAGAATACGTACCTGCCTGTGACGGTTTCACTTTACCGTCCTTGATGTCCTGCAGATACGTTGGGCAGCTCCTCTTCCAATGACCATTTTGCTTGCAGTAAAAGCAGTCGGCCTCTTTGGGGTTCTGAACATGTGGAATGCCGGAAGACTTGCCTTTCGGGGCACCGCTAGATGACCCGACATGAGTCTTTTCCCTCCAGTTTTGCTTAGGAGGGCCTTTCCGTTTATTTCCTTTTCCAGAGCCAATCGCCAGGACAGACGGGTTGACAGGGAGCAAACCTTTTCCCTTCATCCCGTCCTCAGCCGTCCGAAGCATGCGGTGTAATTCATCCAGGGTTGCCTGGTTGTTGTTCAAATGATACGCCAGTGTGAACTGGTCATAAGAACTGAGCAAGGAGTTCAGCACTTTGTTAACTGCTAAATCCTCATGCATAGGAATTTCTAGCTTCCTAAGCCTCTCCACGTAACCATGCATCCTTTGCACATGTGTACAGATAGACTCACCCTCCTTGGGCTTGCCGTTAGTGAAGGCTTTTACAACCTCACGCCTTTCGATGCGCTCCTGCTTGCGGAACTTTTCTGCGAGCTCTTTGTGCATCTCGTAAGGCCAATAGTCCTCATAGATACGCTGCAGTTCAGGGTTTATAGTAGCGATCATGATGCAAGCCACTTTGGTTGCATCATCAGAGTGTTTGGTGTACGCAGCGATTTCCTCGGGAGTAGCGGTTTCAGTGTCCACATCAACGAGCTCGGTTTCCAGAACATACTCCATGTGTTCAAACCTTAGAGCCATTTTGATGTTACGGATCCAGTCATTATAGTTAGTGTCGTCCAACGTCACTTTTGAGCATAATGACAGAATCGAGGTGACATTACCGGGATTTGAGTGGGGAACGGATTGGTCAGAAGACATTTGAACAAGAAGAAGGTAGTTTTAATTAGATATAAATAATAATAATCCTTATATTCACCCAAGAATAAATATAAGGCTAGGATCCTACAATAACAATCTACAATACCGAAAAGGGATGCCGTAATCTATATTGTAAATTTTATAAGGTAGGGGAATGACGATTCAGCCAATTCCACTGCGGAAACATAATCATATTATAATGGAATTCCTAGTTTCATTGAGATTTACCGAACTGTTCGATAGCATGTTTTAATCTCGGGAATGCCCCGCTGTTTGTGACTGGGATACCGAGGATCACAAACCGGGTGTGAATAACCATGCAAATTGCTTGGTACTCTTGAAGTCAATTGTCATCTCTAATTAACGTGCCAGTTATCCACACACGCTCCATTAACAATGACAAAATCAAGAAACCCATTGCGACTCTTTGCGGACCTCAGTTGGCGTGCCGGTAAACCACACACGCTCCACCAACGTTCCACAAGGTGCAATGTGCAATTTCATGGATTAGCACAAATTCACATTTTTAACCTAAAGTAACTAGATTGGGGTTTGTTTTAAGGTTCTAGTACTTTCAATTATAGCATTATACTTTTAAGAGGCTTTAGCGGTTCTATCGTACCAGTTCGGCTAACGACACTCGACTGACCAGGAGAGCGGTGGGTAAGAGTAGATACCCATTAGACTAACATTTTATAGTCAGTCGCCTTATACCCTCTTTAGAGGACAGTTTTGTGAATGAGGCCTACTAACGGTAGACTAACCAATTTTCTTATATATATTAAATTAACTTTTAATCATAAATACATATAAGATATATTTTAATCTTATTAAAATATTTTAGAATTAATTTTATCCCAATTTTCGCAAATTTTTACTAATTTTTTGAAAATTTTAAATTAATTCTTTAAACTGATTTAATTGGTCTTTTAATTAATCAATTAATTAAACTAATTAAATCTAGGTTACATATTACCAAATTAATCAAATTAATTTTCTATAATGGTCCTTGTGATTCTCGAAAATTACAAGCCAAGAAAGAAGGTTTAAGTTATTTAATTAATCTTATTACCAAAAATAACAACATACAATTATGGCAAGCAAATCAAGCAATCAAGGGGGACCATTAGGGCATGGCGGCTAGGGTTAGGAAACCCTAGCCAAGCCGTCGACATTCAAGCCTCCCGAGGAGGAGTTTTCGCAAAACACCTCAAGGCAAGAATCAAAGCATGCAGTAAATATCAATTCATAAGAAAACAGTCAAGCCTCTGATACCACTGAAGGGTTTCTATGCAAGCAATGAACACAAAAATTCCTATGGTTCACATGCAACCCTAAGATGATCTATGTTTTCTTCTATGAAGATAATAAACTAAAACCCTAAAGGATACAATTCAATTCTAAAGTAGAATTAAGAAAACCAACCTTTGATCTTATGATCCTTCAAGCAAGCAGCAAAGAGATCCTGCCTCAAATGCAAGTCACACCCAAAAGATGGAAGAATCAGTCCAGCAGAGTAATTACAGAGAGAGGGAGGCGTGGGATTTAGGGCACCCAGGGGGTTCTTTAAAAAGCCTCCTAGGGTTACACCTGAACCCCTAGAAAGCCTCCAAGTGGACAAGGCTTTTGGCCACTTGGACCAGACTCCCCAAAACCCTAATTGGGGTTTCGCCATCTCCTGGAGGAGACTCCAGGGTGGCGCCAACTTGGCCCCTGATTTTACCTGGCCAGTTATTCAACTATTGAAAATTTGTCAATCAGTCCCTGCACCTTATATTAATTAATTTAATCACCAAATTAAATCCAATTAATTCTAGATTAAATCTTAATTAATTATTATAGTTTCTAATTAATATGTTAACACTTCAATATATTAATAAACCATATATTTATTTTCTATTGATTTATTATACAATTAATAAATCAACTATTCTCTCTACTGAACTATACATCTATCCTCCATCTATGAGGGCAACCCAAATGGACTTTGCTTTTATTCATAACATAAATACAATTATAAGTCATGGCTTAGACACATAATCCAACAGAGTGAACATTCCAATGTTCATGAAGATAAAAGGATACATGTAACGCCCCATTTCCAAGATTATCAAAATTTTATTTATTACCAAGATTCCAACAAAATCGTTATTTCAAAAAGTAAAACTGTTCAACATATTTATTAAACCAACAGCGGAATATTTGAAAATCATAACATAGTTCATTAAAATAAATCTCCTGTATGCGATGCACTGCCGTCAAACCTTGCCCTTTCCTTTGTCATTTGAAATACCTGAAATGTTATAAAATCAACGGGTAAGCTTAAAGCTTAGTGAGTCCAAAAATTACCATACATGCCCACACATTAAACAACCCGTCCTCGAGAACGACCCGACCCTACACGCCATACAACAGCTACGGGCGTCCATCATACAACAGCTATGGACACGGGAAGGTTCTACCCATCATACAACAGCTATGGACACGGGAAGGTTCTACCCATCATACAACAGCTATGGGTTCCCGGTTATGGCCAAGCCCATCATACAACAGCTATGGTACAAGGCAATAGCCCAACTCGCCATACAACAGCTACGAGGGGATACGCATCAGTACTGAGCATAACAACAAATAATCACAGATACAGATCAAATCATATAACTGTAAATAACAAACAAGATGCCTAACATGCAACATCATATAGTAAGGTGATGATACTCACCTGATTCGTAACCATGTACATATTCTCCAATATCCCCACTTAGCTCGTCCACACACCTAAATCCCACATACACAACATGTCAAGCACTGACCAAACTCCTATAGACTTGCCTAAAGGTCAGACTCAACGTTTGGTAACCAACATTGGTCGAAAATAAGATTTTGGGTCAAACAGCCGCTCGCCGCGGCGCGACCTTTCTCTTACGCGTCGCAGACTATCATTACTCTTACGGGGTTTTACTCAAACCCGCGTCGCCGACATAGCCTGTCCGTGCCGCGGACTCGTATTAATCCAAAGTCTTATTAGCCCTTAATCAGTTCAGTCATCGGCTAGGGTTTCACTCTGCACCCTTCCTGGGATCTGAAACTACCCTAAGGTCACTTCCTTATAGACATGCAAGTCCATGCATGTCCTTGGTCCAAACCATAAGTGTTACAAGTCATCTAAGGCTACAAACCAATGGATAACACTTATATAACGGGAAGAAAAGTAAAGTCAGAAGAGTAGATCTTCTTACCTTACTTCTGAAAAACGGAGTGGTGCACACGATCCGCTACAAGCCTTCACTCACGTTGTATCTCCTTCTTCCAATCTCCCAAAACCTCCAAAGCCTTGAAACCGAAGAGCCTCTGCTGAAACCAGTCGACTCTACTCTAGGAGACTTCCAAAAACAAGAACCCTAGGGCTAGGACCCTTTATATAGGCGTTTAAATCCGAATTAGGGTTTTTCACATCTGCGGCGCGCCCGCGCCGCGGATCCTCTCGAGCCGCGCCGTGCGTACAAAATCATTCGCGAATCTAGATCCTTCCCGAGCCGTGCCGCGGATCCATCCGGGCTGCGACTCGGCGGAACGGGTCTTACAATTCTCCCCCACTTAACTGGATTTCGTCCCCGAAATCCATGCCGGTAAACAATTCTGGGTAATGCCTCCGCATTTGCTCCTCCGGTTCTCAAGTCCACTCGGACCCTTTACGATGTTGCCACTGAACCTTAACTAATCCTATTGTTTTGTTTCGTAAAGTCTTTATTTTCCTTTCAACGATGGCAATCGGTCGCTTCACATAATTTAGGTGTTCGTCTAATTGAATATCCTCCAAAGGCACTATTGTAGATTCCTCGGTTATGCACTTCCTGAGTTGCGAAACGTGGAACGTGTCGTGAATCTGGCTAAGCTGCTCGGGCAGCTCCAAACGATAAGCTACCTTACCTACTCGTGCGATTATTCGATATGGTCCAATGTACCTAGGGCCAAGCTTTCCTCGCTTCCTAAAACAAATAACTCCCTTCCACGGTGACACCTTAAGAAGGACATAATCCCCAACCTGAAACTCAAGATCGGACCGCCGTCTATCCGCATAACTTTTCTGTCGACTCTGAGCCGTTAACAACCTCTCTCGAACCTTCTGAATTAGCTCAGTAGTCTTGAGTACTACCCAACACCCGCTGGCCAACCTCGCCCCAGCAAACAGGAGTTCGACATTTCCTTCCATACAACATCTCGAAGGGAGCCCTGCCGATGCTCGCATGATAACTGTTATTATAGGAGAACTCAGCTAAAGGGAGATGGGAATCCCAGCTCCCACCGAAATCGATAACGCATGCCCTAAGCATATCCTCCAGCGTTTGAATCATCCTTTCACTCTGCCCATCCGTCTGAGGGTGATAAGCTGTGCTGAAATGAAGGCGAGTGTCTAATTCCTCATGAAACTTCTTCCAAAACCTAGATGTAAATCGGACATCCCGGCCAGATATCACCGAGACCGGTATACCATGCCGAGAGATAATCTTGTCTACGTAGACCTTAGCCAATTCCCTTGCAGAAAAGGTCTCTTGGATGGGGAGGAAATGAGCACTTTTAGTCAACCTATCCACGATAACCCAAATGGTGTCCATATGTCGAGGGGTTCTTGGGAACTTTGTGATGAAATCCATTGTGATATGGTCCCATTTCCATTCTGGGATCTCAAGAGGCTGTAGTCTACCATGAGGCCACTAGTGCTCCGCCTTGACCCTACGACAGGTCATGCATCTTTCGACAAACCAAGCTACTTCCCTCTTCATGCCTGGCCACCAATAATATTCGCGCAGATCCCTATACATTTTTGTCGCTCCAGGGTGGATAGAGAACTTGGATTTATGTGCCTCCTCCAATAGGGTTTGACGAACCCCACCAAGTTTCGGTACCCAAATTCTTTCATATCGAGTCAACAAGCCTCTGCTATCCTTGACCATAGATGACAACTGTCCCACGATTCTCTCACCTTTCTGATTCTCGCTCTTACTTGCTTCCACCTGAGCTTCCCTTATCAGTTCAAAAAGTGGTGCCACAACCGTCATTTTAAGACAAATGCCCTGAAGGGGCGCACCCGCAACCTTACGACTTAAAGCATCCGCCACTACATTGGCTTTTCCAGGGTGATAGTGGATCTCACAATCATAGTCCTTCAATACATCTAACCATCTTCTCTGTCTCATATTAAGATTTGCCTGATCCATTAGATACTTCAAACTCTTGTGGTCCGTGTAGATGGTACACTTCACTCCATACAAATAGTGTCTCCAAATCTTGAGAGCGAAAACCACCGCTCCCAATTCCAAATCATGAGTAGGATAGTTAGCCTCATGGGGCTTCAACTGTCGCGAGGCGTAAGCAATCACCCTGCCTCGTTGCATTAAGACTGCCCCAACCCAAAGATAGATGCATCACAATAAACCACAATATCCTCCATGGCTTCAGGCAAGGTCAAAACTGGAGCTTCACACAATTTCCGCCGAAAAGTCTCAAAAGCTTGTTGTTGCTCCTCACCCCACCGAAAAGTAGCGTTTTTCTTAGTTAGTCGAGTCAAAGGTACCGCAACCTTTGAGAAGTCTTGGATGAAACGACGATAATAGCCACCCAGACCCAAGAAACTTCTAATTTCAGAGGGAGTCTTCGGAACCTCCCACCGCATCACGGCCTCCACCTTAGCCGGGTCTACCATGATTCCTTGCTAGTTGACAATGTGACCCAAAAACTGAACCTCCCGCAGCCAAAAGTCACACTTGGATAATTTTGCATAAAGCTTCTCCTTCCTTAAGGTCTCCAATACCTCCCTTAAATGCTGTTCGTGCTGCTCCCTGCTCCGAGAGTAGACTAAGATGTCGTCAATGAAAACTATAACCGAGCGATCCAACATCGGTCGGCACACCCGATTTATTAAGTCTATAAAAGTTGCAGGGGCATTGGTCAGTCCAAACGGCATCACTACAAACTCGAAGTGGCCGTACCTCGTTCGAAAAGCCGTTTTTGGGATGTCTTCCTCCCGTACTCGCATTTGATGGTATCCTGACCGCAAATCAATTTTTGAAAACCACGAAGCGCCTTGCAGTTGATCGAATAAGTCGTCGATGCGAGGTAATGGATATCGATTCTTCATCGTAAGCTTGTTCCCGTACTCGCATTTGATGGTAACGCCCCATTTCCAAGATTATAAAATTTTATTTATTACCAAGATTCCAACAAAAACGTTATTTCAAAAAGTAAAACTGTTCAACATATTTATTAAACCAACAGCGGAATATTTGAAAATAATAACATAGTTCATTAAAATAAATCTCTTGTATGCGATGCACTGCCTTCAAGCCTTGCCCTTTCCTTTGTCATTTGAAATACCTGAAATGTTATAAAATCAACGGGTAAGCTTAAAGCTTAGTAAGTCCACAAATTACCATACATGCCCACACATTAAACAACCCGTCCTCGAGAACGACCCGACCCTACCCACCATACAACAGCTACGAGCGTCCATCATACAACAGCTATGGACACGGGAAGGTTCGACCCATCATACAACAGCTATGGGTTCCTGGTTATGGCCCAGCCCATCATACAACAGCTATGGGACAAGGCAATAGTCCAACTCGCCATACAACAGCTACGAGGGGACACGCATCAGTATTGAGCCCAACAACAAATGGCCACAGATATAGAGCAAATCATATAACTGTAAATAACATTCAAGATGCCTAACATGCAACATCATATAGTAAGGTGAGGATACTCACCTGATTCGTAACCGTGTAGATATTCTCTAATATCCCCACTTAGCTCGTCCACACACCTAAATCCTACATACACAACATGTCAAGCACTGACCAAATTCCTATAGACTTGCCTGAAGGTCAGACTCAACGTTTGGTAACCAACATTGGTCGAAAATAAGCTTTTGGGTCAAACAGCCGCTCGCCGCGGTGCGACCTTTATCTTACGCGTCGCGAACTATCATTACTCTTACGGGGTTTTACTCGAACCCGCGTCGCCGACATAGCCTGTTCGCGCCGCGGACTCGTATTAATCCAATGTCTTATTAGCCCTTAATCAGTTCAGTCATCGGCTAGGGTTTCACTCTGTACCCTTCCTGGGATCTGAAACTACCCTAAGGTCACTTCCTTATGGACATGCAAGTCCATGCATGTCCTTGGTCCAAACCATAAGTGTTACAAGTCATCTAAGGCTACAAACCAATGGATAACACTTATATAACGGGAAGAAAAGTAAAGTCAGAAGAGTAGATCTTCTTACCTTACTTCCGAAAAACGGAGTGGTGCACACGATCCGCTACAAGCCTTCACTCACGTTGTATCTCCTTCTTCTAATCTTCCAAAACCTCCAAAGCCTTGAAACCGAAGAGCCTCTGCTGAAACCAGTCGACTCTACTCTAGGAGACTTCCAAAAACACGAACCCTAGGGCTAGGACCCTTTATATAGGCGTTTAAATCCAAATTAGGGTTTTTCACATCTGCGGCGCGCCCGCGCTGCGGATCCTCTCGAGCCGCACTGCGCGTACAAAATCATTCGCGAATCTAGATCCTTCCCGAGCCGCGCCTCGGCGGAACGGGTCTTACAATACAACTTTCCAGTATAAAAGATTAAATAGAGCTGCACCGCCTATGTCTCCAATGACTTCCTGAGACATTTTCGGACACCTTTATCTTTCCTAAAGACACGTATAGCTTCTTGTTCTCTCTTTTCCAGTACATTGTCCCCCATTGTTGAGCCTCCTGTTTCTTTTTCATGTTTCCGTCATCAGCGACAATTACACGATTTTGTAAGTGGCATCGGCGGCAAAATTGATGATCGTAAGAAACCCATACGCTTCCCTTCTCCATTTGGTCGCCACCGATAACGAACCGATTAGCTGGGTAAGATGATGGAACGTAGAAGTTAATTTTGACATATGTGTCGATACTCTGTTAACTTGTTTTAATTTTAATCTCATTCAGGTCATTCATTTATCGCACTCTTATGTTGACTCTCTACCACACGTTTGATATAGAATCAGCAATTAAGCGTACCTGTATAGCATACGTCAGTCCCTCGTCGAACCTCTCTCCCCATAACTTCGCTTCCTTTGTCGGAGCCGCCATGTTCGGCTGTTGTGACGCACAGCAGGATACCGCCGGCGGCAGAAGTCATTTCCTTTGGGAACTTAACGGACATCGGAAAGATAAAGAAAATCTACTCCCATGTCTCTCTTTAAGGGTGAAAGGGAAACAATCTGCCTCTGTTGTTTTCAACTAATCTTCGCCTATCCATTCAAATAAAGTTAATAAATTTCATAACGAAAATGGGATCCATAGGTAGGGTTTTGAAAAGGGAAATTGTACCAGGAGAGTTTCTTGAGGATGAGAGAAATCGAATCGCTGGTTTGCCGCTTTACTCACTCTCCCTCTCCTGCTTCCGTCTCTCCGACAACCCAGTTTATCTCCTTCCCGGCGATACCACGTCTCTCTCGATCTCTCTTTTCTGTCTCTCGGTCTCTATTGAACTCAGATAAAATTATGTGAGGAGTTGGATTAGGGGATGTCTCGTGAATAGATAGATCGGTGCAAACAAACCTGTTGGAACGTGATTGGGTAAAAAAGACCCACCCCACTTAAAACCCCCAAACCCCCCCCCCCCCACCTCCCTCCAAGTCTTCTAGAAACCTGCTGACATTTAATCTATATAAGAATTCCTCCATACACGAAATTTAATGGAATCTAAAAGTTTTTAATTTCTTTGATTTGTCAACCAAACACATTTTTACTGAAATTTACAATCAAATTTCTTCAAAATCCATGAACCAAACACGCAACCCAAATGACTAATTTTATCATTTCTTTAAAAAAACTAGGCGAATTCCCCGTGCGTTGCGCAGAAAGCAAAATTATGTAGTTTAGAAAAGTATGAAATCTACAAATTTGAACGATAATTGAATGACAGTTCATAGCTGAGAAAAAAATTTCATTGTCACTCAAGTATCTTGAAAAATGCACTTTTAATGACTATACTATCGGCATATATTAACGGTGTGTGTGGTACGATATATAGTAAAAACCACACATCACACGACATATGCGATCTGGAATTTTGAAAAGCACAAATTGTTTCGTAAAAGTTGAAATTGCATTATGTGGTACGGTGCATATGGTTTTATACACGTTGGAGAAGATTCAGAGCTCATATCGAAACCGACTTGCTATCTTTAAAGCTCGACCTCTTTAAAATAAAAATAATTAAACTTTCAAATATAAATTTGTTTGAACTTTAACTATTTGGAAATGTTTCCAACAATAAAAATGATTAATGATTTATATAATTGTTTTAACTTTGAAGAAAACATTTATTTATAGATTAAGAAAGCTTCTTACGTTGGTTTATCATGACGATGTGGGATCAAACTTTTCTTCATAGTGTTCTACTTTGTGTCATTTTCTTATCCCACATCGTTTAAGAAACACAACTTATGAGAACGTAAACATCTATAAATAAAGAGACTAACACATTTCTCATCTCATACAACTTAAGAAACAAATTTCAAGGGGAAAGCAAGCATCTATAAGTAGAGAGCCTAAACCATTTCTCTCATATATTTGTTCTTTTGTGTTCTTGATTCTAACCGACTTAGGCATCGGTTAGAAGATAAATCATCAACACATTGTTTCAGACGGTCTCCTTTATAAGAGATATTTAAAATATTCACAATTAAAAAAATATGTGTATACATAGTGGTGAATTAAGAATTGTTTACACCGTTGTCACTTTTTACAAAAACATATTATAAACTTTCAACCTAGTTAGACTTTTAAAAGTTTTAAGTACTTTTAACTTCACTTTTAAGTTTCAATACTTCTAGAAATGTGATATTATATAATGTAAAATTGAAATGTTAGATAGATGTGTGAATCGATGTGGGACAAAGAAAAAATTCAAAATAATATGTTAAAAGATAAATCATTAACACATTGTTTTTTACGGTCTCATTTATAAGAAATATTTAAAACATTCATAACTAAAAAATATGTGTATACATAGTGGTGAATCAATAATTATTTACATCGTTGCCACTTTTTACAAAATTATATTGAAACTTCCAACCTAGTTGGGTTTTTAAAAGTTTTAAGTAATTTTAACTTCATTTTTAAGTTTCAATACTTCTAGAATGTGAAACTAAAAATTATAATCCTTTAAAACTTTGCGATAATACTTGAATGTCATATTATGATCAAGATTGATGGATAAACAAAGCAAATGTGTGATATTATATAAGTGAAAGAGGAATGGTCATATATGTGTGTGAAACAATGTGAGACAAAGAAAAAAATTCAAGTATTGGAAGTTGAAAAGTTGGGGTTTCAAATGTATATAATGTAAGGAAAAATGTTTCTTTTATAATATATAAGATAATATAACATAACATAATAATGTTTCTATGATAAAATTATCACTAATTAATAATACAGTTGAAAGATCAAATTTGATGGATAATGAAAGCAAATGAATTGTATTATATAAGAGAAAGAGAAGATGTCATATATGTATGTGATGCAATGTGGGATAAAGAAAAAATCTCAAATTAATGTGGTAAGATATTTAAATTAATAGATTGATTATATTAAGTGGGAATTTGAAACATCATGAAGGTTTCAAATGCATGTAGTGGGAGGAAAAATGATTCTTTTATAATATATAAGATAATATAAGATAAGATTGATACATCTAATCACATCGAAGTCCTATATTCTATAAATTAACTTTCTTGAAAAATAACCTTTAAAATTGGTGGAGCGAAAGAATGGGACAGGGATTTGTGCAATTGTGCGTTGGAATAAAGCATTTGTTTCATGAGATTTCTTGTAGCCTTAATCGTCATTAAGCAGCATCAGGGTGCCATAATCAAATTCTCAAGCCACCCCACCCCTACCCTCACCCCCCCCCCCCCCCCCCACCACCCCAAACCACAGGTATTTCTTCATCAATAAAGCTCTTTCTTCTTTAACGACACCTGAGTCACCAAAGAATACCTTTCTCCTCTTTCCAACTCAAAACCTCAACAACCCCCAAATCGAGAAGTCGATTCTCAAATACCCAATAAAGAAATTTCACTTTCTGTAAGGTTTTAGTTCAAAGACTCTTCACATCTTCCTCCCAAATTCAAGTTTAGATCAGAGAACTGCAAAAATCTTGTTTTTTTTTTTTTTTGCATGTTTTCAGACGCAATGAAACTACAAGCAATTGACGCATTGAAGAAAAAAGAAGAAAATCTCGAGAGTTCTTAATTGCAATGGATCCTCAGCTTGCAGTGTCTTTTGTTGTTCGATTTCCATGGAGGAAAGAAATCGACACCCAATTTGCATAACCCTTATTTCTTTTTGATTTTTTTGAGGAAAAATTTTCTGATTATTTGTGTCTTGTGAGGTGGGTACTGAGTAGTGATCATGCATCGGCTGCTACTTGATAGAGACACCATGGCGCCGCCGGAGGACGGTGGTGGCGGCGGCGGCCAGCTACATTCGAAGTACAGCAAAGAAGCAAATTTCGATACCAATATGGTCATCATATTGGCGGCTTTACTGTGTGCCTTGATTTGTGCTCTAGGGCTTAATTCGATTGTACGTTGTGCTTTGAGATGTAGCAGGAGGTTAGTTGTTGACGGTGCTGACGCCGCCGCTGCAGGGGTGGTGACGACAGGGGTTAAGAAGAAGGCGTTAAAACAGATCCCGGTGGCGGTGTATGGTGCTGGAGTAGAGATTCCGGCGACCGAGTGTCCGATATGTCTTGGAGAGTTCCTGGATGGCGAGAAAGTTAGGGTATTGCCACAATGTAATCATGGGTTTCATGTTCGGTGTATTGATGTATGGTTGGCTTCACATTCGTCATGTCCGACTTGCCGGCGGTCGTTGGTGGAGCTGCCGGCGGCGGTGGCGGGTAGATCTAGGGATGGCGGTGACGATCGTAATCATCGTATAGTGATTGTTTAATTAAGTGCAATTTATGTCGTTTTGATTGAAAACACCCTCGACATGTGTCTATTAGTCATTAGGTAACATTTATGTTTTTTTTTAAATATTTTTCTTGTAAAATAAATAATGTTATTTTATTTAGCTTGAAAATCAAATGGGAAGTGATATTTCCACTTAAAATATTGATTTATCCATATGAAATATATGTTTTATTGACTTGTACGATAGTTGCAAATGTTTTGTACATCATGTGGATAAATCAAATTTTCAAGTGGAAATATCAATTACCAAATCAAATGGTGTTGGATGAACATCGAGAAAATCGTGTAAATAAAAATTTGGGTTCCAAATTTTAAAATTGTTGTCAAATATCGATTATGTATGAGTTATGTCGTTGGAAAAACGTAATCACAAAAATGAAGAACAAAAATATGTCAAAATAACCTGAATTAGAATTTTCGTATCAATACCCATAATTTAGGATTTTCGTTCCATAATTGTTGGGATTGACACATGTCCTAAGAAAAAGGAAAGTAGAAATTATGTTGATTAA
Source organism: Cichorium intybus (assembly GCA_023525715.1). Taxonomy (NCBI): domain Eukaryota; kingdom Viridiplantae; phylum Streptophyta; class Magnoliopsida; order Asterales; family Asteraceae; genus Cichorium; species Cichorium intybus. The sequence continues at coordinate 46,542,249 of CM042012.1, read as the reverse complement.
GTTGTGGGGTGCACGTTTAGAAATTCTCCAGCGCACACTTTCATAAAAAAAGTAAGGGTCATCTTAAAAAAAACCCTTCATCATTAAATATGATGTCCCATCAATTTGGGTTTCTTATTTTATATATATATTTATATATATATATATATATATATATATATATATATATATTAATTATGATATTTTTTTAATTATTTTGTTTTTTTAAGTTTATAACTATTATTAATTGTTTTTATTTAATATAAATACTTATTTTGGTATTTATAATTTAAATATTATTCTAAATTTTTGACGTTTAGTTCGAATACGTTTTCTAATGTGTTTTTTTTAACGTTTTGTTCGTTGTTATCATTTAACGTTGTTTCGTTTAACGTTTTCTTTGAAAACATTTTTGACGTTTTGTTTAACGTTCGTTGGTATCATTTAACGTTGGTTCGTTTAACGTTTCGTTTTCTAATGTGTTTTTTTTCTAATTTTTGACGTTTTGTTTGGAAACATTTTTTAACGTTTTGTTTGTTTATATCGTTTATATGTTTTGTTCGTTTATTATTTTTGACGTTTTGTTTGAATATATTTTCTAATTTTTATAATTTTTGATGTATTAATTTTCTAAATTTTTAATTTACATCAAAAATTATAAAAATTAGAAAATATATTCAAACAAAACGTCAAAAATTAGAAACGAAGAAAACATATAAACGAACAAACCATATAAAAACGTTTCCAAACAAAACGTCAAAAATTAGAAAATGCAAACTCATAAGTCTAATTAACATTATATAATAACTTTCCACCGATATAAACGAACAAAACATATAACAATGTATTCAAACAAAACGTCAAAAATTAGAAAAAAAAATACTAAATTACAACGTTAAATGATACCAACGAACAAAACGTTAAAAAACACTTGAGAAAACGTATTCGAACTAAACATAAAAATTTTAGAATAATATTTAAATTATAAACACCAAAATAAGTATTTGTATTAAATAAAAACAATTAATAATAGTTATAAAATTACAAAAAAAAACAAAATAATTAAAAAATATCATAATTAATGTATATATATATATATATATATATATATATATATATATATATATATATATATATATATATATATATATATATATATATATATATATATATATATATATATATATATATATATATATATCAATATTAAAAGAAACCCAAATTGATGTGACATCATAAGTTAATGATGAGGGGTTTTTTTTACCAATACCCAAAAAGTAACCATATAATTGGTTAATTTTTTTTGATAAAAAGTGAAAGAAAGTAACAATATAATTGGCTGACTATTATGATAAAAAGTTAAAAGTGTAATTGGTTAAATTTTATTGTTAATATAATGTTTTGAAAAAAAAATTAAAAGTATTATCAATATAATTGGGAAAATGCTACAACAAATAGATTGGTAAAATCCTAACAATAAATACGATGCCATGATCTGTTAGGAGTTTTCAAATACTTTTTAGAGTAAATTATATGAATTTTTTTCGTGTAAGTGTAAAAAGGTATGTTTATTTTTTATTTCTAAAAATTAATTCAGAACCGTCCCTCGTTAGTTTAAATTGTGTGCTTAGTCACTATATATAAAGACCGATATACCATTGTTGATGTATTTTTTAGTTATTTTATTGCTTATTTATTATCAACAAATTAAAAAACAAATGTTTATTCAATCTATGGGTCTCTCCCACAACCCTCACCCCCTTATCCCTTACCCCTTCCCTCTCTCTCCTTCACACTCTCAATCGTTCCTTCTTCTTTATTTCTTACTAACCTGATGTCGGGAACCACCACCACTGTTTGGCTCCTCCTCTCTCTCATCGGAACCCACTACCCTACCCGAACCATTTCCTATCCTGTTTCACACCTTAGCCCATCAGAATCAAATGTAGACAACTTTCTCCCTTTGATATAAAATATGAACCCTATATAGGGGTGCCGATTTACCCCAATATCTATTCAAAATATAATTGTTGGCATATATTCAAAAGTTCACACAAATACACCTAGATCTGTTCTCAAGAAATGGGGTGGGTGGGTGTGACATTTCTTGAGAAAGAGAGACCTTTATAGTGATTGTAGTGAAGGAAAAAGCGACATTGGTTAGCAATGGTATTTAGACACAAATAGTAAGAAGGTCGAGGAGATGGTGATAGAATCAAGTGGTTGAGGACGGTAGTTGAAGGCGATTAGTGGTGTTGATGGCAGATTCTTAGCGTTAGAAGCAAGAGAGGGGTTGCTGGTCGTGACACGTGAAGGCGATAGTATGGGTGTTGTGTAGGTAACTGTTGTTTCAGCAGAGTTGGTGGCGACTAAGACAAAGAAGATGACGACACTAAGCGAGAGTGGTATCGGTGAAAAGGGTGAAGAAAAGGGGGAAAATGAAAGGGGTGGGGGTGTGTGTGTGTGAAAGAGAGAGGGAGGGAGGGAGAGAGAGAGAGTGTGTGTGTGTGTGTGTGTGTGTGTGTGTGTGTGATTGGGGTAGGGATTGGTGGGGGTTTTTTCTTTTTCTTTTTAATTTAAAAAGTAATAAACAATATAAAGAAAATTAAAAAAAAACTATTAAGGGTATTATGGTCATGTCAGATCGGGGCAAGGACTAAAAATGAAACAAAACCATATGTTAGGGATGAAATGTGCAAGTTTTAAAATAATGAGTGACAATATGAATTAAATTTTGAAAATAGGGACTACATGTGACTTTTGACACTTGCACGAGGGATGATTTATGTAATTTACTCTAAAATTTAGTAGCTGAGTAGATGTATAATGTCTTATTGTGTTAGACATGTTGGGAATAGAATATAGAATACAAGTGTAGGTTTCTAGAATCACCGATTGATTCTAAAATCGTGTAAATATTACTTTCATTATTGAATATTTCGACTCTTAATGCTTGGATTTCATGAAATTAAAACATGGATAATATTAGAAGATCAACTTGTATTCAGGCACAAATGCCAGTACCCATTTTCGATGGTATGAGGGAATTCATGTTCTTTTATCTATCAGTATGAACGATTTTCCAATATTTTTAAGCCAGGAAACCAAATCTGTTAGTTTATGAGCGGTTAAGGGTTGTCCATCAGCATCAACATCAGCCTAGGAACCATCAGCATCAGCGGAACCCCCACAAGGAGACATAGTCCGCTTGACCCCTACTATTTTGGTCGTATTGGTATAAACTTAGGGGCTGTTTGGCAGTATCTGAATTTTTTAGATCTGAAAATTTAAGAGGTCTAAATTGTTAATAGGGTCTGAACTATTAACATCTAAACTTATAACATGTTGTTAGGTTAGAACATCTGAATTGTTGTGGTGAATGTTAAAAATGACCATTTTACCATTCTGTATTGTTTCCTGCTAAATTAAATGTGAATGGGTGTGGTTATGGTATAGGACCGGTAGGGTGGAGTGGGGTGGGATGGGTAGTTTGGTAGTGGTGGAGTGGGTAAGGATGGTTAAGGTAGTGTGGTTTGAGGCTGGGTGTGTAGGGGTAGGTATGGTATAGGGTAGGGTGGGGTGGGTGGAGGTAAGGTGGTGGGGGTAGGGTGGTGGGGGTAGAGTGGATATGGGTGGTGTGGTATGGGGTATGGTGGGTAGGGGCGGGTGTAGTTTGCATGGGTGGGTGGAGGTAGGTGGGATGGTGTGGAGTGGGGTAGGTTGCGATGGGTGTGGGTGTGGGTGCCTCTTAATTTTTTTTTCAGACATAGGGGTTATTTCCTAGGGTTTGAATTTCTAAGATGTCTGAATGTCTTAGAGGGTCTGAATTTTCATATTCTGTTTGGTAGGAACCTCTTAATTTTTGTGTTTAATAATTAAAAAGACCATTTTAACCTTCTTATTAAAACTAATAACAGATACCAACAAATTGCATATAATTTATAATTTAATAAATAAGATCATTTCTAATTTCATAAAAAGAAAGTTTTTTATTTATATATATATATATATATATATATATATATATATATATATATATATATATATATATAGGGTTAGGTTATCTTAAGATGGTAATTTATGTGTAACCTTGTAATCCGATCCTAGCCATTAGATTAAAAAAATGGGTGGTTATGATTGAGAGGTTATAGTTGTAAATAAAAGAGAATATAATAAATTAAATTATTAAAAAATGGTTGTAAGGGCATAGTAGACATTTTATCAACCTACAAAAAAGGAAAGTCCGTGATTTTTGGGATACATATGCATTTCTTTTCCCTCCCACCTCTGTAAGCATTATCAAAATCATAAAATACGTTTTCATTATGGTAAGAATGAAAAAACTGGAAGATTTTATTTTGGTAAAATATAATTTCATTTTGATAAGAGGTCATTCTCATAAGATACAATTTCATATGATAATATTGCATTGTGGTAAAATACAATTTCATTATAAGTTCTATTGAAATTACATTATTGACAGAATACTTATTCTTATCAGAATGAGTTCTTAACAGACTATATTATTACAAAATAATAATAATAATAACTAATTCTGTAACAGAGATACATGTACTATAAAACTAGAGGATTCAAATTGTCATTCTGGTAAGAATAAGCATAAAATACAAGTAGAAAAATGAAATTCTCTTGAGATCACAGTCTTGACAGAAAAGTCATTCTTAACATAATGAATTCTTAAGAGAATGTGTTTTGTCAGAAAACTCATTTTCATCAAAATGAGTTCTTTAGGATATACAACAGAACAGCTCCTTAACGGTGAATCGCCATTGGTGTGTTTAGATGATGATTGTTCTATGTGATGATGAAGAAATAAGAAAAGAAGGAAAGTTTGTGTGAGATGACAATTGTTGTGAGGATGATGATCAGAACCGAATTCTTCGTATCCTGAGGTTGCAAATGCGTAAATGTGGTGGTGGTTTGGGTTAGGAAGCGATTGCAGGTGGCGAGAATATGGTTGTGAGGATGATTTTTGTAACATCCGTGTTTTGGGCCTAGGAGTTTTGAGCTTAAACCGACAAATAAAATCTATTTTGTAAATAAAGAAAATAAATGAATAACTAAATTTAATATGTTGTTATATTTTATATCGTAAATAAATGAGCCAAATATAGTTTAAAATTAAATTGTAACCAAATGTGAGAAATTTTGTCATAAGGACTAAAAGTGTCAGTTTGGCAAAACTTACCCTAAGTAGATTTGACTAGTCATGGATTTGGAAAATTAGAAGATATTATGAAGGAATTGATGTGGAGTTTAAATTAGGTCAAATAATTCCTTGAATTAATATTAAGGACCTAAACTGTGAGGAATTTTAGTGTAAAAGACCATTTGTGCCAAATTGGGAAACTAAGGGTTAGTGTTGACCTTGAGAATGACTCAAGTGAAATAAATAATTATATTTGGGGCATAAGTGTGAACTTAGAGACTTCTAGTTAGAAGAATTGACTTTTGGGGTGTTGGGTGAAGAATGATCAAACTATAGGGACTAGTTTTGCCAAATGTGAAAGATGTAGAGTTTTAGATGGGGGTTCTCCCCATTTCAGCCAAACATCACGTTTTTAAGAGAAGGAGAGGGAGAGAGTGGCAATTTTGAGTGATCTTGGAGGATTAATGCTAGAGTTTGAAGATTAATCAAAGTCCTTGAAGTTTCCCAGCAATCTAAGGTATAAACTCTCCTTTCTAGCTTTGGATTTCGAGTTTGAGTTTGGGGATTGGACCCAATTCGAGTTTCATGATGGGATGAGGTTCTTCCTATGATTCCCCAATGTTTATTTGATGTTTCTAAGTTGTTTGGATCAACATCCAATCCATGGATGCTCTAGATCTAATTATTTGATTGATTTGGGTGTTATGAACCCTAAAATTTGGGGATTTGTTAGATAATTGAGGAATCTAGAAATTGATGGTTGGATTTTGTAGTTTTGGATGAGGGGATTCATTTCTAATGATTCCCTAAGGATTCCAACCTTTGATTTGTAGTTTTAAACCTTGAATCACTAGAATATGGGAATTGGGTGTTGAAATGGGTTTTATTCATGTATATGATGAATGGATCTTTTGTTTAATGGATAAATGGGTTTATTGCATCAATTTGGATGTAATAGTGGAGTAAGAATCATTTCCTAAGGATTCCATGGAATAGAAGAAGGAATCTCCACTTGTAATCATCTATTGATGGATTGGAATTGGGTATTCCATGGGTTTAATCATTTGGACCAATGATTGGAATTGGAGATTCCATGAGGTTATCTTCTTTGGGTTTGTATGGGAATGATTCTCCTAAAAGATGACATTGGTTAAGGACTTAATTGGGTACTTGATGGTGTTAAGTGTAATGATTGACTTGGAACATAGTTCATGAATGACTTGTTAAGAGATAAGAACTTGAATTGTGATTTTCATTAGTTTAAGTCATGAACACTTGGATTGGGAGTTGAATGCTTGTAAATGAGTTATTAAATGTGTATTTTCATGTATAATTGGTCTTGGGTTGATTTGGAGCTTCAATTGGGTCAAAAGGGGGTTAAAATGACCAAAAACCAAGTTACTGCACAGCGTACACGACCCGTGTGCTGATACACGACCCGTGTAGGGTCTCTGGGGCTTCAGATCAGTTTTGCCCTAGGTCCTACACGACCCGTGTAGGGCTACACGACCCGTGTAGCATGGGTTGGCCAAAAATGTCAGTTTTTGGGTTTTGAGCTTTATGGTTTGGGCTTCGGGTCCTTGTTTTAATACCAATCTTTGAGAATGTTTCAACTAAGATTTTCCTTATATTAGAGAGTCAAGGACCTCGTTTTATATGATGGATGATTGTCCCTTCTTGGTTCTAAAGAAGTAATTATAGTGTGACATTTAGAGGAAACGAGTATGATACCTTCCGTTCTTGTATTGTAGGAAAGAGATATGCTGTAATGACTTGAAAGTGAGACTAAGGGCTTGAGCTAGCACTCAAATAAGAGGATTGGATGGAAGAGATGATGTCTAGGAGCGCCTCTAAATGCATCAAACCTTGAGTGGAGTTAGTGTTGACTCGTCAGTTGACCTTCGGTGAGTTTACCGGGAGTACACATCCTTCCAGCTATCTTTTGTGTGTGTTGTCAATTACTTTTCATGCATGATATTATGTGAAACGTGTTATATGATTACTACTTGTGCATTGCATGAAAACGAGTTTTCTAAAGATGTTTCAACTAAAGATGATGATGATGTTTTGAAAGATGTTTTGAGCATCCTACTTGTGCATTGCATTGCATATAGGATGGGATTGACCGAGTGAACCTTATGATGACCTTAAAGATGTTTAATGATGTTTGGCTGAAGTAGCCACCTTTACGATGCTTTGAGTTTGACCCTTCTCTAAAATAAAGAGGGTGAGGAGACGCATGAGGGAGTTGCTAACCCTCATGGGGCTAGTGTGATGGCCACTAGTTCTAGTTTAACCTATACGGGGATCAAGTGACATGCTCCGTGCGTGTCATTTGTGAACTTAGGTAGGTGCCATTGAGGTGAGTTGGACTTTTATGAGATGGACGTGGGTTTGGGATAGTTGCATCATGCATTACATTTGCATATCATAACTATCTATTTTGAGTAAACCTTTATGATGTTTTAAATAACTTTTGAAGTGTGTGTTAAAACTGTTTTTGGGGCGGTTTTGTCCCGAATGTGGTAGTTCACTACTCACTCAAAATGGGACAACCTCGTGTAAACTCACTAGGCATTTCCATTGCCTAACTTATTTTGATGTGTACTCAGGTTGAGGAGTTTAGATGACTTAGAAGAGCTGGATGTTTAGAAGGCCACGGTTTGTGTGGTATCATTTAAATTGTGTAATGATATTTTAATTGTTACAACCTCGCTATTTTATAAACTAAAATGTTTTATCTAAAATGGGACCAAACATTGTTTTCCGCAACTTAAACCTAAATTATTTCTCATTAAACCCCACGTGTTTTGAAATAGTTTTTTGGAAGAAAATGGCTTATTTGAAAATGTTGAAACTAAAGTTTTCACTAAAGGATTATTTTATTGATTAATGATGATGAATCATGGGTTAAAATGACGTTTTATGAAAAGCCTTAAGCGAGGGTGTTTCAATTTTTGGCAGTATAATGTGGTTTTTGCTGCGTTTTTGCTGAATCAAAAGAAGTCTTGCGATGACTAAGCCGGTAGTTTGTTGGCGGTGATTAAGAAGATGGAGGTGGAGGTGGCCAGCAGTAGGGTCTTGTGGTGGCGTATGAGGCAGGATGGGAGAAATCGGTCCACATGATGAGATGATGATGACGTGATTAAAGGAGAGATAGAAAGAGAGTTAGTTACCTATATTAGAGGGATCAATGCCTAAATTAAACGGATTAATTTAGAATATAATTAATTGGTAAATATTCAATTACTATAATACCCTTATCCAGAATTTTAAATTGATTGGTCCATATTGAGTCTCAATGTTACACAATAATTATATATATATATATATATATATATATATATATATATATATATATATATATATATATATATATATATATATATATATATATATATATATATATATATATATATATATATGATTTAAAAATTATGCATCAATATTAAACGCAATGTGACTAGAGCGCTAGGAAATTTGTTATGCAATTACTACTTACATCCTAATACGTAGTATTAACCTAAAACGCCTAATAATTCAAAAATAAAATCACAAAGTAGAGACCTTAAGACGTTTCCTCCTCCAATTTTCCAAGTTGTCAGTACGCCACCGAGGCTTCGACACCACCATTCAACTAAGAACTAAGAAGAAACTTCGTCTTGAGTCTTGATCACCTCTTAGTTTCGTTATCTTACCACTTCACGATTCATGATCATCGTACATCTCTATATCTCACACATGATTAAGGTATAATCCTCATCTAAGTCGCAAATTTGATGTGTTCTACTGTCACTGAATCTGATTGTGTTAGAGTTAACTTATTTAGATGGGAATGTGATCATAAATTGGGATACACAATAATCGCAAGATTAACTTGTTGATGTTGCCAGAAAATGAAATTATTAAAAAAATCAAGTCATTTTGTGGATGGGAAGGGTTTATTTAATGTAAATTCCAATGGGTAAATTTCAACTTATAAGATTTGACACTAAGATAGCTGATATGGATGCTAAATCACAATGGTGATAATCGAAGGAATCCAGGAACGAATGGGCATCATAGGAATCCAAACAGTGGATTCAATAATCGAAATGATCAAGGATTCAACAATGGCAGTTTGTGGGCTCTCATTTCTACGGGCGAGTATGATGATGCGTCACCTATTTTCTTCCCGGAGGGAAATGAGCATCGTGTGGAAATCAGACCACAACTTATTAGTGTATTACCAGTTTTTTGAGGATATAAAAATGATGACCCGTATATCATGTTTATGAGTTCCTTGCAATTGCCAATGCTAATGTTTCGCGAGGAACTAATAGAGATTCGTTTCGAATTCACTTATTTCCATTTATGTTAAAAGAAAAAGAAAAATACCGGTTCACTTCACTTGCTCACAGTAGTATTACTACTTGGGACCAATTGAAGACAATAATCTTACAAGAATTTTATCCGACCAGTAATCTTAAGGAATTATTATCATCATGTCTGCATCACAAATTCCCCAATTGATAATTAGTACGATTCTTTTATGATGGAGTTGATAACACATATCAGACCATGATAAACGCCTTGGTCCACAGCACTATCATGATGCAAGATAGTGAAGCTGCCTAACGATTTCCGAAGAAACTAATAAGGGGTCGAAAACCAATTACTCATTGAAGAAGCGGGATCCCCCCTACTTCAACAGTTGCTTCAGCTGGAATGGACAAGGCTTGGAGGAATGAAGTCAAATCCGATATTCATTCTTTAAATAAAAATTTGACTAGTTTCAAGCCTAGGCAAAAAGAAATGTGTGTGTGTGATGTAGGGTCAAACGATTTGCGTGAATTGTGGAGATACTGTGCACATTGCGGATGAATGTACGAAGAGCCATGAGGAGACTTATCAAGTCCATGGATATAGTCGGTTTAAGAACAATCCCAAACCATTCAACAAACGTAACAATCAAGGGAACTACAACAACAATGGAAACTAAAACAACAACCATCAAGGAAACTTTCAAAATCAAAACCAACAAAGTCAGTTTCAACGGTCTAACTGTAATCAGAAGCAGGAACGTCGAAAAATGATGATGGTGATAGCAACAATCTGGACAATATAATGGAGTCCATAACTCATACATATCAGAAAACATATACGAACTCGAAGTTTATAGCTGTTATCGAGAAGCAAATTGCTCAACTGGCGGAGCAACCTGGAAAAAGAGGCGATGGTAAGTTCCCAAGCATGACCGAAGACAATCCATCACATACTCAAAGGCCTGGAAAAACATCAAGTCAATGTAATTGGGATCGTGAGGAGTGGTAGAACTGTCGGCAATCAGGTAAGTTCCCCTTCCAATGCACATGTTGATGACGACAATGATGTTGAATTAATTTATGATGAAATGAAGAACTGGAAAAACATTTAGAATATGAAAAATCAAAGATTAGTGAGAGTAAAAATGATCACAAAGTTGGGGAGTGTGATGTGGAGGCTAATACCGCAGCATACCCCTAAACTTTAGATAAACCATCATCGGTTCCTTTTGGGAAGCGAGGACTAGAAACGGAAGAAATATGGGAGTTACTCATTCAGGTAAAAGTAAATATTCTATTACTTATTAATTAAGGAGGTGCCATCGTATTCAAAACTTTTAAAAGATTTGTGTATTCAAAAACGAAATTTACAATCACACCTTCCTAAAAAGATTAGACTAACTGAACGTGTGAGCTCTATATGACTAAACTCTCTCCTACCCAAGCTTAAATATTATACTAACTTTACGTGTGACATTAACATAAAAAGGGACTCGTGGATCTTGGAGCGAGTGTCAACATTCTCCCGAAACATTTGTACGATCAGTACAATTTAGGAAAACTAGAACGCACCAATGTAATCTTACGACTTGCTGATAAATCTAAAAGGATTTTAACCGATGTGATTGTAAAAGTGGAAGACTTCTATTACCAGTTGATTTCCTTGTGTTTGACTTCGAAAACACACCCAAGGAAGCTCAACCAACTCTTATTTTAGGGCGACTGTTCTTGGCAACAATGAATGCCCAAATCAATTGCCGAACGGGAGTCATGGACATTGCTTTTGGTAATAGGAAATTAAGAATAAACATTTTTAGTACTTTTGCTAACGCGTCCCTAGATTTTGAGTGCTTTCAAACAGAGACTATCACTGAGGATGTAATTCATCACTCCTTAAGAATTAAGCACAAAGGATTTCTTTGATGACAACAGGGTCACCGATCATGAGGAGTTGCACAAGGGGCATGGGTTCTATAAAAGGAACAAACCCGCTACGAGTCATCGGGAGTTCAAGAATGGAAACTGCAAGACGAGACCTCAACTTTGAGAAAAAGTTAACGTAAATTGTTGAGGCATCAATTCGTCAAAACCAGGGTAGCTCTCATTTTCATGGTACATAATTTTTTTTTGAACAACAAACTAATCTACTTCCTACTCTACACCTCCTATTCTACACTTTTTGCTCAAAATGGGATTAGAACACTCACCATTTTGGTTGAAGGACACACCTTGGTACCACTAGGCTATAAGCCCTTTGATCATATTACGTAATTGCTTCCTTGTCTAGTAACTTGCTAGGCGTGTGGTTAGTAATAAAATTCTTGTTGGTTCCACGAAAAAAGATCGTTTATTGTCTATTGACCATTCACAAATAAAAAGAAACATGGTCAATTCTTGTAAAATAAAGGAATACATAATAGAAATTTATGTTAAATATAATGGGGAACATGTATAAAGAGAAAGTGAGAGCTTGATTTGATTAGAAAGCATTTGGAAATGGGGAAAACAAGGAATCATCACCATTAGTGTGTTCACGGAATTGGAATCAAAATGAACCCCACAATCTCAATTTCTCAAATTCCAGTTGTATGTTTTTTAAATGATTTTATGTGAGTCGTAAGATTATGAATGAATTAATTTGGTTACGACAACTGAACAAGATCTAATATATTATTCTTATTATGAATAATAAACGAATAAAACGCTTTATCAACATGTGGTATCATGACTTATAAATCGGTTTTGATTCGAGACAAATAATTTAGGGTTGTGTTATAAATACCTCATTAAATTTCATACCTCTCTGATTTGACTAGTTGTTTTGTTTTACCATTTTTTTCTGTCTTTTGTTGTCTTTTCCCTTATTATTATTATTATTATTATTTATAAATACCCCCCTCCCCCAAAAATTAAATTTTATACCCCCTATTTAAATAGTTATTTTGTTTTACCCATTTTTTTTTGTCTTTTATTGTCTTTCCATTGTTATTATTATTATTATTATTATAAAGAAACTGATTTGATGTTTTGTTTAATATTATTACGTTATTTATATCTCGCATTGTACAACGATTTCATATATCTGTCTATATCAATTTGATTTGATGTTTTATTTAATATTATTACGTTATTTATATCTCGCATTGTACAACGATTTCATATATCTGTCTATATCAATTTGATACAACGATTGAATCGTATGACAAGTTTTCAAACTGACCAGGTATGTATTTTTGCTAGATAGTTTTGGTAGATCCTTATATCTCTGTACATTTGTGCTATTTTTGCTATATGACTAATAAACTCCAGCAAAACTAGTAGAATTTTTTTACATATAAGTATTAGTTTAGAAAATTAAACTTATCAACTGAAAATTACCCAGTAAAATCTAAAAAAAGCGTAACCATTATGTGATGTTTGATTTACAATGAGTGTATCCAATGCCTCCTATTTTGTCCAGATTTGTGCGTGCGTACAGATTAGAACATTCTGTTGAATGAGAAACATTGTATGCTGCTCGAATAAATGCTTATGCTCGTTATCCAGATAACGCACCACGCAATTGTAATATTGGACCATTTATTATCTCTGATTAATAAAGAATAACTTTGCTTTAGTATTATTATTTATTCTGTATTGTTTTTATACAATCGTTCGAATTTGATATAACCATTTTGATATAATTTTATAAATTTATAAACGTCGTTCGTTGTGTCGTAATTAATAAAAAACTATTGTTTTATTGTTAGTAAAACGTAAAAATTATAAAAGCTAAATTTATTATTATTGTGTTTCTAATAATAATAATTATAATAATAATAATATTAATAAAAAAAATAAAAAAAATCAAATATTATTTGTAAAAAGAAAAAAAAAGACAACAAATAGACAAAATAGTTAAAAAGACAAAAAGAAAACACAATAAAAAACAAAATTTCAAATCAAGGGGCTATAAACAGACTATAAGGATGGTATATATAGAATGACCCATAAGTTATTCTCAAAAGATCCTATTAATTCCAAAAATGTGTTCATCAGCATATATATTATCATTATTTTTTATAAGATACATTTATAATCACTTATGCTATTTTCTTTGTTATATATATATATATATATATATATATATATATATATATATATATATATATATATATATATATATATATATATATATATATATATATATATATATATATATATATATATATATACAGAGAGAGAGTTATGATTTTTTGAGAACTCAAAAAATCCTGAGAACTTGAGAATCAAATATGAACCATTAGATCAAAAATTATGATGGCCTAGATCAATAGTGGCATAATTGTAATTATAATCAAATTTAAGGAGCTAGGTATTTTAAAAATGAATACATGGGTAATTTAGGGATAAAAGTATCGATCAAATCCCTGATAATATCAATCCCTACAAATCAGCCTAATATCTCTTTCTCTATCTCACACACACTCTTTCATCCATGTTCTCTCGCCTCCCACTCCATCCCTAATCGGCTAATCGACCCTTTCTCTTGTTCCCCAGATCACGTCTTTCCCCTATCTCGCTTTCTCCACAGATCCGATGCTTCCAAATTGCTCCTCCACAATCGTCCACCGGTCACGGTCCTCCACCACAACCCTATCGAGGATCCTTCAATTTCACCCACATTATCGCTGACTATAACTCTAATTTCACCCACCTTATATCTGTGACAATAATGGGAATAACCATCGTCGTTGCCACACTCCTATGAACCCTACTCGGGTCAAATTGGTGACATCTATACTCTTCACATAAGACCAGGGCTCAGATCGACCACGGGGAGATGGAGAGCTTGTAATTTTATGCTCGGTTAGTATGTTGCCTCCCTCTCCCTGATTTCTTGGTCACCTCCCTGTTCGTTGGGCAAATTCAAGGTCTCCGATCAATAAGCTGTATTAGGTTTAATTCAGAGGAGAGCTTTTGCAGAAGTTTTGTTACCGCCTCCCTGTTCGTTTGGCTCCTCCCCCTGATTTGTACTTTGGTTCTGATTTGTGCCAGATAAATCGGCTAAATCTCCTTCCCTGACTGTTCTTTGGTTTCGGTTCCAATTGGTTACATATTTACATGTGATTTCAGTTTACCGAACTTCAAATGATAGTGAAAGATGCCTTTTTTTTATTTTCTGAATACGGTAAGAGACTAAGAGTAATTTATCTTCATATCGAGCTTTGGTTCTGATTTGAGCAGTTATTTTAAAACCAGTTACGAATATGTTACTATCTATGAACATCTTTAAGAATTGATTTTCAAAATAATCTTTGAGTTAAACACCCACATGGGGGACCGAATTGTCTGGTTTTGGTGTAGATTGGCATGGTTATTTACTTATAAAATACCCATGAGAGTTGTTGAATTAACGAAGCATGCCATGTGTTTGATAGAATGCCTCAAAGAACAAATTGTCTTGAAAATACCCAAATGTGGGACTGAATTAGTTGATTTTGATGCATGTTTTATATCTTGGATCTAACCCTTTTGCTAATTGTACTTTCAATTGTATGTATAAAGGGCCAATTTTCATAGCTTCATGGCATGGAACAAAAGTTGTTAAAAAGTGTAGGGGTGAACTTTAATGGCAGGGACAAAGTATATGTATATGTACATGTGTATATATGCTAAGGTTGTAAAAATCGATTGTCGGTAGCTTGACGGTCGAGTGGGGTTAACGGATTAATCAGATTAATTGAGGATTAGTCGAGGATTAATTGGAGACCCTAAATTATAAAAAATTCATTTAAAATATAAAATATAACAAAATAGCAAAGTTTGATGCATTTTATTCCGAGATACACATAAAAAAATTATACTTTTGTTTATTTTTATTCTTTAACATTGATTTTTTTTCAGTTTTATTGAGTTATTAGAGAGTGTTTGTCTCGTCATTTAAAAATTAAATAATAAATAATAAATTAAAAAATTAAAAAAATTGAAATATGACGGTCAAGACCGATTAATTGGCCGCCAAGGCCGATATTTGACCGATTTTTGCAGCAAACCGTCAAGCTGACCGAATAGGCCTAATCGTAATCGGTTGAAGACCGCCAAGTGATTAATCGCCGATTAGTCGGCCGCCAACGCCGACTTCTGCAACACTGATATATGCATAAATGCATATGTACATATGTGCATATATGTATACGTACATATATGTGTATTTTGTTATAACCAAGTTTGTGTATACATGTGCACATATGTATAAATCAATATCTGCATATGTGTATATGTACATATGTGTGTATGTGCACAAATGTATATACACATAAGTATTTTTAATATATTTTAATATGTATTGTTATTAATGTGTATTAATTCATGTGTATTGTGCAAATATGTCAATTTGTTTATATCCATGTTTGTGTATATATTTGTTAAAATATGAATACATGCACAAAAATGTATGCACACACACACACACACACATATATATATATATATATATATATATATATATATATATATATATATATATATATATATATATATATATATATATATATATATATATATATATATATATATATATATATATATATATATATATATATATATATATATATATATATATATATATATATATATATATATATATATATATATATATATATATATATATATATATATATATATATATATATATATATATATATATATATATATATATATATATATATATATATATATATATATATATATATATATATATATATATATATATATATATATATATATATATATATATATATATATATATATATATATATATATATATATATATATATATATATATATATATATATATATCAAGGTTGTAGAAGTCGCTAGGCGGTAGGCGGGCGGTCGACTGGGGCCTAGGACTAGTCGGGCGCCTAGGCGGGGAGTATTAATTGTAACAAAATTTATTTTTTAAAATTTAGATATTACCTATATCCCTACAAATAAATAAATAAGCATAACAATTTGACAAATCTAAGTGTTCAAATATGTAAGTTATCAAATTAATGACATTTTTGACAATTTTAATTATCAATAATCGTAACTTAGCCATCGATTATCATAATTTTTATACATAATAAAAAATTGAAATTACTAATAAAATTAAATATATAATATTAATATAATAAAATATTTAATATATATTATTATTCTGAAATTTTGAAAATTTCTAATTTTAAATTTTAAAAATCTAAAATTTTGATTTTTTGAGAATTTGATAATTTTTTAAAATTTTGAAAATTTGAAAATTTTTAAAAAATTTGAAAATTTTTAAAAAATTTGAAATTTGGAATTTTGAAAAATTGAAAAATTTTCCGCCTAGACCCGCCCAGACCCGCCTAAACCCGATTTTGACCGTCGTTGACCGAATCCGCCTAACTTGACCGCCTGCCACTAATCGTAGGCGGAGCCCGTCCGCCTAGCGCCTAGGCCGACTTTTAATGAGTTTTTAGAATTAAACCACTGAAAATGGTATTTTAGTCTACAAGTATTGTGTGAACGTATGACCAAATATGGAGCGTCCATTTGAAATGATATACGGTCTTAGATTCAGGGGCTTTAATCTAAATATATAAAACTTAATTAATGAGTTTTTAGAATTAAACCACTGAAAATGGTATTTTAGTCTATTAATCAAGTATTAAAAAAGAAAGTTCACTTATTATCTCCTAATTTGGTGGGAATTTATTAAATAATCAGTTGCCTTGTTATATTAAATTTAAACATGTATTACGTGATTTATACAACAATGAAATTAAAAAAAACTTGATATTATGATAAACACGTATCGTCATTCGCTCATTCTTAAGAAACACGAATTTATTCTTAAAGAATATCTGAGTCATTCTTATAATGTAAAACAATCATTCATATGTGAACACTAAATATTGTATGAATGTGTGACTCATTCTGGTCCAATCATTTAATAAGGGTAAATTTGTAATTTTTTTAATTAATTTAATTATTATTTAATTTTAAATATCTAAATTTTTGTAACAAATTAATGACTTAAAGCTATAATTATGGAATAATTTGACCATTCCCTATATACATGGTCAAACATTTATCGCCAACTCATTCATCCTTCGTCTTTTTCTCTTTCACCATGAACGAGCCCTCTCCCCATCTCAGAAAATTCACGTCGGTAATACCACACACAATCTATTATGTGTGTCTGTGTGTGTGTAATATAGAGCTTAATCTTCCCCTTGGCCGGCACAATACTGGCCAAAATCGCCATATGTTTTCCAATTTGAAAGACATTCACGTCGGCTTCAACGCTCAAGGTCATCAGTTTCACTGGTCCGAAGCCAAAAGTTGGTTCAATTTCTACAGTCTGATGCCATCTTGAGGCTGATTTCGTTCTCCCACAATCTTCTCCCACATGTTGTTCGTCAAATGGTAATACTGACTGATTTAGTTCACCCTACGGTATCGATTGTAATGCTGAGTTTGGATTCTTTTATGGTTCAATGTTTGATTTCCTACAATACCGATTATGATCTTACATTATCGATTGTAATCATACAGGCTCTGAAAGCTCAGTTTTTGATTTCCTTTTATGGATTAACCTTATTTGAGCTCCTGATAGAAAGAATTTTTGTACAGAATCAGAATCAGAAAGAAAAATTGAAAATTTCAATTGCGTTTCATTCCGACTTAATGAAATTTAGATTTTCTCTCATTTACCTTTGTTTGGCTTGACATATAAATAAGTAAATTTTAATTTGTGTGTCTATATTGAAATTTCAACTAAATTATATGTATATGATTTAATTACAAGCACAACGGTCGTTCTATAGTAAGCATATGATTGTGTGTTTTCACGTGTAGATGGTGGTGGTCGATAACAGGGGCTGATGCAATGAATTTTTTTGTTATGTCGAATATTGAAAAAACTAAACTTAAACAGGTGAAGCCATGAATTGGTTTCATGCATTGGATTTTGTTCCTGTTATTTACATAGGTTTGGATAGGGGATAAGTTTGTTGGTCTTTTATAAGTTTTTCAGCAAATTACATGCATATGATTGATGCTGGAAGCCTGAAACAACATGTAAATGTTGACTTATACCCTTTGGTCTATTTGTTAGTCATGTCGAACTTGTGGAACTTCTTGGAATTGCAGATTTAAACAGAGGTGCTAATGTAGCCGGTGATAGAGGATTTTATCTAAAAGGAGATGGTGTGTGTCTAAATCAAAGAGATAGTATCCTTTAAGAATAAAGGCTGAAAAAAAAAGAGGTTTGTTGGTTCAAGAATGTGGAATAAATATATTCTTCAGGAATGTTTGTTTTTATTATTCAAGAATACATTGTTCTTTAAAAATTTACTTTAGTTTTTCATGAATTTGAGCTATACACATGTAATATTTTTGTTATTCTTCAATATTGTAGTTTATTTTTTAACAATCTTAATTAAATTCTTTAAGAATAGTAGTGTTGTGCTTGTATTTGTGTATTATTTTTCAAAAATGAGAATTATAAAAATGTAATATAGTTCTAAAGAATTAATATGTTTCACCCAAATTCATGATTTTTAAAAAATAAATGTCATGATTATTCGCAAAGATAATTGATGACATTAATTAATTATACCATATTCTTAAAGAATACACACAGAGAATTAACCCAATGCAGAATTTTAAACAAAATACATTCCAAACGGTTGATTAATATCTATCCCTAAATATCCGCACATTCCAAAAATTTTCATGGGTAAATTTGACTAACTTACCCTTACTGATTTTATTTAATTAAAAATTAATTTTTATTTAATTAATTACGATCATGTTATCATTATTTTAACCATTCATTCTTTTCATATAATGGTCTAAAAGTTGTCACACAAACACATAATATTTGTGTTCCATATATATATATATATATATATATATATATATATATATATATATATATATATATATATATATATACACATACATACATACATACATACATACGTACATATATATATATATATATATATATATATATATATATATATATATATATATTATGTTCAAATGAGAGCCATTACAAAATTGAGAACTAAACCTAATTAATCTAGGTCACATATTACTTTATAAGAGTTTAATCCAACGGTTGTGAGATTTGATCATCTACAATGCATTCACATTGATTGTCAATTCACCCCTTATTGGTTCAAGTGAATTGTGTCAAGGGCACACTGATTGACCCCCTTATTGGTTCAAGTGAATTGTGTCAAGGGCCGAAATTGTTATCATGGTTCTCAACTTTTTAATGATTCTCATTCACACCCATATATATATACTAGATGAGAAACCCATATATTACATGGGTTGATATTTGAAAAACATTTATTTTACAAATTTAAATTATTTTGGTATTATATTCGTTTGAAATTTGGATTTCTTTTTGCAGATGATTATGTTTTACACAATTTAGATAAAATAAACAAATCACAATTACACGATTTCAATAACACCTACAACATCATCCATGCTCAAGAAGTAATCTTTATTTATGTTAAGTGTACCAATCACAATTATAAGATTTTCTTAATCACAACTTTTGAAAAATGAAACAAAATGTCATCATTATGATGAAGTTGCAAGAAACAAAATGTCTATATATGCAAAATAACCCCAAAACGTTTACACAGAAAGCAAAAGCAAAAGCACAAAAGAATGCGAGAACCATTCTGGACCAATCATTTTATAGGGATATTATAGTAATTTAACAATATGTCTAATTAATTAAAAATCCTAGATAATTATGTTTTCCCTATAATCATGGGATTAAATTATTCATTTTCCATGATTATAGAGATTATGATTTCAGTTACCAAAAAATTAATTAAATATTTTTTATTTTTTTATTTTTATTAATAGATTTATATGATTTAATTCACAAAAGAATAAAACATAATACAACTTTATAATTTTATTGGACTCATTTTTAACTAAATTTTTATAGTGACGAAAAATATTTACCAGAATATTTATCATTTAACCACAATATTTATAATCATATATGAATAAAACATATTTTTAATCATATACGTATTCATTTATAATCATAAATGAATAAAACACGATTTAGAGATTAAAATTACAATACAATTCTAATCATAAATGAATAAAACACGGTTTATACCACAAACAATAATTAAAATACAATAGGTCTCTATTACACTATAGTCACAAATGAATAAATCATGATCTTCTAATCATAAATAAATACACCACAAATAATAATTAAAATACAATAGTTCTCTATTACCCTATAATCACAAAGAATAAATCATTCTTTTGTAGTATTGGATTGTACTTTAGCACTCCAATAATGCTTTCCAAAATGATCTTGAATTTCTCTGTACATTGTGAAATACAAAATAGATATAAATAATTGTCATCATAAACGAATAACACACAAACTCATATTATATAACATGTTCTATTCGTTTATGATTATACATATAATCATTCATGAATACAACAATTTATTTAATCATTGGCAAATGAATATCATATGGTAAATCAAAAAGTAAATTGAAAATACACAATGACATTAACATTGCCTATCATCGATGATTATTATTACAATAAAAAAATTAGACAGAACATGTTTGTTAATACATTGTTTTCAAACATACGTCATTTATAACATCATATTGCTTATTAAAATACAATTTTAAGTATAACATATATACTATCTTTTTGATATTAAATTTCTCTATTAAAAACAAGAATCATGTATTATGTCATCAACTATCACATATATACGTTTTACTCCACAATTAACTTCTAATAATAAACTTTTCCATATCTTAACTTTAGTATAATAAATAATCCTAATATTCATGATACAAATATATAAAAGAAAGTTAAATGACTAATTACAATATATTTTTCTATTGTTTTTAATTTGACGCACATGTTGCTAAGTATGGCAAATTGTCATATAGTTGTAACTTTTAATTAAAAAAAATATTATCGATAATTGAAAAGAAGAAAAGAAATTGTAAATGTAATTTGATAAAAAAAAGTTAGCAAGAGTACCGTACAGTGGAGTCTATAGAATATGTGCATCCTTTAATTCAACTTTTAACATTTCTAGGAGGTGTGGCACACATTAACCATCGATATTCCATCTAAGATAATTTTAACATTGTCACTTACATACAAAACTATAAAAGAAATAAAAGAGGAGATGACATACGAGAACACAGGTTCTGCGAGACTTAGAAGATGAAGAATGAAGGCGACCAGCAACTGCCGATGACAAACGTGAAGAATGAGATGAAAACTACAATTTATTCCTTCTGGGTCTCGAAAGAGAAATTGTATTGGTTCCTAATTTTTGTTCCTAACCATTTGAAATGATGACAAGTGGATTAAAATATTATTAATTTTATTAAACTTTACACTTGTCATCTTTTCAAATGGTTAGAAATAAAATTAGGAAAAAAAATTAGGAACCAATACAATTTCTTGTCTCGAAATTATCAATTGATATTAACTCTTTTTGCTGCCTCGATCATTTTTCTTGTCGTTCTTTTTTGTTCCTTGATGCTTGACGTGTGAATGAAAACACGAATTAGGGTTGGGTGAAAATCACATATTAAAAGGGGATAAAATGAGTGATTTTAGGAGTTGATAAAATTAGGATGATTCATAATGACCTTAATACCCTTATCTTATCTTTAATTTAATTTGACTAAATTTAAATGTATTACTAATTACAAAATTGTCATTTTATTATAACCTTAGATCTAGAATAATAAACGGCTCTGATCTATTCTCACGTTCTCAACCTTTTATATGTTCTCATTTTAATCTACATCTCTCTCTCTCTCTCTATAAATATATATATATATATATATATATATATATATATATATATATATATATATATATATATATATATATATATATATATATATATATATATATATATATATATATATAAAAGTCTCATCAAACAAGGATGCATGGCCTAATTGACCTATGAAATGTAGCCTTACGGTCTTATTGGAAATCACACATGTACAAACATACACGCACACACACACAAATACAGAACCCAAACACATCGATCATGTGGATTTAGGAATCGGTGTTTTGTAATCATATATATATATATATATATATATATATATATATATATATATATATATATATATATATATATATATATATATATATATATATATATATATATATATATATATATATATATATATATATATATATATATATATAATTCCCGTGTTTTTATACATCCAGTGTAACATTTTTTTTTGGCGTGGTTTTTATTTGTTGTCACGCGGATGGATTTTTTATCCTTCTCCCACCGCTTCATTCATTCACCGCTTCATCCTCTCAGCCACGCCTCTTCTGTTGTTCACCATAGCCTCCATCGTTCCTCCCCATTCCCACCTCCATCTCCCCATTCCCACCTCCATCTCCGAACACCGTGTTTCCCCGATTATTCGTATTTTTTGGGTATGTAACATGGTCACCCTTTTTTTTACCGGCCACCACTTTTTCCACCATCAGCACCACCTCGATGCCGGCACCACCTTTAACCATCCACGCATGGAACAGTGGTGGCTAAACTGAAAAATGGTGGCCTTCTTTTCTCACCGGTCACCTTCAGACCACCGGGTATCTCAACAGAAAACCCTCGAATTTGGTTCTAATCAATTTGGGTAACATTTGATTTTGCTTCTCCAACTTTGGTTACAGGTTTGATTCTACTTAACGACACCACCACCATCATCGCTCCTCCGCATAAAGAACCAAGAATACACAAATAAGCCTGCTTCACGACACCACTACCATGATTTCACGGAAAATGGAATACCTTCAGATGCCTTTTCGCCCCTCCCTTTGCTTCCGATCCTACAGATTCGATGAGCTTCTAAATGCTACATATAAGTCTGAATCACAAGTGGGAAAAGGCGTCCCTTACGTAAGCTAGAACTAGTGTTTACTTCCTAATTATAATGGTACGCAACCCTCGAGTCCTCTTCTCTCTTCTTTAAGTTTAGTTATTTGTTGATTTGTATGTTTGTGTATGATTTTATTAATCGAAGTTATGGGTTTTTAGTCTATCTGTTTTCTACCTTTCCGTTGTTAATATCTTATTACAAGCTTGTGGGTTTTGATCTTATAAGCATTCTTATTGCAGGAACATGAAAATACATATGATCTGAATTTGGCAAAGACATGATGAAAAAAGAATTCAAACAATTACGTCTGGTATGTTTTTATTTGTTTTCTTTTGTTGGTTATGTTAACTTGGTCTTTGATTTTAGGTCTACTATAAAGAAATCTATATGAATGGAAAGGATAAGTGTATTGTTTGAGAGAATGTAGGACATGATGATTATCTAAAGAAAATGGTACTACATTCGGTAGAAAAACTTGTTTATATAATAACCATATAAGTAAAGACTATTTTTGACACTGATATAGATAAGAAGTTGAAGAGACAATTTAAGTTTCCAATGGAAATAATACAAGAACATTATATATATATATATATATATATATATATATATATATATATATATATATATATATATATATATATATATATATATATATATATATATATATATATATATATCTTAGCATTGATTGATTGATTGGTTTGCAAAAGACATATGTTTCCAATGGAAGTAATACATGTAATAATTATCAAAAGAGTTAGCATTCATTAATTTATTTGTATAAACACAATAAATACATTTAAGAAATTGTAATCTTTATTGAGCAAAGCTTATGTTTACCTAACATCCATTTTGCCTATTTTATTTGATATCTTTATGAATGGAAATGACAAGTTTTTGGTTTGGGAAGAACGTATAACTCTCTAAAATAAAATAATATTACATTTGATAAAAAAACATGTTTATATAATCACCAACTCGGTAAAGGCCATTATTGCCGCTGATATGGATAGGAAGTTGAAGACACAGTTTAAGTTTCCAATATAAGTAATACGTGTAAAATCATATATTAATGTTTGGTTGTTCTTATTTTATAGATTCTTTGCTTTCCAGCTCTCTGCTAGTTTTTAATACATTTTCTCGTAAGACACTAAACAGTGTTTACATTTACATAAGTTTCCCATAAAAAACGCATGGTTTCATTACATGATTATTGAGAAGTTTACAATTTGCATGTTCACTTTCTATGTGATGATTGTTATTTATTAAGATTCGTACATGGAGTTCTGCTATATATACTCTAATACATTAGTCTTTTACTATTTATAGTGAAACCAACCAATGGTTAAAATCATAGTAATGTTTGTTTATATTCACATAAATAACACTAATTTTTCCTAACATTTACAACAGGCCTTAAAAAACAAGTATATACAAACAACATCGAAAGCACCAATATCCATGTCATGGTGAAAAGAACTAGTTACATTTAGTGCTACTTGCAAATACCATTCATCCAGTTGTACCAAAACCATATAAACACTTACAAATGTATTTATACATATATCATACACTTTTTGCATATGTTAAGGTTCTTTTAATAGCAATGAATAATAACAGACTAAATAGGTTGCTTTTGCTCCCCACTGAGTGGGACTGCGGTCAACATAGTCAAATACCATGATCATGATAAAAATGTTAAGAGCGCTTAATACTGACGGAAGAGATTTAATATGATATGAGAGAAGATGCAGATAAGACATTGATGATGCTGAGATCGTCAATTAGATTTTTTTAATGAGTCAAAAGAGGAAAAATGAAAATGGATTAATAGATTAAAGGTTATGTTCTAAACACTAAATATTGGTAAAGGTTATATTAAGAACACTAAATATTGGATGAAAAGATATGATCTTGAAAGGAAATTGGACAAGCATTGATTAGATTCAATGTAAATTGTTCTTTATTGGAGGCTACATCTATAATCTTGCTCGTTGAGGGCATTTCCAAGCAAAGGAAATTAGACAAGAATTAGTTATATTCAATGCAAATTGTTCTTTGTTGGATTTTATTCTATAATCTTGTTCGTTTAGGGAATTATCAAGTTATATCTACAAGGTTGTCTATAAAATGAGAATGAGTAAAAACCTTTTACATCTCCCAACGTGTTCATCTTTATAGCAGATGATGTTCTCTTTACATCCCTCTGAAGATCTTACTCTATTGATCAAGATGCAAAATATTTATTTATGATGTTTGGTGGATCTGAATTTTAAGAAAAGGATGAAAAATATTACAAAGACTTATTGTTACATATTTTTTCAAAATAATATTTTATTCTAAGGATGAGGAATGTTATAATAGAATAGACTACTTATAATATAAATAGTGTATGAATTTAATTAATATCAACTAGGTGCATCTTCTAATTTTATTGTATTATCTTAAATTGAATTGACTGAAACTAGTGTGAGACTCGATGTCATAATGATGATAGGTTATTTGAAAAGTCAACTACCTTTGTGGTGTATATATTTGGAAAATGATAGGAAATCAGCTCATATTAGAGATTTGAATGCAGATAATGATTACACTACCTTGGTAGCAAGGTTTCAATGCTTAATCAGTCATATTGCATTAGAAACACGAAAGCTAGTAAGGTGTCTTTTGGTATCATGATTATACATCATATCAGTTCCCCTATACTGTTGGGAGAGGTAAAATGTTGTGAGTCATCCTACCACATGCATATCTTTATATCTCTCAGCCAATGCCCAAAAAGATTCCACTTTTTAAATCCCTGATAGCATTACTCGAATACCTTGAAAAGAATATTAAGAGGAAATTGGAGATGAAAAAAGTGGTTTAGAGAGCTTAGAAAATTATATTTTTATTTTGGTTGAAATATATTTCAAGTACTTTTCCATATTTGTTTTTTAATGAAGTTTTCTTGTACATAAAATGAAATTTATGATACAAACGATTTGTTCCATTTTACCATTTACAATAATGTGCATGTATATTTCTCAACATTTATTAATTTTTACAATTTTTATTATTGTTAAGTAGTTTCTGCTATCTAGTTGGATGTATGTTTCTAGTTAACGTTAATAATTACAATGTTTTCAAGAACCCTTTGTTGACAGGGCAACATCTAATTAATAAAACCAGAGATCGATTTCAACATCTTTGCTACAGATTCTTTTAAGAATGAGAAGGAAAATTACACTTACTTGATGAAGCATTTGTCGGTTGATTAGATGAAGAAGCCATATCGATTATCTTCAATTAGTCACTTCGTTGCCTTCCGTTATGATAGATAAAAGTTTGTGTTCGGTTCTCTTGGTATTGTTGGCGCTGGTATCCCAGAGAGAAAAAGAGATGCGTATGATAATTTTGGCAACTAGTGAATAAAAGATGATAACCACCACTTTATATACTTTAACTGCAGGGACCAATATCGCCCATCAATATAATTTGGAGTGCCTACATCAATATGTGGGATTTAATTACCGTATAACAATTATAATTATGTTATTGATGTTTTGGATTAATAAAACTTATATATAATGATATTAATAGTTAGGCCACATCATAAACAATTCTAACATTCTCCCACTTGGCCGTATAACTATTTATATCGCATAAGTTGGCCATTTATTAATCCATTTAGGATATATTTGCGAAAATATTTAGGCAAAAAGATACAATCGTACATACCTTAAAAAACATGAGATCCCCATCGATTATACCTCAACACTTTCACAAAATATGACTTATGTTTTTTTTTATGGTTATCGTATCTGCTCCACAGAAAGATTAATGTTAACTTAAATTTGTAGAGCAAAATAAATGAATCATGTGAAAGATAGAGTTGTAAGCGCTTACATATAATAATGTGTAGTACTATGTGACATTAAGCGAGATTTCCTCTCAGGCCCATTCTTGCTACATGCTCAACGAAAGTCTTAGGCGGTAATCCTTTAGTAAATGAATCCGCCAACATGTCATTTGTATTAATGTACTCCACAGTTATGCAATTTTCTTCCACTCTTTCTCGAACGAATAGATATTTAGTGTCGAGATACAGTCCAGCACCGGTTGAACTATTGCTGTTAGAAAAGCTACCAGCAGCACTATTGTCACAGTAACGCTTTAGTGGTCTTGCAATGGTGTCAACCATTTTGAGCCCACCAATAAGATTTCGCAACAACATAGCATGGCACGTGGCATGGTAACATGCTACATATTCAGCCATCATAGTTGAAGTAGTAGTAAGCTCTTGCTTGCGACTCCTCCAAGATATGGGTCCACCTGAAAGCATGAATATGTACCCTCCAGTTGATTTTTTATCATCTTTGCATTTAGCAAAGTCAGAATCTGAGTATCCCACGACCTCTAGAAGATTTGATCTTTTATAAGTGAGCATTTATTCCTTAGTTCCTTGTAAGTAACGCAACACCTTCTTGGCAGCTTTCCAATGGTCTAATTCCGGGTTTGATTGATAGCGACCAAGCATACCAGTGATGTAAGCAATATCGGGTTGGGTACAGACTTGAGCATACATTAAGCTCCCAACAACAGAAGCATATGGAATAAGCTTCATTTGTTCACGTTCAATGTAACACCATGATACTTTTGTTAAGTATTATATGTTAATCATAGTGTATTTATGATTTAATATGGCGTTCTAAGTATTAGAAAGTTAATACTAGAAAAGGGTAAATTGGTCATTTTACCATAAAAGGGTAATTTGGTCATTTGACCAAGTGAAGGACCAATTATGTAAAAATATTGTTTGCTTGTGGCAAAAGTATAAGAATGAAAGTTTTATTGTAATAAAATTTGATTATAGTGCCAAAAGTTCAAGAAAATGAACTTAGGGACTAAATTTGTAAAGCTTGGAAGTATAAATAGGAGAATTGACTCTCCTATGTGTGGCTGAACATTTAGAGGCTACGAGAATGGTTTTTGAGATCAAATTCTGGAAGATCTTTGAAGCTTGAAGCAGGAAATCGGAATCATAGCTTGGAATTGGTGATTCCTAAGTTAAACAAGGTTAGTATTTGAATTCTAACCAAGTTCTTGAAAGTGTTCTTGATGAACTTTTATAGAAACTGAAATTTGTAATTTCAGTTATGATTGTATGGTTTAAAATAGCTTAACACTTCCAGTAATTCATGCTAAAAGGACTTAATTCAAAAAGATGGAAGTCGGTTGCTATTCTTGATAAATTGAAATGTTGCTCAAGAACCCTAAATCATGAATTGGTGTGATTAAGGTGTTTCTAATGGCTTAAAACTTGTTGTTAGTCAAGGGTTTTGGTCCTGGAACAAACCCCTACTGATTAAGTCGTGTATTAAGGGCTTAAAATGAGAAAATGGAATTTTGTAGCATAAAAATCGGAGTTTCTGGACCTGCCAGCAGCAGGCGCGACGCGGCTCTTACACTGGGCGCGACGCGGGGCGAGGCAGAAACCATAAAACCTCCTGTTAAAATTTGGTGCAATTTCCAAATTTGATTCTTATGCTAGGCTTATCCGATTGACCTGGAATTTTAAACATAGGTCTAATATGTTGTGAAACTTCATGGAAAATTATCGGAATATGAATACGACCTCCTGAAAGTACTGTAGTAGAATACGCGTTTTTCGGGAAGTGTATTAAATTTTTATAACGATGGTTATTGATTGGAAATGCTTGGAAATGGTCCCCAATTGTATTGTATAGGACTCTTGTGTAGTAGAGTCAACTGAAATGGTAATTAACCTATGATCATTTGGTATATAAATGAATATATAGGTACAGGACGAACGGTTGTAGTGTATACAAAGACAAGAAACAACCGGAACTAAATGCAGCGAGTATCCAGGTGAGTAATCTCACTGATATCATATATGATATATGATGATTGAATTGTTACAGATTTGAAACTGCTTTGGGGGACAAAATTGACAGTTGACAGATACCAATGACACGACAATACCAGATAAGCCGTGAGTCTACGATAGACAAGAACGGAGCTGTGAGTCAAATCTTGAAAAGGCAATACCGGATAAGCCGTGAGTCAATGAAATGACAAGAACGGAGCCGTGAGCCATAAATGATTATAAAATGATATAAATAATAAACGGTGCGGCCTTAGGGCTATGATTTGATTAACTAAAATGATATTTGGTGCGGCCTATATGGCTATGATATTTGGTGCGGCCTATATGGCTATGATATTTGGTGCGGCCTATTTGGCTATGATATTTGGTGCGGCCTATATGGCTATGATATTGGATACTATATCCAACTGGTGCGGCCTATACGGCTATGATATTGTTACAGGTACATGGTGCGGCCTTTTGGCTATGATATTGTTACAGGAACATGGTGCGGCCTTTTGGCTATGATATTGGGTTATTGAAACCAATTGGTGCGGCCTGAGGGCTATGATATATATATTGAAAATGTTTTGGTGCAGCTTATTTAGCTATGACTCGTGGTGCGGCTTAAATAGCCATGAAATATGGTGCGGTCCGTTGTGACTAAGAAACATGGGACAGAAATTGTTAGATATGATTATATGTGCAAATAACTGACGTGGCTTGATAATTGCAGGTCATTATGATTTAGCCTGTAAGGCTATAAATTAGGATGTGAAATCCTAAGAGATATTTGGTCAGCCAGTAAGGCTAGGAGTTTGGATCCGATATCCAAATAGATATATGAATGTATTTTTATACGTGTTATTTGCAGAAATGATTACTCACTGAGCTTTGTAGCTCATACTGTTTGTTAAATGTCCCTGCAGGTTAGCATAATCCTGATAAGGGTAAGGATAAAGTCCGTGACTCAAGAAGTGGACTTGTAGATGCTGTCAGTAGCAGCCCGACTTATAAGGAGGTTATTATATTTGTATACTCCTTGATACGCTTGTACCCGTTTTTATTAAAATATACCCCTTTGTTTATGGTTTTAAGTACTGAAACCTATGTTTTAAATGAAAATTTTTCAGGGGTGTTTTTGTTTTAAAAGCCGGGTGTTACAAGTTGGTATCAGAGCCGTGGTTTAAGTGAACTAGGTGTCTATAGAGTAGATTCCTGGACTTAAGCCTTGAGATAATAGACATGATGTATAGTTAGGTGTATATAAATTGCTATTATACATATATAACCTAACCGTTGCTGACTTCTGACGTATAAGAAGTATGAGCAGCGAATATTATTTGGAGGAAATTAGGGCGTGCAGCTTTAAGAAGTGAATCAGCCCTTTCTCAAGGCTCCATCGAACGGGGGCAAAGAGACAAGTAGCATAAAATCCACATGATAAGCAACAGTAGTTGCTGTGGTCAGAAAAAGAAATTGGGTGCTCACCCTGACTGATATTCAAGGTGAAAGAAAAGTAGCTGAGACTACAAGAAAAGCAGAAAAATGTTAGTGGACGCTTCAGGAGAAGTTACCACGAATTAGGTCCAACCTTAAAGGGAAGGGACCAAAACAAAGAAGTGATGCAGTGTAAGAAGTGCAGGAAAAGCACTCAGAAAATTATAGAGTTGAGACTCTACCGTTGAAATGCTAAAATTGCAGAAAATAGGAGCATATTGCTCGAGCCTGTTAGATGGAATGGAAGTGTTTCCAGCGCGGAGCTATAGATCACTTTCTTATGAAATACTCACATGCTAAATGTGGAGTAACGGGTGATGAAACCAGGAAAGAACGGGGGAGGAAAGAAAGAAGAAACAAATGGTCGAAAAGGACCAGTGATACCTTAAGCATTCCAGCAGACTGTGGAAAAAGCTCGTGTGTAGACTGATATGGTCTAAAATATAATTGTTTTGAATATACTCCCTGTATACATTATATTTGATCCATGAAGCTATGCTTTGGATCGATGACTTTGATCTTGTATAAATATTTCATCAACGATTATGGATGAAATTTTGGAACTGGCTATAGCAAATAGCAAATATGTTCAAGATATTGAACACCTGGAAGGTAGTCTGCCTAGGATTTAAGGGACCATTTTCCCTATAAATCTGAAGCCGATGACTACCAATGAATATGAAGTAATTGCGCGTATGAATTGGTTAGCAATGAATGATGCTAACATGAATTGTAGAAAAATGAACATTCTGGTTCTAAAATCAGAAATGAAATGGAGGAAAATCCACGGTAAATGACCGTTGTTGAGAATACCGGTTATTTTCCTTTGCTTAAACTCGGAAAAGAGTTAGTAAAGGAAGGATGTTGTAGTTGGCATACGTGGTATTGGCCAAGTTAAATAAAGTAGTGATAGTAGTGTACTACTTTAAATAAATTCTCGGATGTTTCTTTTGAGAAGAACTTCTAGGATTTCTGCCAGATTGATGAGAAGAGTTTATGATTAAACTGATTTTGGGAGCTGTTTTTGGTATACAGGCTCTGTACTGATTAACATCTGCAGAGATGGCAGAGTTGGAAAACAACTAGAAGAAATTCTTGAATTGGGGTCTCTTATGGCCGAATGTCTCATCATATGGAGCCCTATCTTGTTTTAAAGGAAGAAAGACGAGTTGATGTGTATGTGCATTGACTACCGAGAATCTGATATTCTCGAAACCAGACTGAATATGAGGTACATTTGTACCAGATATTGGAGTTACTTCACTGAGTTAAGTGATATGTAAAATTCTCCAAGTATGAAAAATTTGGCTAAAAGAAGTTTCATATTCTTTGGGCATGTTATTAATGCCGAAAATGTTAAAGTGGATCCAGTAGAAATGATGTTGTGATAAAACAGAAACCGCCTTGGAATTTGACTGAAATTAGTAGTTCCCTTGGATTGGCGGGTTATTATGGGAGAGTTGTAGAAAACTGCTCCTTGATTTTGTTCTATTGACTAAAGTTGACCGAGAAAAGTGAAAAGTCTGAGTGGTAGAAAGACCACATGTAACTTTTCAGAGGTTGAAACAAACCTTATATGAAGCTCCGGTGTTAGCATTGTCGCTAAGCGGAGAAGATAAATTGGATTATAGAAATGCATCCAGAGTTGATTTTGGATACATGATATTGCAGTAGCAATTATGATTTGACATTGAAGCTTTGGAGACACTACTTATATGGTGTAAAGCTTACTGTTTATATGGATCATAAAATTTGAAGTACTTAATTGATCAAAAAGAAGCTGAATATGAGATAGCAAAGATAGATGGGTTAATTAAAGATTTCGGTTACGAAATCTTGTACCATCTCGGTAAAGCAAATGTGGCTATAGATGCCTTGAATTGAAAAGAGTATCTTTTGAAAGATACATCCACATGTATGAGTGTGGCGAATTGATTACCTGAGTTGATTCGGGTAGCACAGAAAGAAGTGTGCAAGTCTGAAAACGTGAAAAGTGGATAAATGATTAGCTATCGAAAGAAGCTAATTAGAAACTCACGACGATTGAAAATCCTTGGGGTTGTGTATGTGAGTTCCAAAGCAAAGCGAGATATGAAAATTTACCTTAAAAGATGTATATTTGGGTAGATATGCAAAATGTCCGGGGCAGTACCAAACTGTGTAGAGTGATATAACCTATGTATTGGTGGCCGGGACTAAAGAAAGACATTGAAAGACATGTGAAAAGTTTTTGACTTGTGTGTAACTACAATCAAAACATTAGAAACATACGGAAAATTTAACCGTTGTGGGTCCCAAAGAAGAAATGGGACGAAAATATCATAGACTTTGTAATAAAGTCTTTGCAAGTACCGCATGGGTATGATACCATATGGGTAATTGCAGATTGATTGATGAAATCAGTGTAGACTTATACTGACTAAGGAAGAAATTAAGATCGAAAAGTAGCGAAAAGCTATATAGATAAAGTAAATTGTCGACGTGAGTTATCGGCACGGATTGTATCAGGCCGAGATAATAGAATTATTCGTTGATTTTGGCATAAATTTCAAGAATAATTAGTTCAAAAGTACTAGTAAGTACTGTATATGATTTACAGATTGATAGACGAGGCGAGAAAATGATGCAGACTTTAGAAGACATGCTTGAACTTTGCATAACAGACCTTGGCGGAAGACAAGAAGATTGTCCATTTCGGGTGGAATCTGTAGATAATAACAGTTTTCGTACCAGTTTTCTGATGACCCGTATAATGCATAGTATGGAGTATCGTGTTGCACGCCGATTTACTAGACTGAAGTTGGGGAAAAGCCGTTGGCTAGATCCTAGACTGTGGTACAAGTTAAAAAGAAAACTTGATGAATACGAGAAAAATTTGAAAATGGCTAAGAAGCAGTAAAGGTAGTACATGAATCAAAGAGTAAAACCGTTGAAATTCCAGATGAGGGATGACGGGGTAATCAAAAGATCCCTTGGAAAGACTAAAAATCTGTTTGGGAAAAAAAGAAGGTTAAGTCCTCATTTATTGAACCTTTCCATATGTCCCAAAGAGTAAGAATTTTGGTGCACTGATCGAAGTTTCGTGATGAACTTTGAGATATTTGTAATATTTTCTATGGGTCTCATAGTTCTGAGAACATGGATTGATAAATTTCAAAGAATACCTCATGATAAAATGAAGGTAGATAAGTAGTTATGGAACCCGGGACAACCGGAGGAATGTTCGATGAATAGTGATATAACCGCGAAATAAGAAGACTAATATGGTAAAAGTGCTTTGGCAATACCATGAATGTTTCCATATGATATGGGAAACCGAAATTGTAACGAGATAGAAATATCCCCAACTCTTTGTATGATTTCAGGGACGAAATCTTTTAAAGGAGGGGAGAATTTGTAACACCATGATACTTTTGTTAAGTATTATATGTTAATCATAGTGTATTTATGATTTAATATGGCGTTCTAAGTATTAGAAAGTTAATACTAGAAAAGGGTAAATTGGTCATTTTACAATAAAAGGGTAATTTGGTCATTTGACCAAGTGAAGGACCAATTATGTAAAAATATTGTTTGCTTGTGGCAAAAGTATAAGAATGAAAGTTTTATTGTAATAAAATTTGATTATAGTGCCAACAGTTCAAGAAAATGAACTTAGGGACTAAATTTGTAAAGCTTGGAAGTATAAATAGGAGAGTTGACTCTCCTATGTGTGGCTGAACATTTAGAGGCTACAGGAATGGTTTTTGAGATCAAATTCTGGAAGATCTTTGAAGCTTGAAGCAGGAAATCGGAATCATAGCTTGGAATTGGTGATTCCTAAGTTAAACAAGGTTAGTATTTGAATTCTAACCAAGTTCTTGAAAGTGTTCTTGATGAACTTTTATAGAAACTGAAATTTGTAATTTCAGTTATGATTGTATGGTTTAAAATAGCTTAACACTTCCAGTAATTCATGCTAAAAAACTTAATTCAAAAGGATGGAAGTAGGTTGCTATTCTTGATAAATTGAAATGTTGCTCAAGAACCCTAAATCATGAATTGGTGTGATTAAGGTGTTTCTCATGGCTTAAAACTTGTTGTTAGTCAAGGGTTTTGGTCCTGGAACAAACCCCTACTGATTAAGTCGTGTATTAAGGGCTTAAAATGAGAAAATGGAATTTTGTAGCATAAAAATCGGAGTTTCTGGACCTGCCAGCAGCAGGCGCGACGCGGCTCTTACACTGGGCGCGACGCGGGGCGAGGTAGAAACCATAAAACCTGCTGTTAAAATTTGGTGCAATTTCCAAATTTGATTCTTATGTTAGGCTTATCCGATTGACCTGGAATTTTAAACATAGGTCTAATATGTTGTGAAACTTCATGGAAAATTATCGGAATATGAATACGACCTCCTGAAAGTACTGTAGTAGAATACGCGTATTTCAGGAAGTGTATTAAATTTTTATAACGATGGTTATTGATTGGAAATGCTTGGAAATGGTCCCCAATTGTATTGTATAGGACTCTTGTGTAGTAGAGTCAACTGAAATGGTAATTAACCTATGATCATTTGGTATATAAATGAATATATAGGTACGGGACGAACGGTTGTAGTGTATACAAAGACAAGAAACAACCGGAACTAAATGCAGCGAGTATCCAGGTGAGTAATCTCACTGATATCATATATGATATATGATGATTGAATTGTTACAGATTTGAAACTGCTTTGGGGGTCAAAATTGACAGTTGACAGATACCAATGACACGACAATACCAGATAAGCCGTGAGTCTACGATAGACAAGAACGGAGCTGTGAGTCAAATCTTGAAAAGGCAATACCGGATAAGCCGTGAGTCAATGAAATGACAAGAACGGAGCCGTGAGCCATAAATGATTATAAAATGATATAAATAATAAACGGTGCGGCCTTAGGGCTATGATTTGATTAACTAAAATGATATTTGGTGCGGCCTATATGGCTATGATATTTGGTGCGGCCTATATGGCTATGATATTTGGTGCGGCCTATTTGGCTATGATATTTGGTACGGCCTATATGGCTATGATATTTGATACTATATCCAACTGGTGCGGCCTATACGGCTATGATATTGTTACAGGTACATGGTGCGGCCTTTTGGCTATGATATTGTTACAGGAACATGGTGCGGCCTTTTGGCTATGATATTGGGTTATTGAAACCAATTGGTGCGGCCTGAGGGCTATGATATATATATTGAAAATGTTTTGGTGCAGCTTATTTAGCTATGACTCGTGGTGCGGCTTAAATAGCCATGAAATATGGTGCGGTCCGTTGTGACTAAGAAACATGGGACAGAAATTGTTAGATATGATTATATGTGCAAATAACTGACGTGGCTTGATAATTGCAGGTCATTATGATTTAGCCTGTAAGGCTATAAATTAGGATGTGAAATCCTAAGAGATATTTGGTCAGCCAGTAAGGCTAGGAGTTTGGATCCGATATCCAAATAGATATATGAATGTATTTTTATACGTGTTATTTGCAGAAATGATTACTCACTGAGCTTTGTAGCTCATACTGTTTGTTAAATGTCCCTGCAGGTTAGCATAATCCTGATAAGGGTAAGGATAAAGTCCGTGACTCAAGAAGTGGACTTGTAGATGCTGTCAGTAGCAGCCCGGCTTATAAGGAGGTTATTATATTTGTATACTCCTTGATACGATTGTACCCGTTTTTATTAAAATATACCCCTTTGTTTATGGTTTGAAGTACTGAAACCTATGTTTTAAATGAAAAATTTTCAGGGGTGTTTTTGTTTTAAAAGCCGGGTGTTACATTCAACTTCTGTGTTGGGGCATTGATAAGAGCCAAATTTGTCACCTTTTACAACAGGGGCAACGGTAGGAGCGCAATTTTGCATGTTGTATTTATTAAGGATCCTATTTATGTAGGCCTTTTGAGACAATCCTAGAGTTCCGCTCCCTCTGTCTCGATGAATTTCTATACCAATCACGTAAGAAGCTTCACCGAGATCTTTCATGTCAAAGTTTCTTGACAGGAAACGTTTGGTCTCAAACAACATGTCTTTGCTATTACTGGCGATGATTATGTCATCAACATATAAAACCAAAATTGTGAATTTTCTCCCACTGTTCTTAAGGTATATACACTGATCCACTGGGTTTTTAATAAAATTAAAGCGCTTCATGACTTCATCAAATTTTAGGTACCATTGACGTGAAGCCTGTTTTAGCCCATAAATTGACTTCTTTAATTTACATACGAGATGTTCTTTATCCTTGTCCTTAAAACCTTTAGGTTGCATCATATATACATCTTCGTACAAATCACCATTCTGATCGAGCCTTAAAGTGTTCGACGTTTCCATTTGGGTCTAATTTTGTTTTAAAGACCCACTTGCAGTCTACAACTTTAGCACCCTTAGGTAATTCTGCAAGTTCCCAAACGTCATTTGTATGCATGGAGCTCAACTCATCATTCATGGCTTCGATCCATTTATGTGAACAATCACTATTTATGGCTTCGTTATATGAGGTTGGGTCTTGTATTTGACCTAAATCATAGTCAACCTCATTCAAGTAGGTGATAAAGTCATCATAATTCATGGGTCGTCTTTCTCTTCGTAACCTCCTCAATGGTTGTTGAGCCTCTTCAACGAGTTCGTTATTGTATGGGATTTCATGATGTAATGGTTCAGGTTCTATCGGAACAACATCTACATGTTGTGGTGTTGGTGTTGAATCTTGAACAGTTATAGGTATCGGCACCAAGATATTAGATGTTTGACTTGGCATCGATTCCTCATTAAGTTCAAGGATCTTTGAACCATTGCTCCCACTGTCGTCCCCGTTTTCTAGAAACTCGGCGCATCGGGTCTCCACTATTCTAGTGGTATGTGTAGGGGCATAGAATCGGTAACCCTTAGACCTCTCGGGATAACCCACAAAATAACAAGATATTGTCTTTGAGTCTAATTTCTTAATTTGTGGGTTATAGACCTTAGCCTCAGCCGGACATCCCCAAACCCTTAGATAATTTAATTTGGGTTTCCTACCCGTCCATATTTCATAAGGTGTTTTAGGGACGCATTTTGATGGAACACGGTTTAAGATGTGTACGGCTGCTTTCAATGCCTCGGTCCAGAGGAATTGCGGAAGACTTGAGTTTGTAATCATACTGCGCACCATATCCATTAGGGTGCGATTGCGTCTTTCCGCAACCCTATTTTGTTGAGGCGTACCTGGCATGGTGAATTGATTTACTATGCCATGAGATTTGCAAAAATCAGCAAACAGTCCGGGGCTTTGACCAACATCTGTGTGTCGGCCATAATACTCTCCACCCCTATCCGATCTTACCACTTTTATCTTACAATCAAGTTGATTTTCAACCTCAGCTTTAAAGGTTTTAAACATTTCAAGTGATTCGGATTTTTCATTAATTAAGTACAAGTAGGTATATCATGAATGGTCGTCGATGAAAGTAATGAAAGATTTATATCCTCCCAAACCGGAAGGGAAAGGACCACAAATGTCCGTGTGAATTATTTCAAGCAAGCTAGAACTACGGTTTGCGCCTTTCTTATTTTTATTGATCATTTTACCTTTCATGCAATTTACACACGGGTCAAAATCTGAAAAGTCAAGATTTTCAATGATTCCATCTTTTATGAGACGTGTCATCCTTTCTTTTGATATGTGACCTAGACGTTTATGCCACAATCGGGATGATTTTTCATTATCTCGTTTTCTTTTATTATAGTTAATGCATTCACAAAGATTCACATCCATAGATAATAATGATTCTGAAAATTTATTATCAAGTCTTAATTTATAGAGGTCTCCCTCCAATCTACCGAAACCAACCGCAGATTTAAAACGAGATATTATTACATCATCTTCATCAAAGTTAAAGCCATATCCATCATATTTACATTTAGATACAGATATTAAATTTCGAGTAATAGTAGGTACATATAAAGTGTTTTTAAGGACCATTTCATGTCCTCCATCTAATAATAACACCATAACACCTATAGCTTCAACCTTTTTATCATTACCGTCCCCGACTTTAATGGTCCGTTGGTTGCTTTTCAATATTTTCTTTGTATGGAATCCCTGCAATGAATTTGTGATATGAACCATTGATCCCATGTCAATCCACCAAGTATTAGAAGGCACACTAATTGAAAAAGATTCATAAATCATGTAATTAGTAAGTGTACCTTTCGTTGCTAACCACTCCTTAAATTTCCGGCAGTTATGTTGAGTGTGGCCAAATTTCTTGCAAAATTTGCACTTAGCTTCCTTTTTAGTTCCACTTGTACTAGGACTAGTTTTCTGAGATTTGCTGGACCAGAATTGGATTTATTCCCCTTGTTTGAACCCTTTCCGCCATTATTGAACTTCCTCTTGTTTGAGTTAGTGGTGGTGAGATGAGCAACGTCGGGTTTTTCTATTTTCAAACGTTCCTCTTCTTGAACACACATGGCTATTAGTTCACTCATTTTCCATTTCTCCCTTTGGGAATTATAGTTGATTATAAATGGCCCAAATTGAGCCGGGAGGGAAGTCATAATGAAGTGAACTAGAAAACCTTCAGAAATTTCCATTTCCATACTTTTAAATTTGTTAGCCATGTCATTCATTACCATTATGTGTTCACGAACACCACCAGATCCATCATACTTAGTTGTGAGCATTTTAAGAATAAGAGTACTAGCATGGGCTTTAGAGGTACCCTTAAATTGCTCCTCAACAGACTCAAGATATCCAGTGGCTATTTCAGAATTAGGGATTGCACCACGGATAGCAGAGGATATGGAGTTTTTAATGATCATTAGAGACATGCGGTTTGATCGCTCCCACAAATCAAAAACACATTTTTCATCGGTTGTTGATTTATCAGTTAGGGGGGAGGAGCGATCAACCCTTAATGCAAAGTCTAATTCCATCACTCCAAGTGCTATTTTGACTTGTTCAATCCATGAGGAATAGTTCATCCCGTTAAGTGGGTCAATGTTTGAAAGTAATCCGGTATGACCGACTAAAGGGGCTGAAATTTTAGTATCAATGTAATTAGGCTCTTTCAATAACAAAATTAAAAAGGCAATTAGGGGTACAGAATAAGACATAAAAGTTTTAATATAATGAACACAAAAGTAAAATATTAATAATTATATAATTTAATTGCTAACCTAACGTTGGTCAAGTAAAACAATTAAATTATTTTAGTTTAAACAAGTTATGCTAACTTATCAAATCTGAATCACCGTTGGGCAGAAAACATATAGGATAAGTGATTTATGCAAAGTTCCAGTCAATAAATAATAGTTTATTCCTCCGGAACAAACAACAATTTATCAAAAGTACATGATTTACATATTTCTACATCAACAAAAGTGGACTTCCGTTGGGTCGTTCACTCATATTGATAATAAGGACATAATAAAGTTGATATATGAATATGACTTACAGGTTTCTAGAACCATCAATTACGATGGATAGAAAAAGAGAAAAAGAAAAAGATCTATTAATGTATTATAAAAATTGGTTGTAAATTATTGGTGGGCATTAATCCAAAAGAAAAGACATCCAATTTTAAATTGCTAAATTCATAGAAAACAATCCCATATCAAATTACGGTTTCGTTACCGTCATAGGACATCAAAGCACATTATTTAGGGTTTCAATTTAAATTATTTCGTCTGAAGTTATTTGGCATAAAAAATCAGAGACGCCATGATCAGGATGTTTAATCGGCAAAAGATTTTAGGGTTAGGGCATGCAATATTAAAATTTGATCATGAGTTTATATATTAATCCATGCTCTGATACCACATGTTGACAGGGCAACATCTAATTAATAAAACCAGAGATCGATTTCAACATCTTTGCTACATATTCTTTTAAGAATGAGAAGGAAAATTACACTTACTTGATGAAGCATTTGTCGGTTGATTAGATGAAGAAGCCATATCGATTATCTTCAATTAGTCACTTCGTTGCCTTCAGTTATGATGGATAAAAGTTTGTGTTCGGTTCTCTTGGTATTGTTGGCGCTGGTATCCCAGAGAGAAAAAGAGATGCGTATGATAATTTTGGCAACTAGTGAATAAAAGATGATAACCACCACTTTATATATTTTAACTGTAGGGACCAATATCGCCCATCAAGATAATTTGGAGTGCGTACATCAATATGTGGGATTTTATTACCGTATAACAATTATAATTATGTTATTAATGTTTTGGGTTAATAAAACTTATATATAATGATATTAATAGTTAGGCCACATCATAAACAATTCTAACACCCTTCTTTAAATTATATTTAGTGCACAAGTTACAACATATATTTGGTGCTGAGAATTTATATTCCATGTCGAGAACATACATTCTAAGCCGAGTAATTTAAGTTTTGTGTCATAGTCACCTTGAACTTGACTTGATCCATTGAATATGTTCACTGTCGAGGTGGGAAGTCTTTGATTTTGAGAAATGTATGTTCGGTGCCAAAAACCTGAACTTCTTTAGATTTAAACTTTTATAAAGTAAACCCAATTTTTTAAACAATTGTTATATATTAACAATTCTGAACACTCTTACATTATCTTATAATTGTTGCACATATGTCTAAAACTTTTTAACACTTGAACATATCAAATACATCATTAGTCAAAATATTTGAGTACATTAATTACAGACAAAAGATAGTCAATACTAAACCAAGTTATACGAAAAATATACAAGACAAAATTTGATGTTTTATTGACTTGACACAGTTTGAAGAAAACACAAACCTCTTATTCAAATCTTTAACATATTCTCTAAAAACAATTGTCAATTTATCAGAGCCAACAATTTGTTTCTAATCTCATTCTATTGATCATTAACCGCTCCCATTATGTTGTGGATTTGTTTGAGGAATGAAATAGGATAAACTTGCGTCTCATCAATTCTGAAAAAGTATTCCATCTTTTTTTATAAGACCAAACCTCTTTCAGGTCATGTGATAACATATCCATCAAAAAGTATTCAAATTTTTCAATATACTAGTTGCGAGCATGAACTTACACAACTCCATATACAAGGAGGCAAAGTATGTCACTAAATCCATAGCATAGAACCTTAATATTTTGAGGCATTTTTGACAGCTTTTATGTTTCATAAGGAAACCAGACTCCATACCAGTTGACCTGGTAACATCAGTTGACCTGGTAACATCAAAAATGAAATAGTGAATGAGATCATGCAGCTGCATCGTCAAATGCGTCACTTTCATTATTTGTGGTTAGACCATAATTGATCTTGAGGTCTAGAGTTGAACTCATGAAACCTTTTTAACCTCAATGGCAACATATTAACTTGATAAGTAATGGGTTTCTCTCTTAATCCCTAAAAATTGAATCTTTTTCTTGAAGTGAGTATGGTATATCGCATGTCTTAGGAATTTCAACTAGCTTAAGAGGTGTCCTGACAGGGCTGATTACAAAAGGATCGTCTATTTTCTCAAAGGCAGTGATCGGGGTCAGAGGTTTCTATATGATATCCTTTTTGGGATAACAATGAATTTAATATATTATAGACGTCTAATTTTCCCAAGTGCAGAAGTATCACCTAAAGCAGTATCTATTCTAATTTTGAAAATCATCTACTCAAATTCCCTGTCAGTTGATTTATTTGTTAGTCTTGATTAATAAAAGTATTTATCAGTTGGGTATTTTTGATGGAACTATTTTAACTTTGATGCTATTTGAGCATCCTTATTCAGTTGAATCACTTTAATGGGATGTTTTGACTTCTTACCTTTATCAGACTCCTTGGGAATACAACATTTTTATTTCTTGGGAGGACTTGCCATAGGATCTCTAAACGAAACATCTTTAGTTGTGTTTGTTAATGGAAAGACCATTGATTCTTGAACTAATCTCCTATTAATGCCAAGTTTTTCATCAAAGAGATCCATTATACCCACTATCTGGATATTCTTAATTGGTTTGTGTAAGACCCGTATCCTGATTATAACATATACTTAAAATAAGAGTGTTAGGAATTATATGATTTTTGGTAGTTATAAAGTTAAGAAAAACTTTAGTTACAATTTCATATAAAATCAGCATTTTGTGTCGTTTTTAGAAAAATCATAATTAATTATAGGAAAATTGTTTGGACCTCAAACCAATGCACAAAGTTTACAAATTGAGTCTAGTACAATTACCAAAAATAATAGTAAGCTTGAAAATGAGATTATCTATGGTAAAAAATGCAATCTTTACTGATTAGTTCGGAATTGACAGATTAGATAGTCTGTTTTCAAAAATTCATAATAAATCATAGAAAAATCGTATAAATACGTAAAATACATCCCTGGAAAGGTATTGAGATGAATTTTCTGAATATCAAATAAAAACGTGAATTTAATGGGTTTAAGATCGGCTAAACCAGTCTTGAACAGACTGATTCTAGAAGGCCTTTGATTTCAACAAAATTATATTATTAAAATCTTTTGTCAAAAGTGTCATGCCATTTTTTATTCAAGAATTCAAGTATAAATACCCCCCAAAACATCTCATAAACCACACCAACAAATCTCAATCCAATATATAGAGGTTTCTAAGCACTAGAGTGTAAGAAATGAGCGGAAAGAAGCTCAAAAGCCTAGCGAAGAAGTTATAGGTTCCGACGACTGGTCATAAGGTAACTACAAACTTTTCTATAGCTTAATTAGGTATTGTAAAATAGTTTTTGTGTTAAGAAGTAGAATATTTAATAAGTATAACATATGTTATATTATACTAATTTCTAACAATAGTAAACAAAAACCTTAAAATGTCGTTATTATAACAATTCGTAATTTCCGAATATAATACCGATTGATTTACTTACGAGGACGGTGACTAGGCCGATTACTTGGGATCTGGTTGTTGGATTTTCCGAAAGGCTAAAATGCTGAAAGGATCCTGCCATCCCATCTAATCTTCTACCTGGCCGTTCTTTACTTGATAAATCATGGAGTATCATATTGGAATTATTGAAGGGTTTAATGATGCGACTATAATATAGTTAAGGATTAAG
The DNA here is from genome assembly GCA_023525715.1 of Cichorium intybus. Classification (NCBI taxonomy): domain Eukaryota; kingdom Viridiplantae; phylum Streptophyta; class Magnoliopsida; order Asterales; family Asteraceae; genus Cichorium; species Cichorium intybus. The sequence continues at coordinate 46,498,386 of CM042012.1, read as the reverse complement.
AAATGATAGATTTCTTATTATGTTAACAGTTAAAGTTGAAGGAAATACAAAGCCGAGAAAGATAAACGATATAGTCAACTATAATCAGGTGAGTCTTCTCACTATACTATGGGTGATATTGCATGCATAGGAAGGAAGATAGGTTAGACTAAGGTTGTCTTACCTGTTATGATAATTGTGTGAATTATTGCTATGATAATGATTGTTTGTGGACGGAACGGGAACAGCCCGCGAGCCAATAGGCGGAACGGGAATAGCCCGCGAGCCAATAGGTGGAACGGGAATAGCCTGCGAGTCATTAGACGGAACGGGAAAAGCCTGCGAGCGATAAGACAGAACGGGAACTGCCCGTGAGTCTTCAGCGGAACAGGGATAGCCCGCGAGTCTCACAGACATATGAATGGTTATGATGTGTTGTATGTTATGTGATGGATCGTATGGTATTTTGAGGAACTCACTAAGCTCCGTGCTTACCCTTTCCCTATATAAACTACTGTTTCAGGTACATCAGGTACCATGGATGGCAAGGCGTGACGTGTATACACTGTGCTGCTTCATTGGAGGACTGTTTTTGAATTAATATTCCGCTATATTGAGATTTCGTTAACTTCTGTAAATCCTGGGGTGTTTTCATTAAACTTATAAGTTATGGAATTTTTATGAAAATTAATTAAGTGGCTTTTCTTGTATTGAAGTTTTCGTTTAAAATTTTTTAAATTTACCCTAAAATTTTGGGATGTTACAAGTTGGTATCAGAGCACAGCTTGAGAGAATCAGGCTCACTTAGTGAGTTCTGGACTCAAGTTGAGGCTTAATAGTTTTCTTAAAACATTTTTACGAAAGAAATATGTTTTATGAAGGGTGAACTGAAGACACAGTGTGTACCGCCAGCCGACGCCACTATGAGAAAAGGGTTAAGTATTTAATATTGTGGATGTTAAAAAAAAACATATGGTATATGTTTGCTGAAATGCCTGGTAGAGATCACACATTGTTGTATTATTATCTGCTATTTGCTAATAGAATTGTATGCTAGTGCCGATAGGTTGCTTATAGATTTCCACTAAGTTGTATACAATATGGACTGAATAGTCATAGAATGTGTGAGTTGACCTTATTGCATGTTCCTTGTTTGGTTGTTGCCTTAGGGAAGATTCTCTTATTTGAAAGACTGTTTAGTTCAATATTGTATACAACTACGTTCGCGAAACAATCTGTCATCACTGGAGGAAGTTCTGTCTTAGTTAGAATAGCAGGGTGGGGGTGGGATTCCAAGTATTCCTAGAAGGGTTGACATATGCCTTGTAAGGGCATATGTGTTAAAATTATCGGTGATAAGCGAATTGGATATTTCGAAACGGGTCTTGGAACGAACATGGATAGGTGTGGAAGGTAGTAGTAGAGCTCCTACTATCGAAAGCACAGGATCCGCGTTTGAGTCGGAGTTCGTCACGAAGGATCCAAGGAGCTGAGTATGTGAGTGTCTAGCATAGTTGACTTAAATACTAGTATAATGTGGTAAACCTTTATCCATTCGATTGTTGAATATTGATTGTGAGGTTCAGTAGGAACAATTAAGATGTGATCATACCAGTTTGGTTGGACCGATCATGCTTAAGTTGATTACTGAGCTTAAAGACTGTTGAAAGAGAGAATGTCAAAATGCTATTGTGCTAGCTATTTTTCATGCAAATAATGGGCGCACAAGTCAGACAGGGACTAAAGGATGCAAGGGTGAGTTTTCCAACTCACGGTCAAAGAGGTGCAAGCGGCGCCTGAGATGATAGCGGGTATTTTTGAGTCGACTCTGTACATGCCTGGTGCTGTGTAATAGTGGGGCAACCTACCCTTGTATTGATCTTGCTTGAGTGATTGATCAAGTCGTGTGGATCACTCGCTCGTGATTAAGGTAACTGACGATAGAGTAACATATGGTGGTTGATGTAAACGTCTCTACATTATCGAAACGTGTTTATTGAGATGGTGTTTGCCCCTGATGCAAGTTGTTGGCTGAGCAGAATGGGCTTGGTTTTCGTTTGAGAGTAAGGGCTCGTAAAAAAATAATAGTTATAAATCGAAGAAACAGACTTGGACTTTAGTCCAAGTGGGGAAGGAATACAAAATTAAGGGAACAACATGAAGATTGTATAGAATCGATGAAATCATTAAAATTATAGTAACACATTGATATATTTAATTCATTACTATAACTTTATATTAATACATTAAGAAAAGTTTACAGAACTACTAACCTAAACTGGAGAATCAGAGAAAAGATCTTCTACACTCCACTCTTTGTCATCATTGCGTTGACTTGTACCTTCTTGAGGATTTGGAAGGGGTATGCTTCCGGTTATTGGAGGAGGAGCTCCAAGGTATGGGGTCTCAATAGGGTTGGAACCCGTAATCCCATGATTATGGGCTAAAAATCGACTCGTTTGGGGAGTGTGTAAGTAGGGAAGTGATGAGGAAGGTTCCCAATTCGGAACCAGTTGGGGATAGCTATAAGAAGGAGGAAACCAGGCTAGGTCACCTACAAAGCCTCCAAAATTATCCTCACTCGCAGGCTCGAGTAAACCAGGGTTAATACTACTCATACCAGAATTAGATGGCGGAGATTGCTGCTGTGTATGAGTTCTTGATGAAGTTTCCCCCTTTTCCTGAATTTTTCTTTTCCTAAATACAACCTTATGAGCAGCTTGTATTAGCTTCTTTGTGCCGTCTGTTAGACCCGATTGTGACCCTTCAATTATTGCTTCTTTCTCCCTTTTTAGGTTGGGTATTAAATCTTTCGATAATCCTGCTGCTCCACTAAACTCGTTACCAAATTCCTGTGGCACAAACAACTTTAGTAATAATAACATTATGATATAAAGGAATTAAAAAAAAACAAAACAAAAATGTAATTCTTTACCTCAACACGATCAATAAGAGTTTGCAGACTCTTAAGTTGTCGTTGGGGCCAATGTTCGATACCTAAATCTCTACAGCGTTTTTTAACTGTGTCGATCCAATGTTGAGTTCTTTCGCAGCCTTCTCAATTGGTTCGTTAAAGTGTTCAGCTATTATTTCTCTACTTAATGAATGTCTGAAACCTCTTCTACTGCCAGCTACTGTGGTTATCGGAATCGAAGGATTGAGTTCAAATGTACTATTATTATTCGGGATCATTTGAACATGATCCTGATTTTCTGAACCAAAGATGGACATTGATTCATTAAAATCAGTAACTTCTATTGGTGGTAATTGTAGGTTTTCAATCATGGACCCAGGATTTTGAAATCCTTCTAGATTCCTCTGAATCACCTGAAGGTGATTTTGATATTGAAAACCAACCCCAAGTTCGGGATTCATTTCAATATTGATGTTATGAGTTGTTTGTAATTGACTTTCATTCTGAATGTCAGCCATGAATCCTTGATTCATGGGGGTAATCTCACTACTCGTTGAGGGTACGTCGATGAATGGATTGTAGTCAGATAGATTATCCACAAATGGGTCTACGAATAACAACTGTCAGATGATAAACAAAATTGAATATTCATAGAAGCAATCATTTAAAGAATTTAACCTGGTAGAAGGTATGGAGTCTGATCAAGTGTAAAGTCTAATGATGCATGCACCGGATCTTCTGAGTTAATGTTCAACTCGGGAAAAATTTCCGGCTCACCGTGGAGTTGCTCTATTGGTAGTATATCTGGAAGACTGTAACATAATTCAGAATCAAACAAAACATTAGAAATATAAACAAAATATGGATGATAAATGTCTAGAATGTTAAGTCACCGAACTCTATTAAGAATTCTTGGTTTGAAGTACCCTCTCCTTGCGGAAAACCAGGTCCAGGGTTCGACAGATCGCCCATTGAAGATCTGTTTTCCATGACTCGGCTTTAAATATGAGTTTGTTTATGAACAAACTAGTGATAAGAGAGGACGAGACTGAAAATGAATGTGGAAATGAATGATACTACATACCTGTATATATAGTATCTTGCAGCTGGAACCGAAAGGTCACACGGAACTGAAAGGACACCTCACGTTTTAATTACCGAAATTCAAACTAACTACAGTAGATGCGACTTTTCACTACCCCAAGTGACATTTTTTCAAAATTCCCTGCTTGACTCTGGTGAGAACGAGATAATAAAGAGACTCTTGAAATAAAACAAAATTTTATGTCTCCATATAATGGAAATAGTTTAAAGAGTGTTCAGTACTTCAAAAAAAAAAAAGAACTTACGAAAGATGATGTAAATTTTTATATTTTTCGGTGAAACAAAATTTTTTGGAGATTTTACAAATATAGAATTATTTAGCCAAAAAGTATTTAAAAGAAAATATTGAATTGAGACAAATGTGTGTTGAAATATGAGAATTCATATAAATACGAAATAGTGTTAAAAATTAGGTGTTGCAAGTTAACTAGGTTAACTATGTATACATGAAGATTAGAAAGTACTAAATATGTACTGTAGAAAGTAGCCGGTCAAGTTGATGTGTGGGACTGTGAGAAACAGTTAGAGTTTTACATCTAGAGTAACTAGAAGAAAAGAAGTATGGAGTGAATGAGAATAATAGGACCTTAAGCATTATTACAGAGACATGTGAAAGTTGAAGGGAAAGATAATGAAACCTTGTAAAGGTTCGACAATAAGATGAGGAAGATTTTTGAAGAACATAAGGACTCGATGGGAAATACATAGAGGCGTTCGAGAATGCGGATTTCGGGACGAAATCCAAATAAGTGGGGGAGACTTGTAAGACCCGTATCCTGATTATAACATATACTTAAAATAAGAGTGTTAGGAATTATATGATTTTTGGTAGTTATAAAGTTAAGAAAAACTTTAGTTACAATTTCATATAAAATCAGCATTTTGTGTCGTTTTTAGAAAAATCATAATTAATTATAGGAAAATTGTTTGGACCTCAAACCAATGCACAAAGTTTACAAATTGAGTCTAGTACAATTACCAAAAATAATAGTAAGCTTGAAAATGAGATTATCTATGGTAAAAAATGCAATCTTTACTGATTAGTTCGGAATTGACAGATTAGATAGTCTGTTTTCAAAAATTCATAATAAATCATAGAAAAATCGTATAAATACGTAAAATACATCCCTGGAAAGGTATTGAGATGAATTTTCTGAATATCAAATAAAAACGTGAATTTAATGGGTTTAAGATCGGCTAAACCAGTCTTGAACAGACTGATTCTAGAAGGCCTTTGATTTCAACAAAATTATATTATTAAAATCTTTTGTCAAAAGTGTCATGCCATTTTTTATTCAAGAATTCAAGTATAAATACCCCCCAAAACATCTCATAAACCACACCAACAAATCTCAATCCAATATATAGAGGTTTCTAAGCACTAGAGTGTAAGAAATGAGCGGAAGGAAGCTCAAAAGCCTAGCGAAGAAGTTATAGGTTCCGACGACTGGTCATAAGGTAACTACAAACTTTTCTATAGCTTAATTAGGTATTGTAAAATAGTTTTTGTGTTAAGAAGTAGAATATTTAATAAGTATAACATATGTTATATTATACTAATTTCTAACAATAGTAAACAAAAACCTTAAAATGTCGTTATTATAACAATTCGTAATTTCCGAATATAATACCGATTGATTTACTTACGAGGACGGTGACTAGGCCGATTACTTGGGATTTGGTTGTTGGATTTTCCGAAAGGCTAAAAGGCTGAAAGGATCCTGCCATCCCATCTAATCTTCTACCTGGCCGTTCTTTACTTGATAAATCATGGAGTATCATATTGGAATTATTGAAGGGTTTAATGATGCGACTATAATATAGTTAAGGATTAAGAAATGATAGATTTCTTATTATGTTAACAGTTAAAGTTGAAGGAAATACAAAGCCGAGAAAGATAAACGATATAGTCAACTATAATCAGGTGAGTCTTCTCACTATACTATGGGTGATATTGCATGCATAGGAAGGAAGATAGGTTAGACTAAGGTTGTCTTACCTGTTATGATAATTGTGTGAATTATTGCTATGATAATGATTGTTTGTGGACGGAACGGGAACAGCCCGCGAGCCAATAGGCGGAACGGGAATAGCCCGCGAGCCAATAGGCGGAACGGGAATAGCCTGCGAGTCATTAGACGGAACGGGAAAAGCCTGCGAGCGATAAGACAGAACGGGAACTGCCCGTGAGTCTTCAGCGGAACAGGGATAGCCCGCGAGTCTCACAGACATATGAATGGTTATGATGTGTTGTATGTTATGTGATGGATCGTATGGTATTTTGAGGAACTCACTAAGCTCCGTGCTTACCCTTTCCCTATATAAACTACTGTTTCAGGTACATCAGGTACCATGGATGGCAAGGCGTGACGTGTATACACTGTGCTGCTTCATTGGAGGACTGTTTTTGAATTAATATTCTGCTATATTGAGATTTCGTTAACTTCTGTAAATCCTGGGGTGTTTTCATTAAACTTATAAGTTATGGAATTTTTATGAAAATTAATTAAGTGGCTTTTCTTGTATTGAAGTTTTCGTTTAAAATTTTTTAAATTTACCCTAAAATTTTGGGATGTTACAGTTTGTTATGTTGGGATTTGGAGGGATCTTTGGTTGTTTTTCTTTCATTCTTGTCAACACATCGTGAGTCCTATTCTGTTGAGCATATATACATTTAATAAATAAATATATAATAATAAAATATAAGGATGTTGACAAAGATAAGGCAATGTTTGAACCTATAGTAGTATATGTCTTATGAAAATATTCTCTTTTAGACATTTTGAAAATGAAGTATCCTAAATTAGGACATCTATTTGCAAATGAAGTATCTTAAATTAGGACATTTGTTTCAAAAAGTGGTGTTAAAATAAGGGAAGGAACCCATAGTCTGATGAGTACCTACATTTTCTTTTTCAGGTTGAAACTCTATAATAACTTGACTAGCGTCATTACTTCCACCATCACCTTTGGCGTTCCTTATTTGAGTTGTAACATTTGCAACCTCATTAGTTTGGACATTTCTTGAATCACCTTGCTTTGCTACATCCTCCTTTAAGCTTGCAAAGACTTTCTTTTATTGGATCATAATTTCTTCAAAATCATTAATTTTTTTTTTTGTGTGAATTTCTTAGCTTCAACAGCCATGGTCTCTAGTAGCTTTAGTAGACAACAAAATTAGGCTAATTTAGCCTTTCATCATACCATGTTGTTCGTGCACAATTTAAAAAAGTCTTCAAGAGAGTTGGCAAAATCAATTGGTTCTGTAGGAGTTGCAATTATAGGAGGCATAATTTTGTTTGAGAAATTCTGTTTGAGAGTTGTTAAGTATCTCAAGTTCTTTGTGTTGCTTCTCTATAGTTACGTGTGTCCGGGAAATTGTTAGGAGGCATAATTTTTTTTGAGAAATTATGTTTGAGAGTTGTTAAGTATCTCAAGTTCTTTAATCTTGTCTTGTTGCTTCTCTATAGTTACGCGTGTCCGGGAAATTGTTGACTCTAATGTATTGATTTATTCTCCAAAAATCTCTAGATTCTAATCTTTATCAAGTACAAATTCCTTAACGTTTTTCATCAATTCGATAGCATCACTGTTCACTTCCCTCTTAAACTTGAGCAATGCTCCTTTGGTTTCTAAGTGTTGTCCCTTAAGTGTCTCAAAATGGTCTTTGATATCTTTTTGTCAAATTTGTCATAAAATCATGGTCATCTTTCAGAGATGTCATCAACTCATCCTTAAACTCCTTTAATCTAAGATCATGTTCAGATGAATTATCATCAGTTGGGCTGCTTGGATCAGGAAATTGGCTCATCGGGGCCTGATTTGTTCAATTCGTCTTCATGTTGGTCTCCGGATGATGTAACATTGTTTTCATATTGCACATTGAAAGTATCAATCTCTTCATCAAAAGGCTCTTCATCCTCTTTCTCATTACCTCTAATGTTTCATGCCTCACTTTCAAGTTTATCAATGCTCAAACCAAGAAAACCAAATCTTGTGTCAGCTTCATAATGTGTCAAAGCATTGCTTTTATCAACATTATCTTTAGGTTATTCATTCAAACACATCGTGTTTCCTTAAATCCAATACATCTGTATTTTATACCTTATTGAATACCTTGATATTCATAATCCAAAGTCTTAGGTCCTCAACATCCTGTTCATGAAATAGAGAGACAAGTATATCAGCATTTTTCATGGTGTGGTAAAGAAAAATAGATGCCATACTTCATTAGACCATCATGATAAGGATATTTTGGAGGTGTCCTTTAGGTCTCCTTAGCTTCCTTTGGTTCATCCTCATATAGAGCATTAGCCATAATTTGTCCGTATTCCTTCAGCATTTCACAAACAACATCAAATACAAACTAAATATGATTAGGAATTGTATTTGATGCATTAAAAGCACTCTGATTAGGAACTGTAAAACTTACCATATTTCTATCGAAGTTATATCTTTGTTATTGTTAGGGAGAGGCATTTTTAAGCTGAAAGATTTATAACATGCATCAATGATTATAGTCCACCATTATAACACCGTACTTTACCTTTCATAATTACTTGAGTGAAAAATACAAAATTATCCCAATTTAACTTCAAAATGTTTACCTTTTTCCCACATAATTACCATAACACATAACCAATTCTATTATATTCTGTTTGTCTTAACCACTTATATTACTAGTAAAATATCTTAAAAAGAACGTACAAAGGTAACTAATGAGCAAGTAGACAATATTTCTTGATTTGAATATACACTTCTCCTATAACGAAACCCATATCCATGATCATCTGGAAAAGATCTTCATAAAATGGTTCAAAAAAGTCACGATCAACATCTACATTCAGCAATCGACCAAATGTTTCCTTTGTTAGCATCGATTACATATGATCATAAATATAGAATTCCATCTTGTCATTGATAACCCTAGTAGAGGAAACCACATGTAGTTACATGCTTGAAGTATTTAGCGATGATCTTCATTTTGACATCTAGATTGAATCAGCCTTCAAGTTACATCCTTTAGTGTATTTGAAAATAGGGTTTGCAAAAGCTGATCATTGAGACATACCGCTTATTTCTGATTGAGTGTCTCTTGCCATGAAGAAATTAAGGTTTTTACGATTTGGAATGAATATGTATAGAAGTTTTGATTAGAGGAATGATTGACATTTCATAGATTTCAGGCGGTTTTCTTGGGGAATACATATGGGAAATTCAAAAAACAGGCTAATTCGAAATAAATTATGTACACATGTCATCACTTTAGTGCACCTTTAAAACCCTAACATAATATAACATAATGAGAAAAAAAATTGACGTGTCACCGACCAATTATGTTCGGCAAGCAAGTCTTGCCCAAGCATTATATTCAGTGACCAAGTCCTACTCAATTGTTTTCCTCAAAAAAATATATCCAGTGCTAGTGTGGAAAATTATATTTTATTAAAGGAGTAACATATATTAGTGATCATAACAAAGATATGAGCCATGCACGGAAAGGGATTTCAATCATTTTTATCAATACATCATTAATTGTTAAGAAAATCACACCCTTCCAATGACTAACCTTCTAAAACACTACCTCTAATTTCTTCACAAATTCATAACATGTTCCATAAAACAACCTACCCAATGACTAACCTTGTAAAAGACTGGTTATACACATCCTCAAATATAACATTTAAGAACATTGCCTCTAATAAACTGTCCAAACAATCACACTCACCAAATGAATACAAACACATAACAACTTAAATCATCCTACATGTTTCCCTTTTTGGAATAGCCAATTTCTTAGGCAAACCTAGCCTGTACCTCCTCATCTTCCTTCACAACAACCAAAATGTTTACGTGTTGGGATGGCGTCGTTGTCATCACCTACACGACAGACCTGCATAGAATCCACAAACCATGCCACACCTTATCTACACCTCTTACTAGTGTTCTATAAACACTCACTCAATCACCATTCTTAAGATTCAAAGCACCCTATTTTACACACATGACAACATCATTTAGCTCATAAGGTCAACAAATCGACATACATACAATAGCAATTTCTAAGAAGGGTTTGTTTTTTTTACCTATACTTCTTCCCCTCATTGCATATCGTCTAGAAAACTCGCCAAAACCTGGCATCGTTGCTTATTTTTGTCACTGTATATATGGTAGGTATTACATGGACTAAAATCACCCACTTCTACATGTGCAATATATTGTTTCCTTACATTGACGTTCAATTAATCAACGAATGCATCATCATCTCCATCTTCTGGTAACCCCTTAACCATGTCATTTGCACGCTTCCGTAACAGACGTGTTGTATCTCGATCAAAGAGGACCATAAACATTGCTTTAGAACTGTCTCTAAATCGTACATGAATCTTATATTTATAACAGGCAACACACACCTTTAATTTAAATTATTCATTACAAAACCAGGAATATTCCAGAATTTCAAAAGAGAAGTGCAACATACACTCATAACCAAACCCAGACATCTTATACTTTGGACAATCCCACGACTTTCTTGCCTCAATATTGACATCATCTATCACATCAGATTCTACACCACAACGACATTTTCCACGTACAATATAAAACCAATGTTGCTCAATAGTCATGATTTCTCTAAGCAAAACCAACAATATTTCCAAGAAACAACAAAAGAGCGCAAATAAATCAGATTATAGCAAAGTAATATTAGGTAGTACAAATTTATTACCTCTTCCAAGTCCTTAAGAGCAACGACTAACATTCGTTGGTAAGAAGAGGTAAATTTATCCAAGGTCAGATAGTCTTTAGTCCGTCATTATCTAGAAATTTCTTTGGCTCCATAACTATTCTTGAAATTTCGGATAAACTGCACATACTATTGTGAAAAATAATGAAGTAGCCTTCTATAATATACCATTTTCCTTATATTTTAACATGTCTATACCACTTTCTGAAATTCATGATCTATCCGGTCATTGAGTTCGCAATCACTATTGTCCCAGAAAAGCAGTTAGTCACCATATAGCGGTCCCTTACAACCACAAACATACAGATCATGGATAACTTATACAAAGTTCCAAAGTTCAAACTTCATTCTATACGTATAAATAACTCACCTTATCATGGTCGAACCCTACCAAGCTAGATGGTCACTACCACATGTTCACCGCTAGTAAAATTACCAATGACAAGTGAAAATTCATCCGCATGTTAAGCCTATAAAGTACAACGGATACGTTTAATTCTGGACACCAAACAACCATTAACATTAGTTTGTATGCACTAATTTATCACCACAAAAGTACAAACAATAGTTTAGCTTGTGGTGTATTACTCTAAATCTTGTAATTCAAATGACACCCTTTTCGTAGATCGATCATGCTTCACTATCAATATTAAATTGGTATACCCTATAATGACACCTATGACATCTACAAAATGATACACCACATATATCTAAAATCATGAAAAATAGAGCATAAAACAATCGCCATTTACCAATAGCACACTCCTCCCTAACATTACTTCGTGATCTTCTGCCCTCCGGTTGGGGAAATGATGTCTCCAAACTTAGAAAAACCAAAAAAACTCAAAGAACGTGGGATGCCAAACTTCCTAACTAGATTCTTCTTGACATTAGCAGAAATATGGTTTTCTTGGCATTATTATACAAACAAACAATAAATAAAAATTATACCGAAACAAACAAAAGCGAGAAAGCTTAGATATGACAGGTGGCAACCTCATCATCCATTAAAATCATATCAGTGATATTCAATTCAAAAGGCTTCATGTACACATGTTTCTTTTATAAACGAACAACACATCTCTTAAACTTCCATCTTTCGATATGAGTGTTTGCCTGACTAATCAAATTATATTGTTAACCCATTTAACAGTTCCAACAATAATATCTAGAATAGGTATACCACATGTCTCATTTATATAGAGAACAAAAACATCACACTTCTTCAACAATCCGTCAAACTTCCTAATTAGAATCTTATTAACATTACTAGAAATACGGTTTACTTGACATTAGTACAAAAACAAACGATTGATACAAATTATACCAAAACAAACAAAAGAGAGAAAGCTTATGGCAGGTGGCTAGCTCACCGTCCATTAAAATCATATCAGTGGTGTTCAATTCAAAAGGCTTCATATACACATGTTGCTTCCATAAACGAACGACACGTCTCTTAAACTTCCATCTGCTGACATCAGTGTTTAACTGACTAATCAAATTATATTACGAACTTATTTAACAATGCCAACAATGATATATACAATAGGTAGACCACATCTCTCATTTATATAGACAACAAAAACCATGTTAGATACGTAATTAAGGAGGAGACAACTAAATACCCAAACTAGTTACAATCAGATTGGAGTCATAATCAATTGGACGACATATGAACAGCCAAAAATGCTAACCGGGGTATCAAATGCTACCATTAAACGGCCAAAAAACCAAACTGTAGCATCAGTCAACCCAAAAATCACCCACAAATGAACGTCACTTCAGAAAACGAAGGCCTCCTACAGGTGACCATTTTGAAATCCGACTCGGTTAGGCACTCCACATAGTATATATGTCTTCTCTTTACGACATATCAGTCAAAAGTCATCTTTAAGTTATGTAGGATGTAAAAATTTTCTTACTTTTTTCATGAATGAAAGTAAAAAAATCAAACATAATAACATGATGAAGTGTCACATGTCAACAATTTTTGTCATTTAGTCACCAATCTACGAGGGTATTAAAAAATATAGGATATCATGATTTGAAAAAAAAAAATACATTTGATTGGTTACTCTCTCGTCCATTAAAATATAAATATAGGTTAATGGACGAGGGAGTAACCAATCAAATGTATTTTTTCAAATCACACAAGTATGTTATCCTATATTTTTTGATACCCTTTAGCCTCGCTCGCTCGTCCATTGGTTCGTCAAATTTGTGACGATGTCGTTAAAGTGCAGTATCTCTTTGTTCATGTTCGCTCATTTGGTGTTGCATAGGTCGTTGCTCCGGTAATCATCGTATTTTTGCATTCCAAGCCTAAACCGATATATGAAACGAAGCCAAAATTTGTCGCGGGTTTGATCCTTCCCGATGGTCACGTCCTCGAATACGTCGATCCACACCCGTGCCGGTAATCATTGTATTTTTTAATTGGTTTTTGGCCCTCCCTTTCGGTTTCGGTTTTGGTTTCGGTTTCGGTTTCTCTTTCTCTTTCCCTTTCCCTTTCCCTTTTCTTTTCCTTTACAACGGCTCTTCCTTAGATTCCGATTCAGATTCAAGTAGCGGGACATTTGGAGTTTGTGGTGACGGTGATTGGAATTGCGTTTGAGGTTGAAATTGTGCAAACGAGTTAAAAGTTTTGAGGCGTCATTTGATGTCGAAATATTTGTTGTGGTGACATCGGAAGTTGATTGTTCATTGACGGAACTTGGGAAGACGGGTTTTGAGGGTCGAATTGTAGGCGGTAAATGGTGGTGATGAAGAATTGTAGCCAAAAAAAATTAAGTGACAGGGTGTTGGATGAATTTGGGCTATTAGACATTGTATATAATATAAAGAATTGATGTAAATAAAATTGTTAAAATATAGTAGTATTTATAGTATTAGATTAATTGGTTTTTGGAAAAAAAAAAAAACATTCCAACGGCTCGTTCAACGGCATTCCACTGCCGATGCCGGTGGATACCGGTAACAGTAACATGAGACGATGTTACCGACAACATCGAGCTTCCACGTCGGCATGCCGGCATTATTGTTGCATCATACCATATGCCTTAGAAAACTACCACCTCACGGTTATGGAGATGTACAACCCTTTAGATCAATGTAATTATCACAAACTTCAACACCTCTTTAAATCAATGTGATTACGTGATTGTAATTGAGTTTGAGGTTGAAGTTGAGATAAATGTTATTATCACAAACTTCAATACGCCTTAGATTTGGATGATCAACATCATTACAACGAATTATTTACACTTTAAGCACTTGATGCCTTCATCTATCCCTCAAATTCTCAAATTTCAATTTCACAATAATATTACAACGAATTATTTACCCTTTGCAACCTTCCAAATTAACCCCAATTTTCACCGCGCTAACCAACAATTACTGAATTGTGAAAAAGCATTTTCATGGAAGCTCTGAACCTTCATCAAGCAAAAATGGGTGCAAAAATGCCCCATTCCTCCGCCATTAACGCTGCTAGTCTTCAATAAGTAACACGTAGACTTACATTGATCTCTTCCTTTGATTTTTCCTTGAATCAGCACCCCAAACGCTCTATTTCCGTCTTCTTCCTCGAACCTAACGTCAGAATCGACCGGATATGCGTTCTCCTGAAGCTCTTCCACAAGTATAACTCCCTCAAGTGACGACGATCCATGTTTAACCACATTCGGCCAGTCCTCCGCCGCCAGCGACTTCTTCGTCTCAATCCCACCATCGGCGTAGATCTGAACCAGCAACGGCGCTTGTTTTATGTTCTTCACGATTTCCGTTACCGAATACCTCATCCATTCATCGAGCTTCTCCGAAACCCTAGGGCTCTCAATGTAGGTACGATCGTTACACTCATTATCATCGCTACCACCAATTCTTTCTGTTTGTAAATCTAAACCGTCGTGAAATAAAGGAAAACCGGACCTACGACCGGAATCGCACGTCAGTGTCGCGTTAACCGCCGTACTGACTCTATGATTCGAATGTTTAATGGCGAGATTGGGGATTGTGAGAGAATGGAGAGTCGTGAATCCGGAAACCCGACCCGATCGATCGTCGATATAACTACTACCACGGTTCCGGATCATGCAATCTCCGACTCCTCCGTGATGAATCCCGAGACACGCCATCCTTTCCGGCCGTCGACGACGACGCAAAATCAATCGACGATTAAGGAATTTTCTTGTAAATTCAAATTTCAAAATAATTCTAACGCGCTACCGATGGAGGGTTTGTCGATATAGAGATTTTTGACTTTCTTGTTCCAAGATGATAGGCTGATTAAGTCTTCACTCGGGGGTTTGATTGGGGTATTGTTCTTGGGACCGTAAGAGATGGTATTTATACAATATGGTTATGGGTAATATTTTGATTTTTTATTTGACGTAATATTTTTAAATTTTTTATTGGGGTATTGTTCATGGGACCGTAATGAGGTTTTAGAATAAAGTTAATATGTTATATGGGTCATAATAATTATATTTTGCAATATTGGTGATCAATTGTTATCATGTAACTATTTTATGAAGATAAATATAGCATTATCCGATTATCATGAATATAATCAGCTTGAAAACAAATATTGGAAGACCTCTAAAACTTATTAATTGTTTCATTATAAACAAGATTTTTGGTTTAAATAAGTTGAATGGCATAAATCTATGCAACGGGTTACACCAACTTTTAGGTATAGAGAATTATCTCATATAAATGTATAATGGACATACTACATACACAAATCTAATTTGACCGATCCATCAAAAGATTACATATTTTGTGGTAACACAGAAAATGCAAAATTTTAAATGATATAAACATGCAAAAATACGGTCGGTGTTTGTGACTAATCCTACGTGGGAGTTTTATGTGGGTGGACCAATAAGATAGGCTCGTGCATGCGCACTGAGAGCGTGTGTTTGTGGGCAGGGTTACGTAAGTTTGGCTTGGATTCGCGTGTGCCACAAATCATCTGGTCAGGCCGTTTTCTTACGTGGCGTATCCTACGTGGAATTCTTCAATGTTATTTATTATTTGACCGCAAATTAGCCTTTTTTTTTTTTTAACGACAAATCTAACTTTGTTCTAACCTACTCCTATACTACACCTTAAATTCCACCTATGTCTCTGATAAGACTTGAACCATCAACCTCAAAGAGGGAGGACAACACATGATACCGTTAGGCTACAAGCCATTTGGTACCGCAAATTAGCTAGGAGTAATATATATATATATATATATCTATACTATACTATAAACCATATATAAATTACAACTCCGTTATGCACAAATGTCTTAATTTTTAAGATAGTACAACTTAGCAATGCATTGAAATTTCAGCGTCGATTCAATTTTTGAAGCGGGATATTAAGGCGCTTCAATTCTTTTGAAATGTCTGGATTGAATAAATGTGTAGGTCCACCTTATCACTCATCTCTTTTTCATCCGACGTTTATTTCCAAGGTTTAGACTAAAGGTAACAAATCCTACGGTGTGTATCTCTTCAGGTAACTAAACAAACACAATCACACGCGGATTGCCAGTGTGTCACTTTACCTGCTTCCTTATATAACATAAAGAGACATTTATTTGGACCAGATCTCCCGTGCTCAGCCTTCTCAATCGTCTCTTCATCTCTCTCCGTTTCTATCGTAGATACACACGACCACCACCACTACTATGCTGTCGTACAACCACCCACCTCACTGCCGTCAACCAGCCGCCACATTCACCGCCTCCACTGTTCGTCTCCGTTCGTCACCCTCTCCGTCGCTGCTGTACCTAATCGCTAACAAACATCGGCATCAACCACCAGGAACACAGCCATACATCTCTTTCAGGTTTTGGCAAAATTTTCGTTTTTTGTATTTTGTGTTGAGTCTGGTATTTTGTGTATTGATTTGGATATTTTTGTGTGTTTCAGGTTTTGTTGTTTTTCCCCAAAATCCGCTTTATTTCGAAAGCAGTTTTCAGATCGAATTAGATCCTTACCAGGGATCCGCTTTTCATGTGCACCTCTAATCCGCTTCCACCGCCACTGAATAGCCACCACCTCGACCGAATCTGTTTTGAGTTTCAGGTTTTGGAGAATTTTTGTGATCTATTTTGTTTTTTGTATTTTGGTGTTTAATATGCTATTGTGTTTCATGTTTTTGAGATACTCCTCTTATCCCTGGTCGAACAGTTCGTGGTTAATCCAAGACCTAAAATGCGTTCGCCTCGATTTGAACCTTTTCAAGAAATATCTTTTATTTCACTTTAACACCCACATGGTTTCATTTGTATTAAGTCACAACAGTCGATGATATATGGAATGTGGAGTCGTGTCTGATTTATTTTGGCTATGATGTATTTGTGTATTTTTGTCATGTTTGTACTCAGTTACTAGGTTATTCGAGCAAAAATTGATGGTAATCCAAGTCTGCTGGGATCTTTGTTGTTTTATTTTATTATGAAATTCTTTGATGAAGAAACGTTGATTTTGACCAGATGTAACTTTTAAATTTGATTTGTGTGGTGTTTTTGTTAATGATGAAGACTTGAAACTAAATCTAGCGTTGTACATTCTTCATACTTACTTGGATTCACTGGTAATATATTCTTAGGGGTGGTTGTACTTGTTGAATAATCAAAGAGCTTCAGCTTTGCAGCCTTTAACTCTGCTTTTAAATTATTTGAGGGTATAATCTGGAAAGGTATTGTGCTATAGGAAGACATAAGGTTGCATTTGTATATTTATGTCATCTGTTATGAATATTATGTACTAATTATGTTTCTTTCTTGCAGGCTTGCTACTGTCATATAAATGAAGATCAGTTTAATACAAAGATTCAGTTTTGTGCCTGTTTAATCTGTTTTTTTGTATCTTATGTAATTAAACAAAAGTTGGGATTTTTTTTTTTTTTTGTAGTCCTTTTGTAAATAATAATCCACACTGCATTTTAAGAGGATCTTACTTTCTTTCATTTTAATTAGGAATAAATGAAGGTGTAGTGATCCTGTAGGTTATGGAAGTACAATGTAATTAGTTTGAGAGTACAATTTAAGAAATTTCAATGTAGTTTCGTTGGTTGTCAAATATAACTTCCTAATGAGTATGTGTGTCTCTGTTGTGTGCATATGGGTAATGTGAAGAGTTGCTTTTACTGTGTGCGTGCAATAGACATTGTACTTTTAGGAATGTTTCTTTATCTTTGAATGTACATGGTTTTATACTTCCAACTTTTCCATGAATTTTGTATTTGGAGACAATGCTAGGTTGCAGACAAACAACATTTGGCTGTGATTTAGGACTAATGAAATCAGGTATAAAAACATCTCAGTAACTTGATACGATTTAGTTTTCCATTTTTTGACATTTTGTAAAATGTTTCGATCTGTCTTGCATTTGTATGTTCTTACATTTTGCATGTGACTTCTTTGTATTTTTATGTTAAAGAAACATGTTTGAGAATTTAAAAATGTATATATATGAAAAAACTCAATTATCCCATAGAATCGATCAACCATAAAACAAAATGACTATAACTTTATTTAAAGTTGACATAAGTGGACGAAAAAATCACATAACCAAGTTGGAATAAAACTTTATTTAAAGTTGACATCCAATGTACATGAGACAAATTTTCTTATGAAATTTATCTTTTTAAAATAAGAAGGAACAACAATATTAATGATCGATGTTTTGAGCTATAACTTCGAATCAAGCATGATTTACATTTTGAACAAATTGCAATACAACTAGCAAAGGAAGACCTTGATAACATTTTAGCGATTACACAATTTTTGACGTACGATAAATAATATGCTATGTCGGTATCATCAGCGGCGGCGATTGCAATCAGAACTGGATCGACATAATCTGCAAAGGAATGGAAAATATTCCCACATTCAAAACCGAATAACTCATATACAAAGGAAACTAACCGTGGAAAATATTCCCACATTCAAAACCCGTTTTACGTTTGTC
This sequence comes from Cichorium intybus, assembly GCA_023525715.1. Classification (NCBI taxonomy): domain Eukaryota; kingdom Viridiplantae; phylum Streptophyta; class Magnoliopsida; order Asterales; family Asteraceae; genus Cichorium; species Cichorium intybus. Next base: position 46,479,671 of record CM042012.1, on the reverse strand, counting down.
AAAAGTAAGTAATTATTGAAAGAAACCTATTCACCGCCTCCCCCACTCCCTTCAACGACCATTGCATTGCGCCGGTACTCCATTAAGATTAGGACACATGGTTATTATTATTTTGAAGTGTTCGATAAAAATCTCTATAACAAATATATGAAATTCCCGTAAAATGATACCAAAACCTTGAGAAAACAAATAGCCGAAAGGAAACTACTCGCCGTCCGCCGCATTGCGCGGGTACGCAGCTAGTATATATATATATATATATATATATATATATATATATATATATATATATATATATATATATATATATATATATATATATATATATATATATATATATATATATATATATATATATATATATATATATATATATATAGTTATAGTTAGTATTAAATACATTTTTTAAATTCTGAGACTGTAGGACCAATTTGTGGCCATTAGATAAAAAAATGGAAGGTTATGATCATAATTGCATGATGGTAATTAAAAGGAAAATAATTAATTATTTTATATATTAAAACCTCCAGAAGGTAAATAGGACTTTTTGGTTTTAATAAATTAGAAAGTGGCGAATTTCCAAGGGGCGAGTTTGAACATTTCCTTTATCAGGTTTAATTTTTCAATTTTAATTTAACGTGTTTTTAATCAAATTTGACTTTTAAATGAAATTTCAACAAATCTCGAAGTAAAAAAATGATACTGTCGTAAGTTGCAGTAGATGATATTTCACATAACACCAAAACATTCTTAAAGAATGATGAGTCACTGAAGAAAACTACATCAAAGTAATACTATTCTAAATGAATAAGAATTAAAAAAGAATGAACATTCTTAAAGAATCAACTTTGATGCTGTTTTCCATTCTCATGTATTACATTCTTTTTCATTCCATTTTTCAATTCTGCATTCCATTATTCAAGAATCAACTTTCATGATGTTTTCCATTCAATAAAATCGTGTTTTCTGTATTCCATTCTTCAAGAATTTGTTCAATTTTTGTGTTCCATTATTAGAGAATAACACATACTAACCTTCAAGAATCAAGTTTGATGATGTGTTCCATTCTTGGAGAATATGAATTTTGACAGCATTCTCGGAGAATATGAAATATGACAGCATTTTTCAAGTTCTGCGTGTACTCGTAAACTAGCATTTTCGGAGAATATGAACTGTTCTGCATGTACTCGTAAACCAGCATTCTCGGAGAATATGAACTTTGATAGCATTCTCGGAGAATATAAACTTTGACAGCATTCTCAGAGAATGGATCTTTACTTTGCTTGTTTCTGTACTCTTCGAATTCCTCTTCTGTTGACAATATCGTCCATCAATTGAATTCCTCTTTCTTCTGTTTTCACCTCCCTTCTATCGTGCCTCAATCCAACCCTAAGCAAAAAAGGACCAAAAATTGGGAGAATTTACAACATATATTAGGTACGCAAAAACCCTAAAATAAATTAGGAGAATTTACAAACAGTAGGATGTTGATAGGAGGCAGATGGTGGTCCTCGTGGTTCGCGATTGCTGATCAGAAAGCATCAAGATTTCACATGATGCTCCTCGTGGTTTGCGATTGCTGATTGGAGGCGACGGTGGTCCTCGTGGAACGACGCTGCTGTTGCTGTCGCTGCCAGTGTCCCATGGCGGCAAAAATGGCCAGAGATGACGATGCTGGAAGTGATTGGCGACATCAAATGTTGGAATGGTAACCATATCTGAAGGTTGCTGGTGGTGGACGCCTTCAAATCATAATCGTGATTTCAAATTCCATAATTATAGGATCTGACGTGATAATAAAAATACTGATATACCCTTTGGAAACGACTGTATATATATATATATATATATATATATATATATATATATATATATATATATATATATATATATATATATATATATATATATATATATATATATATATATATATATATATATATATATATATATATATATATATATATATAATCGTTTGACGGTAGCTTGGCGGTCGGGTGGGGTTAAGGGATTAATCGGACTAATCGGGGATTAGTCAGGGATTAATCGGAGACCCTAAATTCTACAGGAATTTATTTAAAAACATATAAATATAAAAATAGCAAAGTTTGATTCATTTTTATTTCGATGTGCACATCAAAGATTATTCATTTGTTTGTTTTTATTCTTTAATATTGATTTTTTTCAGTATTCTTGAGTTATTAGAGAGTGTTTGTGCAATCATTTAAAAATAAAAAAATAAAAAAATAAATTAAAAAGTTTAAAAAAATTAGAAAATGACCGCCAAGACCGATTAATCGGCCGCCAAAGCCGATTTTTGCAGCAAACCGCCATGTTGACCGATTAGGCCTAATCGTAATCGGTTGAAGACCGCCAAGCGATTAATCGGCCGCCAAGACCGATTTCTATAACACTGATATATATATATATATATATATATATATATATATATATATATATATATATATATATATATATATATATATATATATATATATATATATATATATATATATATATATATATATATATATATATATATATATATATATAAATTCAAATGATACCATCCAAATTTTGTGAAACGAGGAGACATAATCCTAGCCACTTATTTTAGAAATCAAAAAATAAAATAAAATTAAAATAGGCTAAAATAATGACAATTTTAAAAAAATCTATTATAATTTTTGCTATTTATTCTATCTAAAAATCTAAAATAAATGAAAATAAATAAATAAAATCGAAAAAAATGGAAAAATCAAAAAAATATTTCAGTGGAATGTTGCTGGATGTTGAATATTATAATAGAATATTACACATAATAGTGTAATATTCTACTACAATATGAAAAAAATGCTAAACTTATTTATTTATTTTTTAATAAAAAATGACGAAAATAATAAATAAATATATTTTTTTCATTTATTTTACATTTTTTAAAATTTTTTTTTTGTTATACACCCAAAATGAGTGGCTAGAAAATGTGTCTCCCGGTCTCACGAAATATAATGGTCTCATATGAACCTAACCATATATATATATATATATATATATATATATATATATATATATATATATATATATATATATATATATATATATATATATATATATATATATATATATATATAAAATGTTCTATTCCGAATGAAAAAGGTTAAGATTGCGAAAATAAATTTAGGTCACTAGATAAGTCAACACAGTTACGCTGCTCCACGGCGACGAGAGGGTTTTTATTATTCATATATGAAAATACATATACGAATAATCACTTATGAATAGACATATAGATGTGGAATGGTGGTAGAAGGGTGGCGATGATGATGATAATAATGGCGGCGGCGGTGTTAATGAGGTTGTAGAGGTGGAAGTTGCGGTGGCGGTGGCAGTGGGTGGTGACAAAGGTGGTGGCGGTGTCGGTGATGGAGGTGATGGCAGTGGCGGTGGATGGTGGTAGCGGTGGTGGAGGTGGTATTGGTGGGGTCGTGATTGTGACAGTGGTGGTGGTAAAGGTGGTAGTGGCAGTGGTGATGCTGATAGAGGTGGTATTAGTGGTGGTGGTGGTTGGTGGCAATGGTGATAGAGGTAGGGAAGTAGTGGTGGTACAAATGGCGATTTTGGCGGTAGTGTGTGTTGTGTGTGTGCACGTATGTGCATGCGCATCCGCGTGCACGAGTGTTCTAACGACCGAAAAACTCTTGTTTCCTTGAGGACAAGCAAAAGTCCAAGTTTGGGGTGTTTTTATAATACATTATTTATACATATTTTATACGTGCTATCATTTACTAGTTTAGCTGCATTTTTGTTAAAATATGAGATAAATTGTACTTAAAGGCTTGGATTTGATTATTTTAGGATTTTTTGCACTTTGGAACGACAAAGAGCCAAAAATTGGAGCTCGAACGAGAATTGTGGAAAATGGTGAAACTGACGGTATTTAGTGGCGCTACGGGAAGTATTTAGCGGTGCTAAGTCCGTAGCGGAGCTACGTGATATATTTAGCGGTGCTAAATCTAGATTATGATATTTTGAAGATCACAATGAATCGCGAGGATTTAGCTCGGCGTGACGTGTTGGTGACACGCCGTAGTCGTCGATGCGGTCAAAAATACTAAATGAAACCTTACAAACCCACTAGCTAGCGGTAAGTGAGGGTCGAACCGTGGAGTCCGCAGTTGGCACTATGTGTCTAAATACAACCGATCTATAGTATCACTATATAGATGATGAATATTTGTACACTTATCCCGAAACAGAACTCAAGAACTTGAAAACCGAAGCTAATGAATATATGTCGAAGCAATAGATCGCAATCAATCAAACTAAATCAATCTGATCTCAAGATCAAACTCAGCAATCAGAAACAAACCACAACGGAAACGATAACTTAAAAGCAACGACTATAAACCGAAAGTAAACTTGCATTAATCAAAACTTGAACTTGAAACCACAAACCAAAACCTAATCAGAGCTTGATGCTACTGATTTTAGGAACTAATCCACTTCTCCGTGATCAAAGGTATTCTACAATCGATAATCCTTGATTGCACGAAAGTTAAACAAAGAACAATAAATGAAAATAAACGACAAATGACCTAACCATCGAACCCAATAGTAAATCTACGAAAATCTGAGTCAAAGAAGCCTGAGTTCCACTCAAATGATCAATCTTCACTCATAAAATCTGACTTGGGAGCCTCTATTTATAGTTGAGAAAAATGCTTCTACACGCCGCGTATAGGTGAAGTATACGTCGTGGGTCAACCTTATCCCCGTTTCTTCGCGCATTGAATTTTGAAACTCTTCCGGATAGGATCTCATCCTCGTGTCCGCGTAACATTCCTTCTTTCTCCACACCATGCATGTAACTTCGACTTGATCTTCAGATTTGTCACAAACTTCTTCAATTTTACACAAAATTCCCTGCATTCACTAAAACACAAACAAAGTCCCTTGGCACTGAAAGTGATTAATATTAGTATTCTTAGAAAGATAAACTAACTAAAACATGGCTCAATAAAACCTAAAATGGTTAACATTGCCAGGTGTTATCAGTTGGAGATCGTGCCGCAACGCGATCTTAAGTCGACAAAAACTCTATGAATAGCACATATAATTGGTTGCAGACAGATTCTCTCAATATTATTCGACCAGAGGACATAGGAGAACCTCTAGAGACGTCGTTTTAAGAGTCCAGAAGTTGTCCGGAAGGCTGATACGAAACAATAATCATGAAGGATCAAGAGCTAAATCATTAGGTTATTGTATATGCCAACTTTTTTGTCTATAATTAGTGAACATTATTTTTCTTTTGTTCTAGTTCTGGATTTTGGGTAAAACTCATTGTTCTTTACTTGGTTTGATGAACCCTAAATTGTTGATTGATTGATATTTGGATATTGAAAGTTGTTCATATTATCTTGCTGGTTTATTCAGAGGACTTTATGTATTAAACTTTGAGTCTTTATCGTTCTATGGTTGAGTTTATGCAATCTAGAGGAGCAATCTGATTATGTAGCTTAAATCATGAGTTTATGCAATCTAGAGGATTAATCTGATTGTGTAGCTTAAATCATAACGGTTTTATGACCATTAGGCAAGAATGACTAGAGATGAACCAAATCCTAGGATTATGACCATAAAGTAAGAAACTTTAATGTGTAAGATGCATTAGATGACCATTTTATGCATTAATTAGTCACCATGATCATTGAGATTAATTACCCGATTAAATCTACATGATATGAACCTAATGACTGGTAATAACGATAACTAATTAGCATAACCATTGTAGTTAGGAATCTTTAGAATCAATAAGATTTGTGAACTAATCAACTTAGGAATCAATGAGCAGTTTATTAATAAGCATTGCACAAACTAGAAGTCAATCATATGTAAGGGTGAAGTAAAGTCTAATAAAGAATACCTCCTAATCTCTTGCCAAGTCAGTTATCCATATTTATTTGCTTTCCCTTTGTTTCTGCATTTTATATTAAATTTCCCATTTTATTTTCTGTTTTCCAATTAACCAACAATTAAATAAGCTAAGTTTGTTTCATACCCGTTCCCCAGGTGTTCGATACCCTTTCTTACCAACATTATACAGCTACACGATTAGGTACACTATCTAGTGTGTGACAGTCCTTAATGTAATAAGTTAGGTTTATAAATGTTTTGGTCTTGTGCATCAGTTTTTTGGTACCTGTCATGGATTGGTCAGACACAAACAAACTATCATCATCCATGAAGAGTTTTGAACCTCACATCTTATCATCATTTAATTTTTTTTTTAAAATTATATGTCCATATGGTATCTTTTGTTGGAGGAAATTGTAATTTCTTGTAGGATTAGATGACGAAAATGTAACTTCTAGGATTTGACGACTCCCAACAACATTGAAGCCTGAAGGAGTTTAAGCTATGCTAATTGGCGGAGCGTATGTGTATATACCCAAGTAATTTTAAATAGCAAAACCCAAAAAAAAATCCATAAAGGGCTGCAGCAATTCTCATGATCAATAAAGTTGACACAATATTTTATTAAAATTTATGCGAATTTAGAAATTTCAAGATTTTTAAAGATAACGAAAGAATGTCGAAATATCTTCTTAGGTTTATGCGGCTTTCTTTATAAATTTCAAGAACAAACTTTTTTAATGAATTGTTCATTCATGCACTAATGACAAATGATTTGTGTTAGTGTATCACACATTGGTGCGACACGGTTTTATAAATGTGTATGTATGTTGGAGTCTCCCTTCTCTCCACAATGACTCTTTTGGAGAGACATTATTAGGCTTCACATATATTTGCATGGTATCAGAGTCAATGTCTCGCACCCTGTAACTTCATCGAGCCTACGTCTTTGAGGGGGAGTGTTAGTGTATCCCACATTAGTGCGACACGGTCTTATAAGTGTGTATGTATGTTAGAGTCTCCCCTCTCTCCACAATGGCTCTTTTGGAGAGATAATCTTGGACTCAACATATATTTACAAAATGTCTAATCTTCTTGTTGCAACAAATAACCTAAGCACAAATAGATAATCATTCTACATATATCATAAAAATGTCGTTTAAGAATCTAGATACAATTAAAAAAAATTATTTTGTAGCGAACTACAACCATATGAAAAAAGAAGTAACAAGAACAATGCCTCCAATAGTATTGCAAACTCATTAGATTTCATGAACAATTTAGCAAAAATCAGTTCTTTTTGCTATGTAGCCTGTAAAACAAAAAAACTAATACAACCACACACACACACATATGTATTCAACATCCTAAATGTTACAAAGAAACTAGAACTAATGTCACTCCTAGCATGCATCAATATGCAAACTATAATTAGATTAAAATTGTTACAAATGATTGTTGGACATGAAGAAATGATCAGAAACATGGAAGATTTTCCATTGATTTCAAAAAGTTAGAAGTTGAATAAATGGCGGCTGCAGCCGCTTGTACAGCTAAATCCTTGTACGGGCTTGTTTCTGTTTTATCACCTCTGTATGTCAACAAAAACAATGATATTTTTATTAATATTAACATCATAAAACAATGAAAAAAATAAAATCAAAGTAATTTTTGAACCCGGCTATTTCTTTATGTGAGACCAATAATTTTGTAAATGCAAAAAATAACATATCATGTGTTTTCTATAAGTATGATTGTTATATGCAAACAAAATATCAACTAAAAGCGTTTAAAAAAACAATCAATTAACCTATTAATAATCAATAATCTTTTTTAACTTAATTATTAAGCAATCACCTGTAGTCACTGGTACGATGTTGGTTTTCTTGATGAAATTGGACGAGACCATGCTCACAGTGCCTCATCATTTCATTTACTTGGTTCAACGAGTTTTCCTACAAAGTATCACATTAAAATAGCGATTAAAATTATACTCAATAAATTAAAAGGAAAAAAAAAAAGAACACAAACTAGCATGTGAATTCGATTATGTTCATAATGTGTAGTTAAATATGCAACTCAATGGTTACTATTTTAATTAATTTTAAGAGTAAATTATAAATATGGTCTGTTTCGTGATTTTGCAATTTTGGCACCAAAACTTCTAATTTTGCAATATTTGTCCTCATTGGATAGGTTTTTTTCAATGTTGGTTTAAAAGGTTCCAAAAACTAAAATTGTAAATTTGCAAAAATTTACAAAACTCAAGGACCATTTTTGTAATTAACTCTAAATTTAAAATAAAATAATGTAAACATGTTGGTATAAATCTAACCAGATGTTTCTCCTCTTCACAAAGCGCATTATCCATTTGATCAAAAAGAGTACCCCATTTTGTTCTATGCAAATCGACACTTCCTTTATTAAAGTGACCATTTTCAAACAAATTTAAATCATAGCAATCGTTTTCTTGATTATAACCCAACTCTCGTGATACCAAAAAAGGTAATTCCGTTTGAATTACAGCTCGAACTCTTTTTTTACTGCGCCTTAATGCTGCAAAAAATAATAATAATAACAAAAATTATTTTTGTATATGTAAATTAAACCAAAAATGTGTTTTCAAGAACGGGAGTTGTACCTGCAAGACGGCCTTTGATGTCTTGATGAAGAAGTTCTAACCATTGAGAAGCTACATTCGCAGCTGCAAAAAGACAAATATACCCATGATATGTCATGACTAGATTTCAATTGGGATTGTAGAATCTTGAAAAAGAATTGCCCGAAATTAGGAAAAAAATTATTTCTTTAACGTGGTTAACAATTTCATATTTGAGTATAATTAGTACCCAGAATTTGTTAAGATCAAATTCCGTAAATCTGGGATCCTGGAAAACATCAAAAGAAATTGCATAAATTAGGAAAAACTCCTTTTTTTTAATTTACTTCGGTACAAAAATACTCATTTCATATTCTAGTACCGATTTATTACAAAAATAAACTGGTTGAGATTTGAAATGGGATCCCATAATCTTGAAAATTTTGCCCGAAATTACACAAAACTCTTTATTTAACTTGGTTTACCATCTCATAAAACTCAGATTGTGCAAAACTTCAAAAGAAAATCCCAAAATTTAGCGAATCGGTTTTTTAATTTACTTCAATACTAAATTATCATTCCGAGAACTTGGCGATTTAAAACAAAATTACTAACATGATTATCAAGACTATAATTTCATAAGACAAGAGATTGAGATTTGAACTGGGATATTTCATAATTCAAATGATTTAACACAAAATTTAATCAATTAGCTACTACACATGAGATTAAGGACTTACCTTTAAATGAAAGGGAATCGACTGTTGAGATATTTCCCGACTCTTCATTGGACAATTGGCTCACATTCACCGATGACGACAATTTCAACGCGAGTATATCATCTTCACATTCAACCTTTCCATTAAAAAGATTTTGATTTTCATTAAATCCTCTAACTTCATCCGATTTACACCCATAAGAATCCCTCCATGTCGCGTTTTCCAAACCCTTTTGCTTACTTTCACCATGTTTATTTTCAGTTCTTGCAGACTTCACAAGATTTTCAATTATAGAATGAACTTGTTTTCGGTTTCTCACATGATTTATAATCCCAGGATTCAATTCATTCAGAAGCCCACTTGGTGCAGCAACTTTAGCGAATCTATCCACTTGTTCTTTCTTTGCGATCTCTATTTTTTTCTTGATTACAGAGTCGTTGACTCTTTTTCTCCCACGTGATTTGGGGATAGGTGGCATCGGTACACCTCCGTGAGACGACGATAGAAACCCGTTTTGTTTCATTTCTTTCCAAACTCTCATGGAGTCTTGTTGTCCCCCCAAGTTACAAGTGCTTCCACATTCGGATAAAGAGTCTTGGGTTTTTACAGATTTGTAATCGTTGTAGGGGTGAAAAAGATCGTGACTGACGGAACTGGAAACGTCTTCGGAGTTGAGATCGAAGCTAAAACCTTTTGGTTTTGCACAATTAATTCCGGATTCAAAATGGGTTGTGTCTTCTATACATGACGGAGCTTCGTCTTTGGGTGCTGAAGGGGTGTTGACTTTTGTTTTACCTATTTGAGAGAAAATTTGGATTCAAATCAGGATTTTGACAGCAACTTTATCAATTTCGAATTCAGATGTCGACAAATCTGGGCCAATTTCTATCCAAAACCGACAAAAACGAACTCCGAAATTTGAAATTCGAAATTTGAAATTTGAAATATCAGATATCATTTTAATGAAATCAAACTCTTCGAATTGAAGAAGATCCAAACGATTTACCTTCTGAACGAAGAACGGACTCGAGGTCTCTGATTTTTGCTCGTTTTGGTTCCAGGTCTAGCAATCCTTCAAATTCTTCACAGCGCCTCTTCTGCAAACAAAATCAAGCCGGCAAATCGGCGAACATCAACGGAATTTATACCAAAATGAATTCAGTTAAGTACATGTTCACAAAGAATGTAAAAACTCAAACCTTGGATTCAGATCCGGCTACAATACAGCCATCCATCGGTAAGCAAATTGAATGAAGTGCTTATAAACAATTCTTTTTTCATATATATCTACACCAGTTTCTGCAAATCCCGGATTCAAGACCAAAAAATCAAGCTTTCATATGTAAAGAGGAGAGATTTATGGCGTCTAGGATTAGGGTTCAACGTTGAGAGGAAAGAGGCGCTAACTGGTAATTAATGTGGGTTTTGCAAGTAAAGAATTTGATTTGAATTTGTAGAAAAGCGCGCTGACAAGCGTTTCTCCCGTTTGCAGATTACTATACGTATATATAATATACAGAGTAAATTACAAAAATAGCCTCATTGGTCCCCCCAAATGCTGTAGATTTAGTCCATAAGATTGAGTTTTCACACTATTGGTACCTAAAACATAGTTTTATTGCACTTTTGTTATCTACACTTTTTAACTTAACGGGTCCGTCTGTTATGTCTATGTGAAATGATCATTTTACTTTCGTCTCGTTCATTTTCATCTTCATCTCTTTCGTCTTCGTTTGCAAGATCCCCAAAATCAAACTTAAATACAAAACAAATTCCATCAAACCCTTAGGAATCAAACCTAAAACCAAAACTCAAACATTAACAACATATAAAACTCAAACCTAAAACCAATCATTAAGAAGAATAAGATATGTGTATATACATATAAATGTGTAATTTGTTTCTCACGTCAATTTTGATTATCACATACTTATTTTAGATTGATGTTAATTATTTTAACAAAAGAATCTCTTCTCCAAGCGATTAACTCGCTTACCTCTTGAAGGGTTTTATGCAAATCTATGAACTAAAACCCTAAGTTCACATGCAACCTATGAGGATCTATGTTTTCTACTATTGAACATGTAAATATTTCCTAAAAGGCCACAAGAAAAATTAGTAAAGAATAAAATCAGAAAACTAACCTTTTAGTTATTTCTTGCAAGCTAAGCAACGCAAGTGCCTTGCCTCAAATGAAGTCACACCCAAAACTAGGGTTTTCGAAAGTTCCAAAGAGAGGGAAGAGTGGAAAAAGTCGTGGCTTTTATGGTGCCTAGGGGTCTCTATTTATAGTTTCCAAGTGGCCACCAAATAAGCCTTTCGAGATAAACCTTTTTGAATTCAAATAAGATAAACATTTATCTATCAATTCAAATCTATTTATCCTAACATATAATAATCGAAATTATGGATAATCCCTCCATAATTTCGTTGGCCACTTAAACTACTATAATTGTTACTTACTCAACTATTGAATAATTACAATTCAGCCCCTGCACCTTTAATTAATCAAATTAATCACCAAATTAATTCTAATTAATTCCAGATTAATTTCTAATTAATTAATATAGTTTCTAATTAATATATTATCTCCATAATATATTAATAAACTATTTATTTTATTTCTATTGATTTATTAATCATATAATAAATCAATCTTTCTCTCTCCTGGATTTTCTGCTAAACATCTAGCCATGAGGGCAACCCAAATGGACTCTGCTACTATCAATTTGGTAAATACAAATTATTAGTCATGGCTTAGACACCTAATCCAACAGTCTCCCACTTGGATAAGTCTATGACTATAATTACTAATTTATCCTCTAATTGATCAGCAAATTGTAGCTTCCTAGAAACTGCTGCCGAACTCTGACCCAGTCAGTTCTGTCCATAGATAAGTGATCATATTATCCTTCGTCCAACAAGATATTTTCAGACACGAGACATGGATTGAGATCAATCTCTGTCCGATACTCTGTTTCCCGATTTCCGATTCTGCTTATGACTTTAGAACTTTTAATTGAACACATCAATTTAGTCCAGGCTGGCCAGCACTTTAGTCAACTTCAAAATCATCGAGAGGCCTACAGATATCTGTTTCCCATCAGGGTCAAGGAACGAATAAGCTTCGACTCATATGCTTATATCTTTTACCAGTCACATTATTCACAACAACACGTTTTATAACATCGAGTTACCGATGCGTTTTCGTATTATCAATGAACAACTGCCTTGTAAGTTATAATTCATATCTCTCTACTTCAAGATCATAAGATATTATCGTCTCAACATTGCTTGTGATATAATCCATGAAGCAATCTATTGAGCGTGGGTTTATCCAATACTCAAATCTCTATTTCTAAGTACTCATGAATGTTGTAGCAATCCTATTGCTATGTCTAACTCCTTAGACAGTCTACAAACCAATTCATGACAATCTTGATTCAATACTTACTTCCCAAAGTATGAACGATTGTGGACCTTTCTGAATAATTAAATTATTCGGGAAGTAAAACATGCGAAAGCGAAACATAAAGATCTGAATGGCAGCTACTCCTGCTTATTACCAAGTCTCCACAAGGTAATCACCAAGTCGGATATTGTCATAAACTATTATCGGTTTCAAGATTTCTTTTAAACTTTCAATTCTAATTTTATAGCTATGTCTTTATGAATCTTACACTCTTTCTATGTATCCAAAATATCTTATACTTATACACTTTATTGCAGATGATCCAATCGGATGCTCATCCGATAACATCTCAATATGTTATCCTGTCAATTTCTCTCCTAACTCCATCTTGGTAATGTGTACTGTGACTTCCTATGGTTCTGGGGTCTTTAGTCTACTTGACTGCACCCTAAAACTATTTCGAGGTGTTATGATGTGCCAGTGAACCACACGCGCTCCATCAGAATGCCAACGAGATTATTTAACCATGAAGTCCTTTAACATCATGTCCTGACGTTAATAATAACCACTTTGGAAAATCTTTCAAACTAACCCTATCACTTTCACCCCAATCATTTCCCAATGAATTCTCACTTGAGTTCAAACAATCCATCCAGTATTCCCAGCCAGACAATGTCCTGAATCCAACTTACTATGCCCTAAGCATCAAGTCATCAGGACATGTTCATGACATTATGATGGATCCAAGAAACTTGTGGAACCCGATCCAATCTTATTCCAAACCATTTCGGAATCCAAAGATTATTTATAATCCTTGTGTCATGATTTTCGAAAAACTATTTTCTTTCGGAGACTCTTCTCATGCATCTTGAATCTTATCAAGATCATGCTTACAATGGCTAGGTCAATGCTGGAGATTTCATCTATCCAATAGATGACTGTGAATTACGTGAGTATGTTGCACCTTCTTTATTTTTTTCATGCCAAGTCATCACACTTTGCAATGATAACAAACCCTTTCCTGGGTTTATGCATCTTGAATCTCATCAATATCATCTTGGCAGAGTCTGGATCTGTCTCACAGACGTTTACAACCACCTGAGTATGCCGTATTTCTATTAAGTCTTTCATAGCGATCAGTCTCTTAACAGCAAGTCATTACACTTTGTAATGAAAAGAGACATTTCCTAGAAACAATATGTAACCCCCATATGGAGATAGTAGATAACAGCGACACTCCCACTGGCTTTGACACGATTATGGACTATTCACAAAATCCAGGACTTTTGGCATATTTTAAGATTCCAAACCTTATGACATCTTAATGGAAATCTTTCAGCCCTTTCTCAAAAATCCAATCCTTTGGCATATTTTTGAGAATCTGAATATCTTATCTTGCGAGATGCCCGTGAGGTAATCCCGGGCTCATGTACCTTTGTACTGGGACACTCTTTGTGAGTCCCTATTAGTGTGTCGGTGATCCACACGCGCTCCACTAACGATTCACAATGTGCCATGCAGTTTCCTTTCGGATTTCATCTTCTATTGAGAGTGCTGTTCCCGGAATCAATTACTTGACTCTGAGTATCGTCTTACTTAACCAGATGTTCTAAAGGTATGTGTCTGTCTATGTCGCTTTCTTTTGATGATTCAGTTACTCCCACTGGTTTTTAGACCAGGTGTAAAAATCAATCAATCACATAGACCGTGTCTCGCCCTAAGGTTCTCTTGTTTGGCAGCAACCGGGCTCACCAATGCTTCCAAGTAGTCGGATTGTAAATCCGCACCAACTATAGTGTTTTACCACCAATCTGTATGTCACCCCGATCATAACTACTTATGATGGTGATCAATACTACTGGTCAATAGGAGATTATATCAGTTGTAAAACAGAAATCTGATTTCTACTGCAAGCCTAGTGATGACTAAAGGTTCTTTCATTTAGCTAATCCTAAACTCATTCAAGACTGTCCCAACTCCCATTGTCTCCTTAGACCATGAGTTCTTTCTGAAAGAGCTCTTCTTTTACAGTTACAGTGGGATAGCCAATGAAATGACAATGCTGATCATGTCAAGGCTAGTCATGAGGTTCGGATGAACACTACAAGACCCTGGACTTCCTGTGTATAAGTGGGATAATCCCAGCTTTACATTTCAGATAGTGTCTGCAAGACCTACTTAGTCTAGGATGTGGTCGGAATATGGTTTATATGGACTGACTGGTATATTATTCAACTTATTGGAAACTAATGTATCTCATACATCGAGGATCGAACTGTTTCGACCAATGCTCCATTATCTTCCCTAAGACACACTATAACTATTAATGTTCTTGGAAGAGAATGAACTGTGAAACATTTTTATGTTATCGCTCAGGTTCTGTGGAACTTGTACTTCCTTTGAAGTCCTTGAACTGTTCAAGGTTTCAATTCAATCGCTTATCCCGATAAGCGAAGTCATATTCGTCATACCGAATGATAAATATCGTGAAGTACAAACAATTGTGTTCTATATCAAGATTCGAGAAATACATAGCAACAGGTGTGTCCGTTGCTCTTAATCTCAATGTCTTTTACATATCTATGTAAACTTATGACTTTGTTAACTTTGTTCAAGACTTGCAATCTTCAGTTGACTCTAAGTCAACTGATTCCAAAATCCTATCCTCTGGATCTTTGGGTGATTCATTTCTTGCCACATGTGCTTTATAAAGAACTCAATCATCATCTGAATCTAAGTCGGATGATTCCAAAGTCCTGTCCAACTGGACCTTTGGTTGATTTATTTCTTGACACATTAAGAACTCAATTCATCAAGTGACTTTAAGTCAAATGATTCCAAAGTCCTGTCCAACTGGACCTTTGGTTGAATTGATTCTTATAACATTTGTATTAACAATCATAAATGACACAATTCTTGAATCCAAACATTTTGGATGCATCAACATTCAAGTTATTACTAATCATACATTCAACACATTCATATAACATTTCAAGGACAATTTCAGACAACAGGTGTTAAAAGAAAATTGACAATTTTATTAAAAACAAAAATCCTTGAACAATGTAATATATGATAGACAATGTCAAAATGCATCTAAAGGCTAATAACAATATTTTAATATTTATCTAAACTTCAAAACTGCACGAGCTGGAGATCCAATCCAAATGTGCTCCTATGCGCCTGAGTCCCGTGCCTTATTGATTCCCTGAGCTTTCAAAAGATTTGGAGCGTCTTCCAATCTTTCCGTGACTGTATCCGATTTAGTGGATTCCCAGTTTGAGACATGTCCAGACGATCTCAACAGTTTCTTGTTACGTCTCTTCACTAGACTTAATCCAGAAGTAGCTGAGCCATTGGAGCTATGCTGTCCAAGAGTGACTCATATAAAGTCAACAGTGGACACATTTCCATGAGGGTCCTTTTCTGGTCTTCCTTTCTATACGTCTGAATAAACAGATCGTACTTGCTAGTCAACGAGGCGAGTAAAAAGTTAACACTCATCTCCTGACTTATGGAATAACCAATTTTGTATTATTCGCCTATGTACCCTTCAATCTGAAGAACATGCGAATTGATGCTACTTCATTCTTTTAGTTTGCACTCTGCAAGTCTTTTGAAGATCCTAGATCGTTCCTCTTCAACTGGTTTTTGGAACCTTTCCTCAACCAGTTGCATTAACTCATATGACCCCAAGGATTCAAAATCCTTGCGGAACTCGGGATCAACGGTCAACAGCATGAGGTCACGAATCTTTTTGGATTCATCAACTAAGAAGTTATGCTTATCATAAGAACCTTTTATGATGACTTGTTCCGGTGGGACCGGGATCGGATACTCGGTGAGATGTAGCTTGCCAGCAATACCGAGAACCAGTCTCCAATTGCGAAGCAATTCCTTACAGTGGAGGCCAGTCAGCCTTTTCATATTTGGCAGGTGCATTCTGATGCTTTCAGAAATGGGTGAAGGAGGAGAAAGAGGAGATCTGACACTTGACATTTATAAAAGAAACATAATTTATTAGTTTAATTGATCCTTTTAAATAATTACCCAATATGTTATTTAATAAGGCTAGGATCCAAAATACCCCAACTATGGTGTGAAGAGGGATATCGTAATCACAACATAATCATCATCAAGGTAGATAAACACTTATCAATTTCATCTTATGAAATTCCTAGATCTGTTGAGATTCATTGAACTTTTCAATTGCATGTTTAATCTCGGATGTGCTCCACTGTTTGTGACTGGGATGTCGAGGATCACAAACTGGATGTGAATAACCATGCAAATTAGCTTGGTACTCTCGGGTTAATTATCATCTCTAATTGATGTGCCGGTAAACCACATACGCTCCATCAACAATGATAACACCCGGGAAACCCATTACAACTCTTTATGAACCCCTATTGGTGTGCCGGTAAACCACACACGCTCCACCAATGTTTCATAAAGTGCAATGTGTAATTTCATGGATTAGCACCAATTCACATTTTTCCTAAAGTAACTAGATTTGGGTTTTATTAAGATGTTCCAGTACTTTGAATAATATCATTATACTTTTAATGAGATTAGGCGGTCCTATCAAACCCGTTCGACTAACGACCCTCCACTTGTCAGGAGAGCGGTGGGTGAGAGTGGACACCCATTAGACCGCCATTTTATAGGCAGTCTCCGTATACCCTCTTTATAGACCAGCTTCATGAATGAGGCCTACTATTGATTTGACTAACCATTTAATCTTATACATATAAAATTAACTTTTAATTATAATATATACATAAGATGAATTTTAAACCTTTTAAAATATTCCTGGTTTATCTTTTAATTTATTGGAAATTTAAACTATTAAATTTAAAATTAAATTAAACCTTTAAAAGATTTAATTCATCTTTTAATTAAACAATTAATTAAATCCAAATTTTTTAGACTTTTAAAATATTCCTAGTTTTATCTTTTAATTTTTCGAAATTTAAAACTATTAAATTTAAAATTAAATTAAACCATTAATTATCTTTTAATTAAACAATTAATTAAATTAATTAAAACTAGATAGGTATCACAAATTAATCAAATTAATTTAAACCTATCTTAAACCCCCTAATTTTCGAAATTAACAAATAATGGGTTTAAGGTTATCCATTTAAATAATTAAAGTTACCAAAAATAGAAAGTCTTCTAAAACCCTAAGGAGAAAATCGAAAATCATAGAGGGGAGGGCTAGGGTTTCCAAAACCCTAACCCTAAAATCGATTAGGCTAAATTAGGGTTTATAAGATTTAAACCCTGATTTTTTTAGGAAAACAATTATAACAATTCAACAAGAAAACAACCAAAAAGCTCTGATACCACTGAAGGGTTTTATGCAAATCTATGAACTAAAACCCTAAATCATTCAGAAAGAACCAATATGGGTTGCTTCTTGAATGCCTTCATAAATCATTCTAATAACCATACGTATGATTCAATCTTTTCATGGTTGATCAAACCTGCTCCAAATGTCACACATCTTTTATGGTTGTCGATACCAGTAAACAGAACAAAAACCATATTATACCTGAAAATTGTCAATATAGATTAACGTACCCACAGGCAAATAAAAATAAAATTAATATGAACAATATGACATACTTACTTGTTGGTTCTAAATGCAGCATCAAATGATATGAAATCACCAAATTCTTTATAATGTAACTTCGCAATTTTATCGGCCCAGAACAAACAATCAAGTTTATTGTCATAGCTTTACATTCAAACGAGAAGTTGGGAACATATTTCACCCGATCAACCAACTTGTTTATCAAAAACCGTGCATCAGATTCACCAAGGTGGCAATTCAAATCACGAGAAAAGTTCTTAAAATCATCAACATTTCCATCTCGATAACTATAACCTCCACTTAGTGCACAAAGAAATCGATGAGAAATAACAGGACCAACCCCTTGACTTCTCATCTTGAATATCAATGACTTTTGAGTTACATCCAATTTCCTTTTTGTTTTAGACAAGTGAATATTCTTATTTGTATACAATGGATTATTATGTTTTTCCTCAACATCATAATATAAACTTGTTTGTTCCGGGAATAATTGCACACTTTATTCCTGCTTTACATTCTGATCGAATCAAATTACAATTCTTTTTAGCTCGACATTTACCATCCAATGTGTCCACTTCAGATGTATTCAGTAGACCTTCATGATTACACACAAAATACCTCCTGGTTTCCTTTCTAAAATCTTTCTTGAAAGTGGTTTTCCTAACATCAAAACCACCCTCTACAGCATAATAATAATACATTGCTTCGACATGGTCAACAGAAGGAAATGTAGAACCAGTATAGAAGGTCTAATATCATCAGGAACATTTGGAATCCAATACAAAGTACCACCAGAGGAATATACCTCGTTGCTTTGCACATACTCGTTTGCAAATGAACCACCTAAGATGTATTAATAATCCACTAAAACATAAATTTACATAAAAACATAAATAACAAACAAATGAAATATGAAATTACCGAATTCGTTTTGTTCATTGTTATGATGTGAAAACACTTCTTCTGGTAGAGAATTAAGAAATGAATGTTGGGTAGAAGATGAAGGATCATGACTAAACCGATTATCGGATAATTCAATAATGTGTTCTTCGTTAACGGAATGAACTGCTTCACGATTTTCAACAGGAGAAATATTGCATGTATCACCATCTATAATTCATAACACAGCAATCATATAAATTACCTTGAAATAAAACATCGTTTATTGAACACATAAAATAAAAACATGACAACGTACATATGATTAAACTATTGATAACATCATGATTATATAAACCATGACATGTTTAAATCAAAACTCAATCGAATAAAAAAAACTTCCTAAACTAATTCATAACTTCATATACCAATCGACTTTTCTTTATTTATGATCTTCTTGGGACAATTTCGCGAATCGTGATATCCAACCTCACCACAAGGACCACACTTCCTAGGAGGACGATGATGAATTGACGGTGGTAAAACATTGTTATCTTGATCTTCGTTTGCAGAATTCCCTATAGATTGAGACATCTTGTTGTTAAACAAAATCAATATGGCGAACAAAAATATAAACTTCACTATGTAGAAAACAACTACGACACAAATTGAAGAATATATAGAGAAACTGATTCATTTTGAACAAGTAAAACACAAACAAATACTTTTTCCTGATTTCATGAGATATGATTAAAGTTTACTTAATTAAAAAATTATGAAATTACCGACTTAACCCTATTGTTAATCGGCAATAAAAAAACCGGTTATATATATATATATATATATATATATATATATATATATATATATATATATATATATATATATATATATATATATATATATATATATATATATATATATATATATATATATATATATATATATATATATATATATAAAGAAAGTATTGATAAAGAAAGTAAGGTGTTGTTTCTTTGTGACTTGTGTATATATTTAAGTGTTTTTTTTACTTAATGAAGAAAGAACAACTTGATAGAGAGGCAAGCTTTTTATTAAATGGGTTAATGACTTCAGAGGGTAACTTACTTTTCAAATGTTCACATTTAGGTAACAATATTTTTTTGTTTACATTTACCCATTTAAATTGTTAAACCTGTTCAAAAAAGGGTAATATGACCGGGAAAACCATCACCAGCCGGTCATGTTACCATTTTTTTGAACAGGTATAACAAGTTAAATAGGTAAATGTCAACAAAAAAATATTGTTACCTTAACGTGAACATTTTGAAAAGTAAGTTACCCTCTCAAGTCATTAAGCCTTTATAAATAGCTTTAGGTTTTAATTTATCAACCAAACTATTCCATTTCTAACAAAAGTCCAAAAACAAGAAAAAGAACTCAAGATCAAACATTATGAAAGTTATTATTTCTAATAAATCATTTTCATCAATTTTATTAAATTTTAAATACTTTGTTTCAAAGTTATTATTTTCTTTTTGTTTCATAAGATAAGAAGAACAACACATATATAAACTTTATCAATCGATTTAATCAAAGATTTGATGCTTTTGCTTTTAACATCTATTAAATATACTAAGGGAAAATGACTTATAAGGGTAATAATGTTTCAAAATTGTTCAAAAAACATTATCCAAGTTTGGTCTGTTCAAAAAACACCATCCAAGTAAGGCCTTTGTACAAAAAACACCATCCAAGTAAGGTCTTTGTACAAAAAACACCATCGAACTACACGTTTTGTTCAAATTTTACCCGATGATAACCGGCTCTTGCAGGTTAAAGGATGACTTGGCCTAATACTTGGTGATCGCCAAGTCATCCTTTGACCTGCAAGAGCCGGTTACCATCGGGTAAAATTTAAACAAAACATGTAGTTCGATGGTGTTTTTTGTACAAAGGCCTTACTTGGATGGTGTTTTTTGTACAAAGGCCTTACTTGGATGGTGTTTTTTGAACAGACCAAACTTGGATGGTGTTTTTTGAACAGTTTTGAAACATAATTACCATTATAAGTCATTTTCCCATATACTAATATATGCTCGGTTGAAAATTCTAAAATATCCACCTGCAGATTGAATAAGAAAAACCGAATTAATATTCTAAATAGATATTTTACTTGAATTTAATAAAAACTATTATTAGCTAAATATTCCCTGCTTTTGTTTTTATAGATTTGCTACTCATGTAGGGCTTTTAATTAAAATATTGGTAACAACAGGTAGGGCTTTTAATTAAAATATTGGTAACAACAGTGGAAACCATGGATTTAACTGAAATTGACATGTAACTTTATTCGAACAGTTTCACAATTTTAAAAGGTAAAAATAAAGGTTCACTATAGCCATAGCTAAACTCGAACTCTTTCATACTCCTATAACATTTGCAACATTTATGATGTTTAGCATAAAATTCTGAAGGGTTATGGATAATAATGATATTTGAGTTGCTTATTATCATATCACTATCTCTATTATTTACTTTATTTATATGAGTATTTGAGAAGTTTAAGATTTAGAAATAGAGTAAAAAGCCGTTAAATACTTAGATCCAAATGACTTGATAGTCATATATTGCCATTATTTTCACGGATATACTCGCTTTATTTGGATTGTTTTTATCTTGTGGACCAAAATTTATTCACAAGCTTAAGCAAAATATATAATAAATACAAATTGCCGAGACTTGCAAGTCTTCTGACATTGAATGTGGGGTCATTTACTTCAACTATTCATCTTTAATATGTCTCATACTTTCGTTATTCTATGAAAATTATGTATGACTATTGTATACTCCACACAAATTACAGATAATATTTATTTTTCAAATTTAATTCCAATAATTTGCTTATTCACAGGGTCTATATAAACTTATTGCGAGCACCTTCAAGTATGCATCAATACAAACAGTATAATCAGCAAAACTTGATAAAGCATAACCACCAAGCGTTGCTTTTATATATCATGCATCCTTTTATTTGTATAATTTTCTCACTTTTCTTGCTACATGTTAACGCTACAAATTCCAACCAATTAGTAGCAGTGGAAAGAGGAGGAGGAGATGCAAACAGTGCTATCAAAAAGTGTTTCTTTAAGGACAGACATGCTCTACTTGATTTCAAAGCCCACCTTCAAGACCGCCATGGCTTTCTCTCTACATGGAGAGTTGAAGAAGACGACTGCAGTAGATGGAATGGAGTCAGATGCAACAACCGAACAGGTCATGTCGTAGGGCTTAATCTTCACTTCGGTGGTTTCAGAGGTGAGATTAGGCAATCATTACTTAACCTAACCAACTTGAAGCATCTTAATCTTTCCTACAATTCTTTTCATGGAACCATTCCCACGTTCATTGGTTCCATGACTCAGTTAAGGTACCTTGACCTTTCTGGCAACTCTTTTTATGGAATCATTCCTCCTGAGCTCGGAAACCTCACTAACTTGCAAGTGCTTTTCCTTAAATCTGTTGGGAGATGTAGAGTTGAAAGCTTAGATTGGTTGTCTCGTCTATCTTATTTGCAGCAACTTGATATGGATGGGATTTCCTTAGCCAAAGCAAATCATTGGGTAAATGTGATTTTAAGTCTGCGAAAACTATCAGTGTTAAGTTTACGGGGATGTGGCCTCTCACATGTCAGGTATCCATATTCTGTGTTTGTCAACTCTTCTCCATCTATAGTTGCCCTTTATCTTGGAAGCAACAATCTCAACTCATCCATGTATCATTGGTTGTTCCCATTAATTAGCAACAGGCTTTATGTTCTAGATCTCTCTAGTAACATGTTAGATACAATACCCAAATATCTTGGTAATCTATGTAGTTTGGCTGGTTTAAAACTCGATAACAATTCTGTTGTTGTTGAATTTCCTGATATTCTAAAAAACCTGTCTGGATGTACATCGCTTACATTGAAAGTTTTGTATGCCCCAAGTAGCCGGTTTATAGGGTCAGTGTCCGATGAGATCGGAAAGTTTTCTTCTCTATTAGAACTGATCCTATATGAGAATCAATTAAACGGAACCGTAAGTGAGAGAGTTTGGGAACTACCTAGACTTGAAACTCTTGACGTTTCTTCCAATTATCTTAAAGGCGCTATCTCAGAAAACATTGGAAACTCCAAGGCTTTTATAATAAATCTTTCAAAAAACTCACTAGAAGGAGTTACTTCCATAGATCACATGGCCAACCTTTCTTATGTAGATTACATTGATATGAGCTCTTGCAAGTTGGGACCTCACTTCCCCAAATGGATTCAAAAACTTAAAAATCTCACCAGCATTGATATTTCCAATACTACAATCTCAGACACAATTCCTCTTGAGTTTTGGGACATGTGGCCTTCTCAATTAAGATATTTGAATCTCTCTTCTAACAACATCAGTGGGGAAGTACCAGATTTGTTATCAAATTTTGATGACAATTCGGTGATCGATTTGAGTTCCAACGACTTTTATGGTCCAATACCCAATGTTCCTTCCACTTTGGCATCTTTAGATCTCTCGAGAAACAAATTCTATGGAGGAATCTCATTTTTATGCCAATTTATCGATGGGTTTTTAGAATTTCTTGACCTCTCCCATAACTTTTTAACCGGGAAACTTCCAGATTGTTTGTGGCATTTCAAAGAACTTAAAGTACTTAATCTAGGACACAACAATCTATTTGGAAGACTTCCCGCCTCTATTGAATATTTGGTCAAACTTGAGGTGTTATATTTATACAAGAACAACTTTTTTGGAGAATTGCCTTTGTCCTTAAAGAATTGCACGAGTTTAAACTCATTGAATTTGGGGGCCAACAAGTTTTCAGGTAATGTGTCTGTTTGGATAGGAGAAAAACTAGTGGGGTTGTATATTCTTATCCTAAGATCAAACAACTTACATGGAACCATCCCATTACAATTATGTCATTTACCAAATCTTCAGATTCTAGACTTGTCAATGAACAATCTCCATGGAACCATCCCTTCATGTTTGGATAACCTTACAAGCATGGTTCATGAAGGGTTTTCACAAAGCCAGAATGTACATAATTATGCATTAACTAGGATTACAACACGTTTTCTTAGACTTCCATATAGACTTGATGGTAGGTATGTTGACCATGCAATGATAGAGTGGCAAGGAAATGAACGTGAATTCATCAGTAATCTGAGATTGTTGAAGAGCATTGATCTGTCAAGCAACAATTTAACAGGTCAAATTCCATATGAACTTACCAATCTTTATGAACTTATTGCACTAAACTTATCAAAGAATGCACTACTTGGAGAGATTCCATCGAAAATTGGTCAGATGGAAAAGTTGTTAGCTTTGGATTTATCTATAAACAATTTATCAGGAGGGATACCATCAAGTATGTCTCAAATGACTTCATTGAGTTACCTAGATGTTTCATGTAATAACTTGTCAGGGAGAATCCCATCTAGTACTCAACTCCAGTCCTTTGAACCATCAAGATACAATGAAAACAAGGGATTATGTGGTCCTCCCATTACCAGAAATTGTCCCGGAGATGAAGAATTTGAAGTACCACCCCTCATTGGTGAGAGTGAGGGTGTTAGGGAAGACATAGACGAACTTTGCATGTGGTTCTATATTGGTGGGGGCATGGGTTTTGCTGTTGGATTTTGGATAGCATGTGGTACTTTACTTTTCAATAGTGGTGGGAGACATGGTTTCTTTCACTTTCTACGTAGCTTGCGAGATTGGGCCTATGTGAAGGTGGTGGTTCTCATTGCAAATTTTCAAAGGACTGCACATATATAGTTGTTTATATCTCCTTTTTACTTCTTGTTTTCTGGTATGTATCTTGTTTTGAACAAAAATATAATTTTTTCTTATTTAGGACAGATGCATAGTAAAGCAAGAGCGTGCTTTAGTTGTATTCCGCAGGGTTCTTTAAGTTCCTTTTATCAATAAAATTGCCACTAGCTAACACCATGGTGGCCATTTTCTCATCTTGTGTTAACGAAGATATTGCGAAAAAAACAATTTTTTGTAGTATATAAACAAAAGATCTAAATGCAGTTAATGTCATATCTTTATGAATTAGGAAAGTCCTCAATACAGATTATTTGACAACTTGGTGCTTAAAATATGATACACCCAGGTTCCACCATGCTCCTACTTGTAGGTTATTTACAAAATCGGGGAAAGCTAGGCTTATAAATGAGCAAACAAAGAAGTCCCATCAACACATTGTTGCTAAATGAAGAATAACGATTGTATTTAGTTGCTATATTATAAGAGTAAAATACGTAAAAGCCATCATATTTTCTGGTTTTATGGTTTAACCACATGTATAATTGTATCCCATCAAAATTGCCTATTTTGAAGAAAAAAAATTCCACCACGACCATTTTAACCTCCTCTTAATGGCTCCACAAGTTTGTCATGATAAGATGATATTTTTCTCACTAAAGTCACACAACTTTAACATGTTTTTTCTAATTTGACCGTCATAACAACTTTTTTGTATTTTGTTTGATTAAAAAAAATATTTTTTGTTAGAAAAAGTTTTTGTTCCAATTTTCATTTTTTATAATTTTTTTTAAAATTAGTAGAGAAGAAAACCACAATGTCAAGCTTTATGTTATCGGGAAATGGAAATTGTTAGTCAATAAATTGACTCCTTAAGTTTACATACTTTGTTCAGATATTTAGATTGTATAAAACCCTCTGGTTGTGTCATATATGTTGTATTAGGTGTCTAAGCCATGATTAATAATTAGTATTTATCTAATTAATAGCAGCATAGTCTATTTGGGTTGCCCTCATAGTTGGAGGATTGGTAGAAAGTTCGGTAGAGAGAAATATTGATTTATTATGTGATTAATAAATCAATAGAAATTAAATAAATAGTTTATTAATATATTTAAGTGATAATATATTAATTAGAAACTATAATAATGATCGCAGTCGTTGATGCAATCAAAAATAAACCTTAAACGCACTAATTAGCTAGGGCAAGTAAGGGTCGAATCCACGAGGAGCTTATGGTTAACAATCTAGTTCTAACAGATTTAAAAGCAAACAAATTCAGACAAACAAATACTGCAAAAGGTTTAATTCAATCAGAGAAAAGGGTGATCACTCCCGGTTTCAGTTTTGATTCCTAACAATGTATTATATCATATTTTACTAATTTTGCGTTCATTCATATTACATAAACATAACCGTACTGTTACTGACTAAATCTGGGATCAAACTAGGTAAAATCCGCACCCTCCGTCCTACACACCACTGTGAATGATTTGGCACGGTGGGGAAGATCACAATAGAGTTGTCTTACACTCAATCAAGCAACAATTTAAGAACAAGTAATGGAAGTCTAGTCATATGATTTAAAAGCAAACAATCCAAACACTGTGTTCATGAATCTAAAAAGTTCAAATCTAAATACAATACTGAAAGGAAATCAAAACCTACTCCCGGTTGTGATCACGGGATGATTTAGCTACTCATGGTTGGAACTGATGCAAACACTGTGCTGGAGATGTTGAACATGGCTGGATCTTCAAAACTTCAGGAATTCTGGCTTGATCATGATGCAAAAGAGGTTTAATTTGAGATTGGGAATTGTTTGGGGATGATTTAGGAGTGTTTTAGACCTTGGAAAACTGTCAAAACCTTGAGAATATCGTCTGGAGGCTCTCTTGGGTCGATGGAATCAAGTTTCATTAAAAAGAGTAGCTTAAATATGGTAATTTAGGGCATTCTACGCGGCGGCGTCCTAGACCAGCGTCCCAGACGCCTGTGGGACGCTGAGTGTAGTTCTTCAGCTTTTACGACGAGCAACGTCCTAGAACGAGACGCTCCAAAAACGCTGGGCGTCCTAGGCCAGCGTCCCAGACGCCACCTAGGACGCTGACGGGCTTTTTCTCCCGCTTCTGGGACGCTGAGCTTTTTCTCCCGCTTCCGGTGTCCGTTTAATGCGTGGTTTTCGCCCAAAATTCCCGTTTTTCAATCCCTGCATGTAATTCATTCAATTCCATCAAAAGTAGGGCCATTCTTGGTTAAACAATGCTTAATTTATCAAGTTAATTACATTTTACTTCAAACCAAAATGGCCCGATCAAACCTCCCCAACTTATCTCTTTCTCGTCCCGAGAAAGACTCAACGAAATCAGAATTCAGGTCCAGTCCATAAAACAACAACCAATCAAACAAAAGTAAAACATTACAGTATTGCATACGCCTGTGTCCATTGCCAGCCCGGATGTCCGTTTATTTTAAGTGCAAAGCACTATTTAGTGATCTTTAAATTTTCTTCACCCTGCAGTTAAGTCAAAAATTCATTTTTCAAAAGTCTCTCCAAAGATACCAAGTTTACCTTCCCCCTGCGGTTTTTCCAGTGACGTGGTACGGTCAGTCCTTTTTGGTTACTGCATTATGCCCAGATTCCTAAGGTTCTTCTTTTTCTTTCTATTGGTCCCTTTTTTGTTGTTGTTTTTTTACCACATTACAACCATATTAACTTTGTACTTTTAACACTTTGCCCGTATTTATTTCTTCATTTGATTTATCTTTGTAGAACTTCATTTGTGATCTATGTCTCAGAATTTTCTCTGAATATAATATTCATATTTAAAGTTGATGGTGGACGTGAAAACCTGAAATGGAGTACACCAGGTCCCAGGTACGCAACAACCCAAACAGCGGAATACATATCATTAATTTATAATCACTTATATGCAATCTACTTTTCAAGTGAGTCTTGCCTTTTTGCGCGGCTTCCAAGAGGGGTCACTTACGGGTTGCCGGTTACTTAGCAAGATACTTATCAAAGTCCCGAAGGTACATTTATATTCAAGCGGCTGTGGACGGTGGAAACCTGAAATGGGGTACACCAGGCTCCAGGTACACAACAACCCAAACAGCGGAATATAGATTACAAAAATAGGGACATCTAAGGTCGTGCGGTCATAGAATGCAGTAGGAATCTTTACAAGCAAATTCGAGAACCGGGCCATCAGGGTTCTTTAAACAGGGTATCTCTAGAGGAACTTTTGAAACATAAATTTTTAGAAAAAACCAGTTTACAACTTGAAGTTAAAACATTTTTGGTGCATTTGTTACTTGACCAGACAGGCAACCACAAAAATATACATTAGTTGGAATATCACTTTTATCTCATCACCTGCTATTCCATGTCCAGTCCCTTTTATTCAATCATTTTTCGTATTGCCGAGTCACAACCGGGACAAAAAGGAAGAAAAATTCGGCGACAGTTCATCAAGTTCCAAAATTTCATCATCAAAGCACATCCAAATCCATATTAAAAGTTTTCAACTAACACAACCAAAACAAACACAACCGAGAGAAATAAAAGAAAAAATAGAAAAGGAGAATGATTCACCTAGTAATTTGATGGTAGAGGAGGCTTAAAATTTTCATTTGGGTCCGAACAAAATCGAAAATTTTGGATTTTTTTATGTGTCGATTTCTTCAATATTTCATCTTTCCTCGGTTTATTGTCACTCATTCAAGTGCACTCCTCCCCAACTTTGAGCGTTTGGATCGTCCCCGATGCAACAAAAATTATCCTACAAAAAACAAAAACGAAACTACAAGCAGAATATTAAATAAAAAATAAAAAATAACCCTCAATTTCGCCAGGGATCGCGATTGCACTTGGCACGTGCAACAAGCCTTTTAAACCCCTAGGTTGCCCCTAGTGGACGAGTGAAGTCTCGTAAGGGTTTGCAGTGAACACACCCACAAAGTTCGCGGGTTGCCTCCCGTAACGCACTAAGTTTAACGTCTTCAGCCAGACAGATACATGTACCATGCTTCACGGAGGATCGTATGTCAGTTGACTTTTTTGAAAAACAATCATGTTGTGGTGATATGGTGTCATATATTTCTCTTTATCTTCAAACAACTCACATTCTTGAGTTTCACCCGGATCAAATGGCATGTCAACTTTGACCTTATCAAATCCTGGTCTTTTACCTTTGAGTCTTCTGAAAGAGCACTTAAACCTTGTTTTGAACTGACATGCATTTCTCCTTGGAGTGAAGTTCTTTAACCGACTCTTGATACCACCGACCACTTTCATCTTTGATTTGTAGGATCGTGTGGTATAATGTTTCTTTTTCCACATTCTTTTCTTCACATGTTGACTCCTAATGTTATCCATGTCTTTTAACCTGTTACAAGAGAAAAGTTTCTCCAGATCGCCGGTAGTGTCAGCGAGCATATTTGCAGTATGCTCATAGAAGTAATCATCCATAGTATTGATTACAAACAAGTCACCACTGATCGGAGGATCATTAGTACATCTAAATAGTTGAAGTTCAAATTTTTGGTTTCCAAATGTTACATCAATGACACCTTCTTGGCAACTAATTTGGGCATAGATAGTTGTCAAAATGGGACGATTAATGATGGCATTTGGTTTTTTTAATATGTCCAGTCTTTTACAATCTATCTCAAAAATGTCAACAAGAATTTGCTTTTCGGGTTCTTTGAAATTCGTTAGGTTGGGGGTGGTATTAGACTCCACTGACCCCTCCCCAACTTTGAGTGTTTCTAGTTCTTGGAAAATTATTTGAGATGTTTTCGATTCAAATTCAGATTTTTCTTGGTTAATTGTTTCTAATTCAATATATTCCTCATTAATTGATACATAATCCTCCACCACAACCTCATAATCAGGTGGTGTAGGTTTATATACATTAATGTCAAAAGATTCATCACTACACAAGTTAGTTACCTCATCTACTTGCATAGTATCTGAATGATCGTCCGATGGTTGTTGTTGCAGTTGCTCCACCATTTGTTCCAATTGATTTTCGAGAATTGAAATTGCTTTGGAGTTGTTTTCCTCTTGTTTGAAGCCTTCCTTCAATAATTCCATCATCAGATCCAACTTCTTGTCAAGTGAAGACTCGTGTGATATTTCTTGGTTTACTAGAAAATACCCATCATGTTGATTTTTGTCCGAATTGATGCTCCTCCACCAATCATCATTATATGGATCTTGTTGTGGCATTGGACTATAAAGGTCATAATAACCTTGATCCATGGCGAGATAATCACCCATTGTTCTTCGTTCATCCATGATAGAAATTGCAATGGGGAAAATTGTCCCAAATTGATATTACGCAAGAAAAACCTATAAGAATCTGAAAAGACAAACACAAAGCAAACACGTAAACTAGAACAAAATTGACTCAAAACAGAACTAAGTTGCTAAGCGCAATAGCTCCCCGGCAACGACGCCAAAATTTGATCGCAGTCGTTGATGCAATCAAAAATAAACCTTAAACGCACTAATTAGCTAGGGCAAGTAAGGGTCGAATCCACGAGGAGCTTATGGTTAACAATCTAGTTCTAACAGATTTAAAAGCAAACAAATTCAAACAAACAAATACTGCAAAAGGTTTAATTCAATCAGAGAAAAGGGTGATCACTCCTGGTTTCAGTTTTGATTCCTAACAATGTATTATATCAGATTTTACTAAGTTTGCATTCATTCAGATTACATAAACATAACCGTACTGTTACTGACTAAATCTGGGATCAAACTAGGTAAAATCCGCACCCTCCGTCCTACACACCACTGTGGATGATTTGGCACGGTGGGGAAGATCACAATAGAGTTGTCTTACACTCAATCAAGCAACAATTTAAGAACAAGTAATGGAAGTCTAGTCATATGATTTAAAAGCAAATAATCCAAACACTGTGTTCATGAATCTAAAAAGTTCAAATCTAAATACAATACTGAAAGGAAATCAAAACCTACTCCCGGTTGTGATCACGGGATGATTTAGCTACTCATGGTTGGAACTGATGCAAACACTGTGCTGGAGATGTTGAACATGGCTGGATCTTCAAAACTTCAGGAATTATGGCTTGATCTTGATGCAAAAGAGGTTTAATTTGAGATTGGGAATTGTTTGGGGATGATTTAGGAGTGTTTTAGACCTTGGAAAACTGTCAAAACCTTGAGAAAATCGTCTGGAGGCTCTCTTGGGTCGATGGGATCAAGTTTCATTAAAAAGAGTAGCTTAAATATGGTAATTTAGGGCATTCTACGCGGCGGCGTCCTAGACCAGCGTCCCAGACGCCTGTGGGACGCTGAGTGTAGTTCTTCAGCTTTTACGACGAGCAACGTCCTAGAACGAGACGCTCCAAAAACGCTGGGCGTCCTAGGCCAGCGTCCCAGACGCCACCTAGGACGCTGACGGGCTTCCTCGCGCATCTGGCTTGCTTTTTCCCTTCAAAATGGCCCAGAGTTCCAGTCAGCGTCTGGGATGCTGCCTGGGACGCTTCTGGGACGCTGAGCTTTTTCTCCCGCTTCCGGTGTCCGTTTAATGCGTGGTTTTCGCCTAAAATTCCCGTTTTTCAATCCCTGCATGTAATTCACTCAATTCCATCAAAAGTAGGGCCATTCTTGGTTAAACATTGCTTAATTTATCAAGTTAATTACATTTTACTTCAAACCAAAATGGCCCGATCAAATAATTAATTAGAAATTTTTCTGGAATTAATTAGAATTAATTTGGCAGTTAAATTAATTAATTAAAGGTGCAGGGACTAAAACTGTAATTATTCAATAGTTGAGTAAGTGACAGTTTTAAGTGAGTGTGATGTTGGCCGAAAATATATATATATAGATATATATATTTTCGAAAGATATATATTTACAGATAAATGTGGTTTGAATGATTAAAATAATGGTTTTATCTTAATTCGAATTCAAAAAGGTTTATCTGTAACGTTTATCTGATCACCACATAGAGGCTATAAATAGGGAGCCTAAAACCCCCCATAACCTGCGATTTTTGACTCTCTCTTCCCCAAGGATTTTTGGCCAAGACTCCAGCTAGGGTGTGACTGCATTTGAGGCAAGAGATTTCTGTTGCTTTGCTTCCAAGATTCACTAAAGGTTGGTTTTTCTTAATCTCTTCTTTTAGTTTATATTTCCTGGGCCTTTTAGGATTTGTTATATGTTTAACTAGAAGAAAACTTAGATCTATATAGGTTTCATGTGAACTTAGGAATTTTTAGTTCATAGTTGCAGAAAACCTTTCAGCAGTATCAGAGCTATTTGGTTTGTTTTCTTGTTAAATTGCTATAACTGTATCCTGTAAATTAGGGTTTAATGGTTTTAAACCCTAATGTGGCCATTTCAAAAATTAGGGTTAGGGTTTGAAAACCCTGGCCGGCCCCCCTCCTGCTTGGCGTGATTTTAGGATAGGTTTAGAAGGCTTTCTATTTTTGGTAACTTTAATTGTTTAAATAGATAAACCTTAAACCTCTTATCCAAAAAATTGAAAATTAGGGGATAAGGATAGGTTTAAATTAATTTGATTATTTTGTGACACCTATCTGCAATATTAATTAATTTAATTAATTGTTTAATTAAAAGATAATTAAAAGGATTAATTAATTTCGAATTTAATTGTCTTTAATCTCGAAAATTAATAGATAAAATCTAGTAATATTTTAAAGAGTTTAAAATATCAAATTTAATTAATTTAATTAATTGGTTAATTAAATGATAATTAAATCGGGTTTTAATGGTTTAATTTAATTTTAAATTTAATAGCTTAAATCGACAATAAATTAAAAGATAAACCAGAAACAATTTTTTAAAGGTTTAAAAAATTACATCTTATATGTATTATAACTAGGAAGTTATTTTTATATGTATGAGATTAAATGGTTAGTCAAATCATTAGTAGGCCTCATTCACGAAGCTGGTCTATAAAGTGGGTATAATGAGACTGCCTATAAAATGGCGGTCTAATGGGTGAACACTCTCGCCGACAGCTCGCCTGATCAGTGGAGGGTCGTTAGCCGAACAGGTTTGATAGGACCGCCTAATAATCACTAAAAGTATAATGATTCAAAGTACTAGAACACTTAATAAAATCCCAATCTAGTTACTTTAGGAAAAATGTGAATTGGTGCTAACCCATAAAATTGCACATTGCACTTTATGAAACATTGGTGGAGAGTGTGTGGTTTACCGGCACGCCAATTGGGGTTCATAAAGAGTTGCAATGGGTTTCTCGGGTGTTGTCATTGTTGATGGAGCGTGTGTGGTTTACCGGCACATCAATTAGAGATGACAACTGACCCTGAGAGTACCAGGCTAATTTGCATGGTTATTCACACCCGGTTTGTGATCCTCGGTATCCTAGTCACAAACAGTGGGGCACTCCCGAGATTAAAACATGCTATTGAACAGTTCAATAAATCTCAAAGAATCTAGGAATTCCATTTTAATATGATTATATTTCTGCGGTGGAATTGGCTGAATCGTCATTCGCCTACCTTATAAAATTTACAATATTGATTACGGCATCCCTCTTCGAGATTGTAAATTGTTATTGTATGATCCTAGCCTTATAATTATTATTGGGTTATTATAAGGATTATTATTAATATCTAATTAAAACTATCTTCTTTTATAGATGTCTTCTGCTAATCAAACCGCCCTCCAATCAAACTCCAATGTTACCTCTATCTTGTCATTATGCTCCAAAGTTACGTTGGACGGTACCAACTATAATGAATGGATCCGTAACATCAAGATGGCTCTAAGGTTTGAACATAAAGAGTATGTTCTGGAAACCGAGCTGGTTGAAATTGATCCTGATAATGCTACTCCCGAAGAAATTGCTCAATACTCAAAACATTCTGATGATGCAACCTAAGTGGCTTGCATCATGATAGCTATAATGAACCCGGAATTGCAAAGAATATATGAAGACTACTGGCCCTAAGAAATGCACAAAGAGCTGGCGGAAAAGTTCCGCAAGCAGGAGCGCATAGAGAGGCGCGAATTAGTCAAAGCTTTCACCAATGCGAAGCCAAAGGATGGAGAGTCTATCTGTAACCACGTGCAGAGGATGCAAGGATACATGGAAAGGCTTAGGAAGCTTGAGATGCCAGTTCACGAGGATTTAGCAGTAGACATAGTGCTAAATTCTCTGCTTAGTTCATATGACCAGTTCACGCTGGCGTATCATCTGAACAACTCTCAGGCCACTCTGGCCGAACTGCATCGCATGCTCCACACTGCTGAGGACGGAATGAAGGGTAAGAGTGTACCCGCAGCTAATGAGGTGGTACTGGCTATTACTGGTGGAAAGGGAAAGAAGAGAAAGGGCCCTCCCAAGCAGAACTGGAGGGAAAAGGTGCATGTTGGATCGTCCAGCAACGGCTCCAAACCCAAGACTTCTGGTATTCCTCAAAATGCCAATCCCAAGGAAGCAGAGTGCTTCTATTGCAAAGCAAGGGGCCATTGGAAGAGAAGCTGCCCTACATACCTGCAAGATTTGAAGGATGGCAAAGTCAAGCCGTCTTCAGCAGGTATTTACACTATCTTTAAAAACTCACCATCTTCCGTTTCTTAGGTCCTTGATACAGGATGTGGTTTTCACATTTGTTCTGATTTGCAGGGCCTAAGGGAAAGTAGGGAGGTGGAGCACGGTAGACTCAATCTGATCATGGGGAATAGGAGATCGTCGCATGTGACCAAGATCGGGACTTATAGTTTAGTGCTCAGTAGTGGTGTTTGTTTAGAACTATTTAATTGCTGTTATTCGCCAGAAATGGCAAGGAATATTATTTCATTTCATGCATTGTTTAGACAAGGTTTACAGTTTTCATTTGATAATAGTAATGGTTCCATTTCTGTTTTTCAAAATGGCATTTCTGTATTTACTACTTTACCTTGTGATGGTGTGTATGAAACTGTGCAATGTGTAGACAATTTAGGTCATAGTGTAAACTTTATTGATTCTTCTAGTGGTGTAGAAAATGCGTGCTTGTGGCACTGTCGTCTTGGGCACATTAACAAAAAACGCATCGCCCAACTCCAAAAGGATGGAGTGTTGGAATCATTCGACCTCAAATCGGATGATGTATGCGAATCTTGTCTTTTGGGTAAGATGACAAAATCACCTTTCAAGGGTTCCTTTGAAAGAGGTGAGGGTCTTTTGGACATCATACACACAGATGTGTGTGGTCCCTTCAGATCTACCACAAAAGACGGCACACGGTTCTACGTGACCTTCACTAACGATTTTAGTAGATACGGGTATATCTACTTAATTAAACACAAGTCAGACACCTTTGAAAAGTTCAAAGAGTTCAAAAATGAAGTTGAGAATCAATTGGGCAGGAAGATAAAGATGCTCAGGTCCGACAGAGGCGGAAAGTATCTTAGTATCGAGTTCCTAGACTATCTAAAGGAATGTGGAATAGTTTCACAGTTATCGCCTCCTCGGACACCACAGTTGAACGGTGTTGCCGAGAGACGTAACCGAACCTTGTTAGACATGGTTCGTTCCATGATGAGTCGAGCTTCACTTCCCATTCACTTCTGGGGTATGCCTTAGAGACTGCCGCCCACATCCTCAATCTTGTCCCTACTAAGAAGGTTGCTAAAACACCTCATGAGATGTGGACGGGGAAAGTTCCCTCGTTAGCACATATCAAAGTCTGGGGTTGTGAGGCTTTTCGTTAGACGAGAGACTCACGATAAACTCGTAGAGAGAAGCGAGAAATGTTTTTTCATTGGATATCCCAAACAGTCCTTTGGATACCTGTTCTACAGACCGAGCGAGGACGTGGTCTTTGTAGCGAGACGGGAAGTCTTTCGAGAGAGAACTCATATTCAAATAGGACAGTGGGAGTACCATTGACCTTGAAGAGATTCAAGAGTCACCCGATGATGCAACCTTAGGAGAAACTAGCAACCAACAAGAGGAAGAAGTTCCTGTTGGTCCGACTGACATATCCTTACCTCTTAGACGCTCTAGTAGAGTTAGCATGCCACCCGAGTTTTATGGATTCCATATAACTACGGATGGAGATATGTTTGTCAGTGATAGGACACTGATAAATTTGGATGAACCTGCTAACTACAGGGAAGCGGTGGCGGGCCCTGAGTCTGCCAAGTGGAAAGAGGCAATGGACAGCGAGATCAAGTCCATGTATGACAATCAAGTTTGAAACTTGGTTGACAATGTACCGGGTCGAAAGACAGTCGGGTGCAAGTGGATCTTCAAGAAGAAGACCGACATGGACGGAAAGGTACACACTTTCAAAGCAAGACTGGTTGCGAAGGGCTTTACTCAAACCCCAGGGATTGACTATGATGAGACCTTCTCACCAGTGGCTAAGATAAAGTCAATTAGGATTATGCTGGCCATAGCTGCATTTCATGACTATGAAATTTGGCAGATGGACGTCAAAACCGCTCTCCTTATTGGAAGTTGACTGAGGATGTTTACATGAATCAGCCAGAGGGTTTTGTTGATGCAAAGTATCCTGACAAAGTGTGTAAGCTTGAGAAATCCATCTATGGATTAAAACAAGCTTCTCGCAGCTGGAATCTTTGTTTCCACGAGAAAGTCAAAGAATTTGGTTTCTCTAGGAGCGAGGATGAGTCTTGCGTATATGTCAAAGCTAGTGGGAGTATAGTCACCTTCCTGGTGCTGTATGTAGATGACATACTGCTCATGGGAAACGACGTTCCGACCTTGCAAGATGTCAAGTCTTGGCTCGGAAAGTGTTTCGCTATGAAAGACCTAGGAGAGGCAGCCTATATTCTCGGGATAAGAATATTGAGAGATAGGAAGAAGAGATTAATTAGACTTAGTCAGAGTACATACTTGGAAAAGGTACTGAAAAGATTTAGTATGGAAATTTCCAAGAAGGGAAAGCTACCAATGCAAAGTAATGCTAAGCTGAGTAAGACTCAGATCCAAGTACAAACGAGGAAATTGCAGACATGAGTCGGCTACCTTACGCTTCGGCTGTGGGGTCGATCATGTATGCCATAACGTGTACTCGTCCCGACGTGGCTTTTGCCTTGAGCATGGTCAGTCGATACCAGGGAAACCCTGGTAGGACACATTGGACAGTGGTCAAAAACATACTCAAGTATCTGCGAAGGACAAAGAACTTTGTTTTAGTCCTTGGTGGCAGTGATACCTTGAGAGTTGACAGGTATACTGATGCCAGTTTCCAGACAGATAGAGACAATGGTCGGTCTCAGTCGGGCTGGGTATTCCTGTTAAATGGGGGAGCAGTAACTTGGAAAAGTTCTAAGCAAGAGACAGTGGCTGATTCAACGTGCGAATTAGAGTACATCGCAGCAAGTGAAGCGGCAAAGGAAGCGGCTTGGCTGAAGAACTTCATCGGTGACCTTGGAGTAGTCCCGAGTATTCAGGAGCCCATGGAACTGTTCTGCGATAATGAAGGAGCGGTTGCTTTGATAAAGGAACCGAAAGATCATGGAAAGTCCAGACACATCGACAGAAAGTATCACTACATAAGACATAGGGTAGAAGAAGGTCACCTCATAGTGAAGAGGGTATCATCAGAAGATAATCCTGCAGATCCCTTGACAAAGGCTCTGAGTAGGGTTAAGCACTATCAGCATGCACGGCGTATAGGACTAACAGATGTCCACAGTCGCTCATACTTTGGTGAATTAACTTTGGTGAATTAGTAATATAGTTTTGTTGATGAGTATTTGATACTACCATTTGTTGATTGTTTATTATTGTGTTTCAATTTTTGCATGTTTACTTCCTGAGTAATTTAATTATTATTCAAATGTCCACAGTCGCTCATACTTTTTAGGGAGTAAGTATGAATGAAGACTGTCATGAATAGTTTTGTAGATTGTCTAATGTGTTAGACATAGCAATAAGATTGCTACAATGTTCATGAGTACTTAGAAAATAGGGATTTGATTATTGGATAAACCCACGCTCAACAGATTGCTTCATGGATTTCATCATAAGCAATGTTGAGACGATAATATCTTTTGATCTTTAAGTAGAGACATATGAGTTATGTTTTACCAAGCGGTTGTTCATTGACAATGCGAAAACGCATCGGTAACACGGTGTTATAAAACGTGTTGTTGTGAATGATTTGACTAGTAAAGGACATAAGTATACGAGTCAAAACTTATTCGTCCCTTGACCCTGTCGGGAAAACAGATATCTGTAGGCCTCTCGATGATTTTTGAAGTTGACTGAAAGGGTTGGCCAACCAGGACTAAATTGATATGCTCATTTAGTAGTCTTAAAGTCATATGCAAATCAGAAATCGGGAAACAGAGAATCAGACCAGGATTGATCTTAATCCATGTCTTGAGTCTGAAAATATCTTGGACGGAGGATCATCTGATCACTTATTTTTTGGACAGAACTGACTAGGTCAGAGTTCGACAGCGGTTTCTAGGAAGCTACAGTTGCTAAATTAATTAGAGGGTAAATTGGTAATTTTAGTCATAGACTTATCGAAGTGGGAGACTGTTGGATTAGGTGTCTAAGCCATGACTAACAATTAGTATTTATCTAATTAATAGTAGCATAGTCCATTTGAGTTGCCCTCATAGTTGGAGGATTGATAGAAAGTCCGGTAGAGAGAAAGATTGATTTATTATGTGATTAATAAATCAATATAAATTAAATAAATAGTTTATTAATATATTTAAGTGATAATATATTAATTAGAAACTATAATAATTAATTAGAAATTTTTCTGGAATTAATTGGAATTAATTTGGCAGTTAAATTAATTAATTAAAGGTGTAGGGACTAAAACAGTAATTATTCAATAGTTGAGTAAGTGACAGTTTTAAGTGAGTGTGGTGTTGGCCAAAAAAATATATATATATAAATATATATATATATATATATATATATATATATATATATATATATATATATATATATATATATATATATATATATATTTATATATATATATATATATATATATATATATATATATATATATATATATATATATATATATATATATATATATATATATATATATATATTCAAAAGATATATATATTTACAGATAAATGTGGTTTGAATGATTAAAATAATGGTTTTATCTTAATTCGAATTCAAAAAGGTTTATCTGTAACATTTATTTGATCACCACATGGAGGCTATAAATAGGGAGCCTAAAACCCCCCATAACCTGCGATTTTTGACTCTCTCTTCCCCAAGGATTTTCGGCCAAGACTCCAGCTAGGGTGTGACTGCATTTGAGGCAAGAGATTTCTGTTGCTTTGCTTCCAAGATTCACTAAAGGTTGGTTTTTCTTAATCTCTTCTTTTAGTTTATATTTTATGGGCCTTTTAGGATCTGTTATATGTTTAACTAGAAGAAAACTTAGATCTATATAGGTTGCATGTGAACTTAGGAATTTTTAGTTCATAGTTGCAGAAAACCTTTCAATATACATATCCTTTGAATGTTTTCCTTCAAGGAAAGCGGTTTTTATATCCATTTTCTATATTTCATAATCACCAACCACTGCTATGACATACAATGTCCAAATAGATTTGATAATTATCTAATATTTACTAATTTACAAGAAAATTTGGGAAGTCGTGCAGTTTTTGTCAATTTTCTAGATTTTTAATATATAAAAGTGGTCCCTAAACTAGATTTTAATATATAAAAGTGGTCCCTAAACTATATAAAAATTTAGAAATGTTCCCTATATTTTTGTAAAATTACAGTAATGGTCTCTGCTTAATTGCAACTTTATAAAAATGGTCTATGTCATTCATAAAGTTACAGAAATGGTCCCTATATAATAGAAAATTTATAGAGTCGTCCTTCTATTTCAAAAAAAATTACCAAAATTGTTATTGTGTTTAAGAGAATTATAAAAAAATCCCCGCTTAATTGAAAATTTTTAGAAGTGGTAATTTTTTTGACATAATTATAAATATGATCAATGTGTAATAACAAAATAACAGAAATGCTCCACGTGTCAGACAAATTTACGGAAATAATCTTTCTAATAGCGAATTTATAGACATGCTCCATGTGTTTCACAGAAATTACAGAATTGGAGATTATGCAAAAGACATTTTACAAAAATAACATATCGAAAATATATATAAAAATAAGCCCGCCGCAACGCACGAGACATCCCACTAGTTGTTACTAATGAAAAGGTTTCCTCATAATCAATACTTTGAGTATGAGTATAACTCTTTGCCACCATTTTGGCTTTTATGTGTATACTATTCATATATGTTTGTCTTCGTTCTCGAAATCTTATTTACACACGATTATTTAAGACTAAGTGTGTGATAACCAAGTATCACACTTGGTTATCCTACATGGATTTCATCTTGCTCTCCATAACCTCATCAAGAGCAATCTGGCTCCCACTGATTTCTTTGAATACCGGCTTCCTTTCATAGAAGACTGCCATTTGAGCAACATAATATTGTTGTTTAATTGTTTATTATATCCGAGCAATCTTATAGAATAACATTTCTTTCAATCGGTGTTCTTTGAGATCTATGGTAATCGTAAATCTCAAAAACCCAGATTTCCAAATATGCTAGTGAAGAAGCATGTACACTCTATATTTCAGACAATGTTTAGAGAATCTCTCGCGTTGGTGCAATGTGTAAGACTTTTGTAGTTTTTTCTAAGGTCTAACCTCAGAAACTAAGTGAAAGCATAATACGATTCATCATAAGTCGAGCCTTTATCCCATTAGACACACTATATGATATAGTGGTGTTTCAAGTGGAATTGAATTCTAAAACACTTTTCATAATTCATTAGACGATCGTAGGATTATTGACTAAAAAACTCATCACCCACTCTTGGATTTGAGAATCTTATCATTTGCTCACTTGATTTTATACTCTGTTCTTAAAGTCCTGAACACTGTATAAGTTTCAGACTCAATAAAGTAATTTTAACGGTTTTGTGAATAAACTGAAAAATCCAAATATGTTAGATGTACGAGGTCCACTAGATTTTCAACCTCCACCTACAATAACTTATGAGTAGTGTATGGTTATCTCTATTACAAGCAAGATAAGCAGTTATCATAAGTCAAATGACTTCCAGAATCTTATCCACTTAGAGTTCTGGTGGCTTCTTCCAAGTTTATGAAAAGCATACAATCCGACTCATACATTTTATCTAAACATTTGGATACTTTCGAATCAATTTTGAACCATGGTTGTGTACTAGTATCATAAATGTAAAGACAAGAACGTTGTTCTAAAATAACTTTCAAGAAAACTATATTCAAAACAACTTTATTCAAAACCCAGTCAAAACATATACTGAAATGATGTTTACACCAATAATTTCAATCATAAATCTATAAGCCAAAACATTAGAGAGAAAAGTTGGTTCCTCATCCTATGGATGAAAGCAAGCTGCTTGTAGTCCATGATTCGATCCAACTATACATGCTTTAGTTCTCCACTTCCTTCGATCTAATTTAGAAATTTACCCCAATTAAGCCCTACACATTAAGAAATGTCGTTACAATCCAGAAGTAAAGTACTATGAAATTATAAATATACGTGAAGCATCGTACTCTTTGGCTTGCAACTTCTTCTGCTTCATCAAATATCTCGATCACATATGGCTTCCATATCCCATCACCTTATAGTGGAAACAATATAGTTCCTTAGGATTTATGGACTGAGGTTTCTCTGAGAAAATTATTCCCTTAGTAGGGTTTGTCCTTTTCCTTTTGGCGCCTTCTTTAGGAACTATGGTGTTAGATTCCTTAGTCATGTCAAATTCTGCTTTTATCAATAGGCTATGTAAAGTTATGTATGATAAAGTCCGAAACGAACTGATCATAAGAATTAGTCAGCGAGTTAAGGATAATGTATGTGATTACTGTAAATCCTAACCCCCACATTTGGTCAAGATAGCCTTTTATATCGTGCATATAGGTATTGACACTTTGTCCCTCCTACAGCCTGCATCCCAATAGCGCTTCCATGACTTTAAATCGTTCTCGTTTAACCTATTCTTGGAGCATGTCCTTAAACTGATTAATCATGTCAACGGAACCAACACCCTACAATCTTCTTTGAAACTCAAGAATCATGTTGTCTAACATGAGACAAGCAACCTCATCTTAATCATTTAGAAGTCTAAGATGATCGTCTACTTCAGCACTAGTTAATTGGGTTGGATAATCCTTAGGAATTTGTTCCTCAATCCTATAAAGTTTTCAGTCGAAATCGAGTACTCTTCTCAAGTTCTGGAAGCAACATACATAGTTTATTTCATTGAGCTTACTTTGATCGATGAGACCACACAAGAAATTTTTAACATACGAACTTTCTTTAGTTGACATCTATAAAATAGAGCTTAGTTAGTTTTATTAATCCTTAAAAATTAATTACCCAAATTTTTTTTTATTAAGGCTAGGATCCATATTTCACTTTCGGTTATGAAGAGGTTTGCCGTAATCACACCAACAAGCTATTTGGGTAGGAAATAGTATTTGTCAATTTCAATATCCGTGAAATTCTTAGATTTTTCAGGATTCATTGACTCTTAAATGACATGTTTAATCATTTTATGCCCATCCTCTCCCATGACGG
Source organism: Cichorium intybus (assembly GCA_023525715.1). Classification (NCBI taxonomy): domain Eukaryota; kingdom Viridiplantae; phylum Streptophyta; class Magnoliopsida; order Asterales; family Asteraceae; genus Cichorium; species Cichorium intybus. The sequence continues at coordinate 46,437,108 of CM042012.1, read as the reverse complement.
GTTTGCTATGGATCACAGGTGTGGATGTTAAATCAACCATGAAAAACCAAGTGTCACATGACCGAAGATTCTTGAGTTATCGAGAGTAAACACGTCATTTTAGCTGAATCCTATCCGACGTGTTGGCTATGGCACTTCCCATGCCAAAAGGTAAACAGTGGTTTATGTGGGGCAACATAAGATTTACATTTTCATAAAACAATATTTTGTTTTGTTCAGCTAAAACATTTTAACTTTTATTTTGGAAAATGATCATTTTAAACTTTTAAAAGCTTTCTTATAATTGCCAAATATGTTTTGAAAAAGAATGTTAACTTCTAACAAATTAGCTTGCATGTATCGTTTAGTTAAAACATTTTAACTTTTATTTTGGAAAATGATCATTTTAAACTTTTAAAAGCAGTCTTATAATTGTCAAATATGTTTTGAAAAAGAAGGTTAACTTCTAACACACTATGCAGTTAATGCGGTCGAAAATCAAATAGCGATCACTCACCGCTATTTGAATTCGCGGTTCTCGCGGTGGTATAGCGGTGATATAGCGTTTTTTATGTTATATAGAATTTATATTTTATAGATTTAGAGCATTGATGTATATCTAATCTTGAGATTCTCTTAAGCAATTTATCAAACACTTGGTGTGCATGAATATAAACTTCAATTCTCATATTGTTCAATCCATAGTAAGTAAGCTTTATAATAAATTGCATCAAATTTACTCATTCACTACACATTGTTTCACCATACAAAATCAAATTTACTCATTCACTACAAACACGAGAACTTATTACATAATCAGGTTTACTAATTATGTACAAATTTGAATACAAACATGAGAACCCTTAATTATCAAAACTTGAACTTCCTTATAAGTACCCTAAACTTGGAATTGAATCTCGAACTTGAAGTCATTATTTGTAAACGAAGCAAGTATCCCAAACACGTATCAGACCTGCAATGAAGTCGGGATTCAATTAACAAACTCAGAATCGCTAATCGGACGGGATTGAATGTAAGTTGGTATTTGCAAACACTTTCCGATATTAGACCTGCAATTAAGTTGGGATTTAATGAACGAACTCAGAATCCCAAACACTTCCCGATATCGAAATGGCAAGTCGTAATCGAATTGATTGAACCGATGCTCTGTCGATCGACCGAATTGATTTAACTTGAAATTGCAAGTCCTAATCGAATTAATTGAATTGATTCACCGATGCTCTGTCGAGGAATGAAGTCGTGATAAACGAAGCATGTATCAGACTTGTAATGAAGTCGGGATTCATTGATGCTCTGTCGAGGAATGGAACTGATTTCTAATCGATGAATGGAATTACCATGTCGGTAATCGCAAGAAGTATGATGCAGTCGTTTATCTTGAAGTGTGATGAGCAGTCCTTAACCTCTAATATATCCCACATCGCCTAAACAAAGAAGTGTTGGGCGTGTCTCACATTATAAATAGGTAGCTTTGGGTAAGCTGTTTCACTCACTAAACCTCACGTCTCTTAGATTTAATCTGGGAGGTTAATGGTTTAATAAAGTAACTTTTTACCTTGGGTCCGCCTTTCATTTAAAGGTGAATCTTAGTCAAAAATTAAAATTTTTATATAGCGCGCTAAAGTTGCAATAGAGGTTTCTAAAATCGCGTAAAATTGCGGTGAAAAGCGCCGCTAATAGCGGAACCGCTAAACGGTAACGCTAAATGAATTTTTATTTCGGTCAACAAATTAGCTTGCATGTATCATTCAGTTAAAAAATTTTAACTTTTTGTTGGCAATCAATAATTTTAAACTTTTAAAATCATTTTTTAATTGCCAATTTTATTTGCAATATTGTAAACATTTAACAAAAGTTTGGTTGCGTTTCCAATTTTAATTAAGAGTAGCAACAAATAAAATAAACACAACACATTCAAATATACAATAACAATAACATTTACCTTAATTCCTATGCTTTTCCTATGAGCCAACACACAAAATTTTTCCTATGAGCCAACACACAGAAAATTATGGTTATTTGTAGGGACAAAACTAACCACAAGGATGTGCTAGATTCTCTTGCTTCGTCATCAACTGCATGGTTTCGTCTTGGTGGTCTCCGATATTATTTTATTATATTAAATAAACTAATATATTTTTCTAACTAATATATTGCATTGCAAACTAAAAGAAAAATACATTACAATTAATGACAACAAAAACGGCTCGCAGGTTGCAAAATAGCCCATAAATACCAAAAGAATCATTAAAGCATCACATACACATGTCTAGTCGAGGCCAAATGTTAGCGGATCCACATTAATACAATGTATAGTTTTATACAACTAAAATCACATTAAGTCACAAAACAATTATCCAATATTTTGATTAAGATCCTAGAAGCATACACATTGACATTAAAAGAACATATATTTGTTAACCAACACATTGTTAGGATCGAGACACTTAGCATACGAACACAAAACTCACACACTCAGCTAACAGATTACGAACACAAGGATTTTACGTGGTTCGGATTCGATGTAAATCCTACATCCACGGGAAACAACTAGATTTTATTTGACTGGGGAGATTACAAGAGATACACACTCAATCCTTGCATGTATTGTGTGTTGTGGTGCATCTAAAACTCAAATGAAGACCCCTATTTATATACATTAGGATGGTAATGTGAACAATGGAATCAAAGATCAAAATTGCTGGCACCTTCCTTTGACTTCACCAACCATTGAAAAATCTTCACCAACCATACCTAACAATCTCCCACTTGAAGATTTTGAACATCTCTCATTAATCTCCGAACATAACAAGTCTTCTAAGCTTTTAGTTCCTAAGAACAAGCTAAAACTTAGTCAAATTTTCCTTAGTTGCAGCCGCCCCCTCTCAACAATTACCATAGAGACCAGTTAAAGCTTCCCCGAGCCCTAACTGAACACCGGTCATATCAGACTCGGTCACGGCAGAACCAGCTATAGCAACATCCCTAATCTCAACCGACTCCCACAAACGCGTACCATCGGTTCCAGAGAATTTCAGTGGATAAACACTCTCCAAAATTAGCAGACTATTCCCAAGAGAGATTTTAACATTCGACTTTTCAGTCTTACAAACCCATTTCATTTTCGGCCTAGTACCCGGAAAACGACCCATGCTCCCACTGTTGCCAAAACCTCTATTTGGTTTAGACTTCCGAATCCGCTCAGCTGACATCTCTTTGGCTCCAGGCTTCAAGTTTGCAGATTAAACCCTCTTAGCTCTACTAGATTCAGCGAACCCGACTTTGTCATTCATCTTGACAGGGGGGTTACATCCCCAGATGGAACCGGCATCATGTGTAACGATCCTTGTTTGAATCCTTGTTACACAACCTTACCTTTCCAAAGTCGCTTTCTTTAAGATTCTTCATTGCTTCATTGTTGTGGGTAGCATGAAATGAAGCACCCGAATCCATAACCCAAGAGTCCACATTACCTTTCACACCGAGTCACAATGCATCATCCTCATAAACATTCTCATCACCAGCAATGTTCATTTCTTTCTTTGGACATTGACTCTTAACATGTCCCACCTCTTGACAGTTCCAGCATTTCACATTCTTCCTAGTTCTACACAAACTTCTTCCTCGGCTCCCACTGTTCCTGCTATTCCTTCTACCTCTGTCCATATTCAATAACGAAGAAGAAGATGATCCACCTTGATTTTTGCGTCTGATATCTTTGCCCAAAACCAAGTCTCTAACCCCTTCAAAAGTCATATCACTAGCTCCCATAGAGCTAGTAATAGCCGTAACTGTTCCAGACCAGCTATCAGGTAGTGAAGCTACCAGCAGTGCAGCTTGAGTTTCATTATCAAATTTAATTCCCACAGATGATAATCTGGACAAAATTGAATTTAGATTGTTAATATGAACCGTAACAAAACTTTCCTCATTCATCCTTGTAATGAACAACTCCATCATTAAGAACACCTTGTTAGCTGCCGACGGCTTCTCATACATATTCGACAGAGCATCCATCATACCACGCGCCGTGGTTTGATTCATGATGTTGAAAGCAACGCTCTTTGACAACGACAATGTAATAACCGCCCTAGCTTTCTTGTTCTTTGAGTTCCAAACATCTTCATCAGCCTTTTTCCATTTTCGCTGACTTGTCCCCAAGTACCACATCCAAGTCTTTCTGACATAGCAATGCTTTCATTTGCATTTTCCACCAACTAAAATCAGAACCGTCAAACTTCTCGATTACAATCTTGTCTTCAGCCATTACGACAAACAAGAAACAACACGAGATAATTTTGCAATTTTTCTGAGACTTCAGGACCTGTCTTGCAATTTCCTGGAAGTTCAGGGACTTTTTTGCAATTTTTTGGAACTTCAGAACCTGTTTTGCAATTTTCTGGATCTTTAGGGACATGTTTTGCAATTTCTGGAACTTCAGGGACCTGTTTTGCAATTTCTGGAACTTCAGGGACCTATTTTGTAATTTTCTAGAACTTCAGGGACCTGTTTTGCAATTGTCGGAACTTCAAAGACCTGTTTTGCAATTTTCTGGAACTTCAGGGACCAAATCTGAGTTTTTCAAAATATGCTACAGTGCCGCTACAGTGTCGCTACAGTACCGCTACAGTGTCGTCTTCTCCGGTGAAACTACGGTGCTACAGTGTCGTCTTCTCCGGCGAACTGGTTTTTCTGGCCAATCTTCCGGCGAGTTTTGACCAACTTTGACCGGCGATTTAGAGGTCTTCCGGTGGTCAAAAAATCCAAAAAATATATTTTCAGAATCTACGGAACAAGACCTTTCCAATGACGTACATCAAAATCGTTTTTGAGACAAAAATTTTTCGACCAAAAACAGAAAATCACCCTCTGGAGCTATACCAAGGCTCTGATACCACTTGTTAGGATCGAGACACTTAGCATACGAACACAAAACTCACACACTCACCTCACAGATTAAAAACACAAGTATTTTACGTGGTTCGGATTCGGTGTAAATCCTACATCCACGGGCAACAACTAGATTTTATTTGACTGAGGAGATTACAGGAGATACACACTCAATCCTTGCAGGTATTGTGTATTGTGGGGTATCGAAAACTAAAATGAAGACCCCTATTTATATACATTAGGATGGTAATGTGAACAATGGAATCAAAGATCAAAATTGCTGCCACCTTCCTTTGACTTCACCAAACCTTCACCAACCATTGAAAAATCTTCACCAACCATACCTAACACACATTGTATATATGAATGTATAAATGACTTTCATGCTAAAATCATTTAAACACCAAATACAAAATGACTCAAAATATTGGTACAATCTTTCTAACTTAAACTATTTAATTTAAACTGAATTGTTTTGATCATGCTAATACAGTGTTCATCTTTTTTACTTTTAACTCTTTTAGATTATCTATTTATCGTCTAGTTTTAAAATCCTTTAAAAGTTTTCTTTTGTTCAAAAATTAATCTGCCAGGCAGACGCCACATGGACATCAACAGGCTGCGACGCGATGAAATAGTGCGTCACAAGAATCAGAAGGTCAACACGACTCAACGTGACGCAAGGTGTAGAGGATCATGATGTGAATAGCTAGTGAGTCGTGAGCCAGCTGCCTAAATGTGTCACTAGATCAAGTGGATTGCGATGCAATGAAGCCATATCGACCAAAAGAATGTGATGCGACGAACAAAAGAACGTGACACGTTACATGAACATATTCAAATTTTCACCAAAAATACATATTTCAAATAGCAATAAAAAGATCAAAACAATTTCAAACAGTGCAAACCCATGATCAAGTGGCTCTGATACCACTCCTGACAATAAAAAATACGTCATATATAAGATAAGAATTTGATACAAGCATTCAATGTAGAAGAGTTTGATAGTTCAATAAATTAAATGTGTTATGGAAAGACAAAATGGTTAAAGAAGGTGAAATTATGGAAATATGCTTGTTAATTCCTTTTTATCAAGCCATTACGAGATATTACCTCAATTAGAATTTAGTTAAAAAGACCTAAGGGCAAAAAGGGACAAAAAGTGAAGTCTTTATTGCTAACTCTTTGAAAATTATTATCTCAAAATCTAAAAAGGAATTAGGAAAAAGTCCTCAAGATGACTTTCGTAATATTTGAGATAAAAAAATATAGAAAAAAGATTCAGGTCATTTGGAGTTATAAATAAGAAATTATGAAGGTTTGACAATGACCCAAAAGTGACGAAAATGGCCAAATAATCATGTTTGAGGTCCTGTAACAAAAATTCTAGAAAGAAAGTTGCAAAACCATTCATACCTTTCTAAAGATATAAATTTTGTAAAAATGGGATACGAGATGTAAAAGTTATGATTATGTGAAAATTAGGAAAAACAATGAGTAAATACTAAGTATTTATTCTAAGGCATTGCTGGAGGGGTATTTTGAACATTTCTCAGAAATTGACCAAGTCAAAATTAGGCTTAAAAACTTGGTTCACGTATACAACCAATTTCATGACTATAAATATTTGTATTTTTAATTTCTAGGTGTATGTTCCTATGCTTTTAAGCTTGCTGTTTTTTATTTTGTATTTCAGAACCAAATATAATACAATTATTTAGTTGGTTGAAGTTAAATTTGAGTTATCAAAAAAGTCAAATTTAATAGGATAATCCAAAAACAGGATTTTTTGAAAACCAATTTTGTCCAATGTTCCATCAGCAACCGGCTTGGATATCCATATTCCATAAAAAAAACCGACAAAACCAGCCCGGATTATCCGAAATCCGGTATCATACAAACTGCTCCCGTCTGAACTGTATTTTAAAAAACCGGTTTCGGTTTTAATCGGGTTTTGAGCACCTCTAGTTCCAACAACTCCAAATATGGGTAAAACACATGCCCGTTAGTTTACAAAATCCATTGGACTAGATGATTGCATCGATCCACGGGTAAAACTTTACCCACGATATGACTATGTAGATCTTCTGCAAAAATACCCTTAATAAAAACTAAAATGTATCTATCACACTATATAACCCCCATATAAATATCAAGTTTTGGTGTGGAGAGATTCTACAATTTACAGCACATGCACACTACGTATTGTTATAATTAACCAAGGGTAGTTCGGTAATTTACAATGTTTATGTTAGTTATTTCCGTTAGATGTTAGTTAATTAGTTAGTCGTCTTTTCCATTGTATATATGTAATTAGTTGTAACTTTTCTTTCTATCAATGAATTCAAGATTGAATTCTCTCATCTTTCTCTTTGAGCTCGATCATTCTAACATGGTATCAGAGCAAGTTTGATTTCACTTTCGTTTCCTCTTATCATGGCTCAACCCGAATCTAATTCATCTGGATTCAATACTTCCATTGATCATTCCAGTCCTTACTTCATAAGTTCATCAGATAATCCCAATTTACTCCTGGTCAACACTCCGTTTGATGGAATCGGATTCAATTCATGGAAGAGATCAATGATCATTTCACTATCTGCTAAGAACAAGTTAGGTTTTGTGGATGGTGCAATTCCTAAGCCAAATATCACGTCTGATTATCCTAATTGGTACAGAGCTAATTCCATGGTAATTAGTTGGTTATTGAATTCGTTATCGAAGAACATTGCTGAGAGTGTACTCTTTCTTCAAACCGCTTCAGAGATTTGGAGTGAACTTAATCAACGATATGAGCAGTCCAGTAGAGCTCTTCTCTATCAAATTCAGCGACAAAATTTTTCGCTATCACAAGGATCTGAATCATTTTCGTCTTATTTCACCAAAATCACGAAGGTTTGGGATGAACTTCGTGTTGTTCAGAACTTTCCTCCTTGCTCATGTGAATCTGCAGCCGCTATTCACAAGTTTCTTGAAGAATAACGCCTAATCCAGCTCTTAATAGGACTGGATGATAGCTATAAAATCCTCTGTGGACAGATCTTGAAGATGAAGCCGCTTCCAAGTATATCCACTGCCTATTCTTTGATTGTTCAAGAGGAACATCAACGAGGTATTCATAACAACTCTCAAATTAATATTGATGCAATTGCCATGGCTGCTACAACTGAGAAACAATTGGTCAAGAAGCAACTAATTTGTAACCACTGCAAGAAGCCTGGACACATAAAATCACAATGTTATCGTTTGATCAGTTTTCCGTCAAACTTCAAATTCACTAAATCAAAGAAGGATGAGCTTAAATCGATGGTTCAGAATGCATCAACTAAATCAGATCTCGGTATCACAGAGGAACAGTACAATCATCTTCTCCAATTGTTCAATTCAAGCAACCTTGCTTCATCTTCTTCCGATAGTGAGGAAAATAACTCAGTCAAAATTGACGATATGGAACAACAAGGTAAAACTCCTTTTTCTTTCAAACATTTTGCATTAAATGTGTACAAATCATCCGAAAAATTACAGTCTCATCTGTCATGGATCGTTGACTCTGGTGCAACCGATCATATGTGTTCTAATAGATAACTTTTCTTTATGTTTCACAAGTTGAACCAATCGCATATGATTGGATTACCTAATGGACATGATGCTTCAGTTGAGTTCTATGGTGACGTTCAAATACACGATTCTATTGTTCTTCGAAAAGTGTTATATGTCCCTCATTTCCGATACAACCTTGTCTTAGTCTCTAAACTAGCCTCTCAACTTCAAACCTTCTTTCTATTCACTGATCAACATTTCTTGATGCAGGACCCTTTGATGAAGAGTAAACTTGCACTTGGAGTTTTAGGAAATCGCATCAATGATCTCTACGTGTTCAATCATCATTCTCTTAAATCTACATTGTCTTTCAGCTTTTCTGTATTCAAACATTCTACTCGTTTCAATATGTGTATTTCTAATAATGATTCTCATGTAACTCTTTGGCATAATCGATTAGGACATACTTATTTTGAAAACTTGAAGCATCTTTCTCTTATTCCTTCTAATTCTCGTGATAACTCACCATGCTTTGTATGTTCTAAAGCCAAACAACATCGTGCTTCTTTTCCATTGAGTTATTCTCAGTCAAAGGAACCTTTTGACTTAATTCACATTGATGTGTGGGGACCTTACAAGCATCCCTCTCATGACGGAAATAAATTTTTCTTGACAATTGTAGAAGATTACTCCAGGAATACTTGGCTTCACATGCTAAGTAATAAGAGTTATGCGTTTACTCTTATCAAAAACTTTATCAAATTTGTTCAAACACAGTTTTCACGAAAAATCAAAGCTATTAGGTCAGATAATGCTCTTGAATTGGGTAGTAGTAATGAAGGTGTTGAGTTTTATTCTTCTCAAGGTATAGTTCATCAAAGATCGACACCATACACTCCCCAACATAATGGTATAGTTGAACGAAAACACAAACATATATTAGAAACTGCTCATGCTCTATACTTTCAAGCTGGATTGAACCCAATTTACTGGGGAGAATGTGTGAAAACTGCAGTATTTCTTATAAATAGAATGCCAACCAAAATTCTCAAATTCAGATCTCCTTTTGAAGTCCTACATAATCAAAAGCCTGATTAACTCATTTGAAATCCTTTGGATGTCTGTGCTTCGTTGCTACAACAATGGTGGGAAGGGACAAACTTATGCCCAGGTCCCAAGTTTATATTTTTATGGGTTACCCTAATGCTCAAAAGGCATATCGAGTTCTCAATATTAAAACCCAAAAGATTTTTGTTTCTCGAGATGTAAAATTTTTTGAACACATATTTTCGTTACACTCATCCAACTTAAAACTCCCTAATCCCTCTTATTCTTCATGTTCCTCTTCCATGTCCTGATAATACTGAATCCTCACCATTACAAGCTTCTAATCATCCTATTGTTCCCCATGACATTGATATCAATCAAAATGATCCTGCTCCAATTGCAAATTCTAGACCAACACGTACTCGACAACCTCCCTCTCATTTACGAGATTACATATGTAATTCAGTTTCATCCACTAATGTTGATTGTTCTCATACGGTCACAAATCTGTGTATTCTCAACCCACCTTCATGTGATCCTCCAATTCTTGCCTTTCATGCTACCACTCATGTTTCAGAACCCCTTTTCTATAGTCATGCTAAGGGTAATCAATTTTGGGAAGCTGCCATGCAGAAAGAATTAGAGGCATTACATGCTAACAACAGTTGGACCATTGTTAAACTTCCAAAATGTAAGAGACCGATTTCATGTAAATGGGTTTACAAATTGAAGTATAAAGCAGACGGATCTATAGAAAGGTATAAAGCGAGATTATTCGCCAAAGGATTTACACAAACAGAAGGGATTGATTTTCATGAAACATTTTCACCGGTTGTTAAATTTACAACAATTCGATGCATTGTGTCTGTTGCTGTTAAAATGGGTTGGTTAATTCAACTGTTTGATGTGAATAACGCTTTCCTTCACGGAGATTTGCATGAAGAGGTGTACATGAAAGTCCCTCCTGGTTTGCATGTCGATTCACCATCATTAGTATGTAGACTTAATAAGTCTCTCTACGGTTTAAAACAGGCTTCCCGCCAATGGTATGCCAAACTTTCATCCGCCTTGAATACCAAAGGTTATAAACACTCTCATAATGATCATTCATTTTTTCTTAAATACAATGGCACTCTTATCACTATTGTCGCAGTGTATGTTGACGATATTCTTATTACTGGCAATGATTTACAAAAGATCAACATTTTGAAAAGCTTTTTGGATGATACATTCAAAAGTAAAGATCTTGGCAAAATTGGTTTTTTCCTTGGATTGGAATTCACTCAAGTTTCGTCTGGTATAGTGCTTTATCAACAAAAGTTTATTCGTGAATTGTTATCACTATACTCTATGACTGATTGCGCATCTGTCTCTCTTCCTTTACCTTCAAAGTTTAATGGTCATTCAGATGAAGGAGAGTTATTGCAAGATCCAAGCGAATATCGTCAATTGATTGGGAAACTTAACTACCTTCTTCATACAAGGCCTGATTTGTCTTTCACCGTTCAATACTTAAGCCAATTCAACCAACATCCTACTAAGGTTCATCTGAATGCTGCTTTGCATGTGTTACAGTACTTGAAAGGAACAATTACTCAAGGACTTCATTTCAACAAAAATTTCGTTTTTACCCTCGAAGCGTAGTGTGACTCAGATTGGGCATCATGTCCTGCTACTAGACGATCGGTTAGCGGGTTTTTCATCCTTTTTGGCGGTACTCCTATCTCTTGGAACTCTAAGAAACAAGTTATTGTTTCCTTATCGTCCGCTGAAGCCGAGTATCGTTCGATGCGACATACCTGCGCTGAATTAGCTTGGCTTACTCGTGTTTTTGCTGAATTTCGTATCACTGGTCTTCAACCAATTCCATTGAAGTGTGATAGTTTAGCTGCTATATACATAGCAAAGAACCCTGTGTATCACGAACGTACTAAGCACATAGAAATAGATTGCCATTATGTACGTCAAAAGCTTCAGGAAGGTCTTATTCGGTTGTCTCACGTTTCAACTAATGGTCAACTTGCTGATGTTCTAACAAAAGCATTGTCAGGTCCTAAACACAAAGAAGCCATTCGCAATCTGGGGTTTCTATCGCACCCTCCAGATTGAGGGGGTGTTAGAATTAACCAAGGGTAGTTCGGTAATTTACAATGTTTCTGTTAGTTAGTTATTTCCGTTAGATGTTAGTTAATTAGTTAGTCGTCTTTTCCATTGTATATATGTAATTAGTTGTAACTTTTCTTTCTATCAATGAATTCAAGATTGAATTCTCTCATCTTTCTCTTTGAGCTCGATCATTCTAACACGTATGCACACACATTTGGTAAATAAATTTAAAACTACAATACTTTGATATATATATTTCTTTAAGAAACGACTATTTGGTACAAAACTCCACACATACTTGCATTATTTGTTCATTTAGCACAAAATTCCTGCTTTTTAGAGAAATATTCTCAAATTGAAAACCCCAAAATTGAGTTCATGGATTGGTATAGGCGATATATACGTCTTAGTTTGTTGATATAAATTTCTAGCATTCTCCAATTTTTTAAATAAGCTACAAACTTAAATCATCTTTCAAGCTCTAATTTCGCAAATAATCTACACTCAGATCTGTCCCAGGAAAATAATTCATAAAGAATTAAAGATACAACTACATTCTGATAATGTATTTATACACTGCAAGAATATGAATTTTCCACGATGCCTTGTTTAATACTGCGGGAAGGTTGTTGGTGGCAATTTCACTGATAATGGGAACTTAAAACCCTACTAAATACAAATGAAGTATGGTTTTACATCATTATACCTCTAGTCGTAAAAAAAAAAAAGAATAATATTTTGTTCAAAACAAAATACATGCTAGAAAACCGGAAGCCAAAAAAAAAAAAAAAAAGATATAATCATATACACAACTGCATATATGATATCTTTTGCAAACTTGCAATGAACTGTAAGCAACACCACCTTCACATAAACCCAATCTTTGAAGCTATGAAGATCCTCAAGATGGTTGACAAGTAAAGCACCACTTGTATTTAAGACCTAGTAATTGACATAATTGAAGAGGTTGTTTAATCTCAAAATAAGAACATACAACCCTGATAACCTTTCCCCTATCCAGAAAACTTGATGGTCCCCAAATTCAACGAGTTTAAACTTTAAACACGTGCAATTCTTTAAAGACAAAGGCAATTCTTCAAAGAAGTTTTTCTTGTATATACAACACCCCGAGTTTCAACAGTGATAGGAAATCTTACAAATAGATCCATGTATCCTAGATTAAGAACTTTTAGTTCTTTAAAAAAACCCATAGACAAATTGGCATAGAAAGGAGATTCCTTCATTTAATTTGTTTATGGATTTAATGATGACACAGTGGAAGGAAAATTAAATATTTGGTAGATCCAAGAATTTTTCTCTTATATTTTGGTTTTATTGATTCTCAAATAGAATCAATTCTAACCCGGAAAAAGACTTTTGGATCTTATCGGACAATGACCCTGTAAATGGGCTACTTGGGCATACAGCGATATGCATCTAGACAAGTTTTTTCAGGAAATTCAAATAAACCCGGGCAACCTACAGAGGTTACCAAGATACTTGGGTATCCCTTCTAACTTGTTGCTAGTGAGATTAAGATGATTCAAGTAGCTTAAATTAAGCAATGAATGGCTAATCTCACCTACAAGACCATCGAAGCTAAATTTAAGCCCTAATATGTGACATGACCAGTTTTGTTGTTGCAAATGAGTCCGATCCATTTACAGCAGTCATTTTCTTTAGATCTATATGTAGAAAGGAGGTCACGGTCATGCCTTATCGTAGCACTTACTGATAACACCCTTCGCATCTTCTTTCTCTTCTCCCAATTGCTACCAATTGGTTGGCTGTTGTAGTGTCAAGATGTAGCAAGAGAATGTTGAAAACTACAGAAATTATAGAAACACAAGGATGCATAATGTAGATCCAAATCTTGATGGCCATGCTATATCAAGTTTGTATGAGTAATTGTGCAAATGTGAAGATGCCCGAATGGAGGTTTATATAATGAACAAGTATACTAAGAAAATGAATAATTGAAATAAATCATAAATGGCCCCATGGAAGATAAGATAAGTTGATTTGTGCGGAGCATACTTAATAAGACTAGCTACCAGACAAATTAGAGGAATTATTGAAATAAATGACCCCACGTCTTGGCAAGTTGCATTTGTATTTATATATTTTTTTTCCTATTTATGATATTTTTTGGTCCTCGAAATATATTATGAAAATAAACAACTATCTATAAAAATAGTGAGATGATATGCAAGAAAATTATTTGTTTCTTTTTTAAAAATCTTTAACTTCACAGATACGGATATTAATAATGCAAATAATGGGAATAGTGATATGGACCATATGGTAATAGGCAACTCAAATATCATTTAGTTAGTAATTAATCTATAATACTTCAAGATTTATGCCAAATAATCATTAATGTTGCAATTAATTGTTATAGGAGGATAAATGAGTTTGATTTTAGCTAGAACTATGAGGTGAACTCTTTTTACTTATATTTATCAAACTGTGAAAATATTTGAACGGAATGGAGCTATGTGGGTCGATGACTCGATTTTGATTTGATCCATGGTTTACAATATGTTAATTGTTATAAATAATTATTCTATTTATTAAATTCGGTAGTTTTTATGAACGTTACACCATTTTTTTTTCGGTTTGCGCATTTGCGTAATATATTTGTTAATGTTAACGTTACACCAATTTTTTTTTTTTTTGGGTTTGCGCTTTTCGGGTTTACACGCGGATCTACGATGCTTTTCGGATCTTTCTTTCTTTCTTTTGACACGTGTTCCTTCAGGAAACTCTCTTCTCCGACACTAACCATTTCATCTTCCTTTTTTCGTTGTTTGATTTCGTCCTGGGCAGCTGTGGTGAATTTGCGTCGGTTGCGAGTTCTTCCATCGGCTGAGCTTCTTTCTCTTCTTTGCATGTGGGTGTTTTGGCCTTCTTTTTCATCGGAGTTTTTTTCGCAGGTTAGGTTTCGCAGTTCGTTGCTTTTGTTTGATTTTTAGATGACTTTCCGGCACTGGTATATATTAATTTGCGTGTTTTCCTTCAACAGTGTAACGTTTTGTTTTCCCTTTTTGATCCGGTTTCTCAATATTTTGGATCCGGTTTCACCATATAGGGGAGTTTCTATGGCGGACTGACAGAGAGGAGAAGCTTACTATGGGCGTCACGGTGGTAAGTGCGGCTGCAATTTTCATCTTCGGGTAATATATGGATCCGGATGTTTATATTTCGTTTCCGGTCTTCCCCAAATCAATCCTCTGTCGAGTGTCCACCGCTGCTCTCGATCCTTTGCCATCGTTGGTCGAAGCTTCCAACAGGCCGATTCCAGCCGCCAGAGCCGCATGTTGTCCATCCTTTTGCCATCGCCGGTCGGAGCTTTTAACCGGCCTCGATTGGACGATTTGCCGTTTCTGGAATGATGCGATAATTGGACAACGGCTGTTTATTTTTTCCACTAAACTACTCTTAATTGGATCAGGAACAATACAGTACTCATGATCTAAAAGAAACATCATCATTTGCGTTACCATTCTTGACAAAAAGGTCAAAAGTCATAGAAATAGTCGCAGGACATGGTATCATCTTTGGTCTCGCCAGTGGCGGAACTACATAGGGGCCAGGGAGGGCCATGGCCCCCCTGGTTTTTGGCGGAATAAATACTTATAATTATCGATAACAGTTTTGTATTTAGGTAGCAAAATGGACTCCTCAATCTAATCCGTGAAAATCTTGAAACGGTTAACTCTTTTCAAGAAAATCGGATGTAGATAAGATTACAAAAAAGAGATAAAACTACAACAAATGTAAAAAAAACCTGTCATGAGAAGAAAACGGAGGAAATGAGTTGTAATATTGGAAGGGAATCACCGATAAAAAAATCATACTATTACAGATTTTGAGAGATCAGATAATTGTATAAACTTAAATATAGAGAAACGTCTCTCCTTCCTCCGGCTGCTGTCACCTTAAAATGAAATAATCTTGACCCATTATATGCCGCTACCGCCTGCCCTCTTGCCGGAGTAGCCCTCACAACGCTTATCATATTCAAACTCCTTTTTCTTCACTGTTAGAGTGTTGACTCCATTTAATTATTAATAGCCACACATTTTTTCTACTAGACTATAAGGGCTATGTGAAGGTACTCTTCTTTTTCATAAGATTAATTTGTTTTATATTCGTGTACCATTTTGTTATTTTCTTTGGCAATTGAGCTAACAGTTTATTATACCATTGCATATATAGCAAGTTCGATTGTTAGTTTGCTAATTAGGATATATATTTGATACAATATTTGTTAGTGTTAGTGTTAATTTTGTAGTCGAATTTGTTATGTAGTTAAATTCTTTCAAAATAATCACTTGTTTATTTAGTTTTGTTTCAATTTTCATTTCGGCCCCCCTAATTCTAATAACCGTGTTCCGCCCCTGGGTCTCGCAAGTTCTGGTGTTTGTGCAGCTTTTAAAATATGTAATATTTCTTAACTTCTTAATTATTATACCCAATCGTTACCAATTCTGAACAAAAATCAATCTTACATATCTTGCTGACATTCTCAACTAAATGTAGTTAGAAAAAATAGGATATGTTACCTGAATATATTTCCAGATGAAGTAATCCGTGGCTTATTTTACAACAAAAACAATGACTCATTATTACAGTCTCTGTATATGCTTCGCTTCAGACAGCTTCAGTTCACTCAAATGCAGATCAACAAGAATAGAGTCGGTTTCTACTTTCTACTCTTCACCTTTACATGTTCTTCTTTTTGAATTTTGATATGTTTTATTGATATTATTTATATAAATGAAATGATAGATCCCTCAATTGTCTCTATTCCATTCCGGTATTCCATCAATTCTCTAATTTTAGTTCAAATTCACATTGAATACTTTAGGTTTGCGCTTACCAATTTGTTTTTCTATGATATTTGTGATTTCAATAGATTCGAGTGTATCTAAGGCGCATGCTACTGTTTTTCAATATAGATCTGGATGCGAGTAATCAGGTATGTATGTATTTGTTTGTATTTGTATGTAATTAGGGTATAAATTATTTTGCGGATAATTGAATAGTTTGTAAATGTATGTATGTAAGTTGGGTATATATTGTTCTTCAATTAGTCTAAGTAAACCTAACGCTACTTTCTTCTCTGTTTTCTTCACATTCTTCTTGCCTGTAGGTTGGTTAAAGAGATATTTGATTATGATTTATTAGTTTCTAATGGGTTTTCATTTTATCTTCTACAATACTTTTTGGTGATTCTAACCCTAGAGCTTGGTTTGCAAAATTGATTTGTGAATTTTTATAGTAAAATGCCCTCAAGTCGTTTGACAGTTACTGATGGAATGAACCAAAGAAAGATGAACGAAAAGCAAAACGAAGAAACCAAGATGTAGAAGGTACTCTAAATAAATTATATTTTGTATTTCATCCCTGCAGGTATTACATTATTGAGGAGTTTGATCTATTTTGGCTGAATGCAGGGATTAAAAACGTGTTGACCGATGAACTTTGTGAAAAATTTTACGAAAACCTAGGTATATTTTTCTTTACTAATCGCATACTACCTAATCACACATAAAACAAATGAGAACTCATACTCTATTTCTTGGTAACAGCATAAAGAACATTATACTTTTTTTTGCTGTCCATGAAGTTTAACAAGACCCCAACAGCCGCCTCCCCCCTCCCCCTGCGGGTCAAATAAGGACAAAGATTTAAAGATAAACTTTTTGGCTGAAATTTCAAAAATCAGCTAAATTCAGGGACCTTTTTTGGACATCAGATGAAAATGTTTTAAAACCTTAAAATAAGGACCAAATTTGCAAGAGTACATTTAGGGACCAAGATCGTTAGAAAAATGTCATATGAGGACCAAAATTGAAAAAGAAAAAATCTTTTTGGGTCTAAAAACTAAAATGTCAACTAAACTGAGTGACCATCTTTGGAAAAGTTAAAAAATGTTAACAAACCCCAAAATAAGGACCTAATTTGATAAAATCAGCTAATTGGAACCAATTTGGAACATGGACCAAATGCTACATAAACCCGAGTTAAAGACTAAAATTGTTGTAGGAAACTTTTTGGGTCCAATTTTACTTCTTGATGTTAACTGTTTATCTTTCAAGGTTTTTTAAAGATTGGATCATTTAAAAGATACCTTAATGAAAAAAAATTGCTATTAAAAAGCAAAGGGAGCTTAAAGAGATCTTTGCATGTGTGCACATAGAGATTGATAGTTTTTGTTGGTAAACTTTTCACTGCAATAGAATTGTAGTTTGGTTTGAGTGCCCAAATATCAATATACTTCAGTTTTGGTGTCCAAGAGTGATTCTTTTGGTTGTTTGTTTTCTTTTTGGCAGGGCTTATATGGTTTGAGTGCCCAAATATCAATATACTTCAGTTTTGGTGTCCAAGAGTGATTCTTTTGGTTGTTTGTTTTCTTTTTGGCAGGGCTTATTTGATATGGATGGCAATTAATTGCTTCACTATTCACCACCACAGCATGAACTTATAGTCTCCCACCATAAATTCATCTTCCAAGCTCTATCATCTTTCTTATGTCTTATTTTCTGTGATTACTAGATATGCGTGAAAGCATTCTGGTGTCTTTTTTTCTTGGAAAGCGTCATGGTGTCTTTAAGGTCTGGAACGAATATCATTCTCTTAATTTTTTTATATCTATAATTTTTAAGTTAATGGCTTTAAATGAGTCGTTACCAAACTCTGTTACAATCTATGTATCTTATTTTTTTGGGATGAGGGATCTTTAATTTTATGGTTGGGTTGTGTTTATTTTAGTCACTGTTGGTTTAGAATGGTTTTTGACTAACTTGAAGCATGATTTTCATATTTTTTGTTACTATATATGCATCCGTTTGTGTATGTTTAATTTGTTTGTCTATGTATAAAGCTGTTGGATTTTAGACTTTCTTCAATCTATGTATAAATCTGCCATGAGTAGATTGGATGAAGAGCTTGAACAAAGAAGTCAAGTGTAGGGTGATGATGCTAATTTTTTGGTTGAGGTGAAATCAGGTCTAGCATATATGATAAGTGAGGTTGAAGGAGACAAAGGTAATTTTATAGTATATACCGAGTTTTTGTGATTCGATTGTTGCTGGTTTGTTGTTCTTTTATACATTTAATGATTTGATTTTGTTGTGTTTTGGAGTTTGAAAATCATTAATATGTAGCCTTTTCATACTTGTCGGTTGAATAGACCATGTTGATCATTCTTCATTATGTGTATCAAGCAGGTATTGTAAAGTTGGAAGTCCTTGATTTTTGCTTCAAAAAATTGAACTCTTATATGTAGAGTTCTTCAGGCGACCAAATCATTCCGGCGGGTCCCGTGGGGTGGTGCCGCCACCGATGATGCCTGATCAGTGGGTTTAGATGTGAATAAATCTTACGTTTTTTTAAAATTTGTTATGACGTAAAAATATTAAGTAATGTGAGGATGAATGATTTTTTAGCAGGCTGAATGTGAACTGAAGAGACGAAAGAGGAAGCAGTCCAATCGGGAATCAGCAAGGAGATCAACATTGCGTAAGCAGGTATTAAAATCACATGATTTAATTTGATATTTTATTTTTTTAAAGTCATAATTGGACCTTTTTGGTGATTTGAAATACGATAGTTGTTTTAAATGAAGGTGATTTTATCTAGGGATGTGTCTTTATATGATTAAGATATATTTTTATAGAAAATGTATTTTTTTCTCTAAATTTTAATTTGATTTCATTTAAGATTGTACGTGATAGGCAACATCTTTGAATGATTTGTTTAATGTCTTTTAAGCCAACCAAACATGAAGTTGTTAATGGAGTCACACCAGTGAAACCTCCATTGTTAAATGCTGAAACTCCTGATCTATCAACCCTAAAAAGATCAGTGCCTACCGAAGATAATAAGGATTCCCAGAAAGTGATGGAAAGTAATATATTTGCAAAAGGGTCCTTGAATTTTTCAGATGATGACAATGAAGATGGACTCATGGAGGAAAAAAGCAACTCTGGTAATGTTCCTTGTGAAAAGGTACAGTTTCATGACTAATATAACCATTTTTCTTTACAAATATAAAATGACTATTTGCTCTTATTTGATTTTATTACTATTATTTATACTATTATTAAATTAAGTGGGACGAAATTAGAAAATTCTCTTTTAGGGATGATATATGCAATTTTGACTAAAGCGTAGGAATGGAATTTGAAATATTTTTTTTAGGGATGTTATATGCATTTTTAACTAAACTATAGGGGGACGGAATTTAAATATTTTCTTCTAGAACGAAATATGCAATTTTGACTAAAATACAGGGACTAATTCTGTAGTTTATCAATAATCAGATTTTGTCAAGCACTCAATCTCATAAAAAAATGATTATTACAATTCCAAGCAAAAGAAACAAATACAAAAGTAAGTTTTATTACAGTTGATTTACTTTTGTCTCATTTTAATTTTAACCTTCCAAATTATTTATTAGACATCTAAAATATCCTCAATTTATGCAAATTTTTTTGAACATATTTATTTTTTGACAGGCACAGGAAAACAGTTGCTTATCTGACCTTATTGAGACAATTTACAACATATTCCTGTCTGCAAATAATTGTTCAATTACTAAAAGTGAACTTCTCCACAAAATCTTGGCGTTTGGTTCGTAGAATGTTTTTAGAATGGATGGAATCCATTAATGGAATTGCAATTCGGGAGAATTGTAATCCGTCACGTCTTTGGTTGGCAGGAAATGAAATGAAATTCAGGAATTATACTTGAATAATTTAAAATTTCGGTTACAGTTAGAATTTATATTTTCATTTAATCTCAATATACATATAATGAGCGTATTTTGGTTTTTAATAAAAAATGAAGAGAAATTGAATTGCATCAACCGTGGAATTCGGTCAGAGTTGAGTTCTGTTTATTTATCAACCAAACATGCGAGGGAATGGAATCTTCAATTCCAATTCCGTTGGATTCTGCTAGAATCCACGGACCAAACATGCCTTAAATTTCACCATGGTCGGTGCTTTAACTAACCACTTTTTTTTTCCTTTTTTATTTATATGATCTTTTTATTTATGAAATAGGTCTACATACTAATTATAGTTTGATGGAAGAATTGATAGCATGCAAAAAGGCTGTTGCAAAAATTGTCCCGGTTGGCCCTAATGTACGGTTAGCCCTTTTATTTCCATTATATGTGTTATATTTTTCGTATTGTTAAAATGTCAAAAAATAGCAATGTACTTTTTATTTTGTCCCACATAGGTCACCCATTAGCCCTTTTATTTCCATTATATGTGTTATATTAATTCTTAAAATTTGTATAGGATGAAGGGAATGGTATTAGGGGTTATTTGGACCTAAATTTTCAAAGTATTATTGCGAATATAAGAATCAGAATTAGATAATCAAATAACTAAAACTTATAGATAGGTAGTTAGAATCAGTTTTCGTGCAACAACTCCAATTATTTGGTCCTAACAGTGATTACACCTATTGCAGATTTCTATGTGTAATTTATTTAGAATGTTTAATAATTTGTCTATGTTTTTATGATCTTCATTTTTTTAGCAAGTTTGATCAAAAAAGGAAGTTACACAAAGCAGAGGAGGAAGATACAATTACATGTTGTGGCATGAAAAGTTGCTACATAAGGTAACAAATGAATAGATGTTCAGTAAATTTTTATTTAAGGCGACATACTTTCATTTATTTTTTTATAGTAGCATTACATTTTCATTTCTTTCTATCTATTATGACAATATTCTTTTTATTTCTTTTTATTAAGGCATTGTACTTTGGAAATTCTAACCCATCGACCCGTGCAACGCACGGGTCACCCGCTAGTTATTTATTAAAAAGCGTGGCCCTATCAACAAATCTGAAATGTTAATATCGGGATAAGAAACTAATAGTTTGATAATATAATTAATATGTTTTAAGAAATGGCAGTTTTTTAGTTAAATTCGTGTAACATCATTATGAATTGTAATGATTAAAGATTGAACCACTCTTCTCTTCCGAGTTTAAAAAGATTAACTTTTTATAAACAAAACAATTTGTAATAACCACCTGTAATGCACTAAATTGCAACTTCTTATTTTACCTAAAAGTTTCATTGTAGAAACAATCAAGTTAAAAACAATAAAACTTACGGACTACGAAAAATATAGTTAAACCATTAAGTCGATCATGAATTATAGAGTAAATTACAGTTTTGGTTCATGTTGTAAGCATTTGTCGGCAGGTTTAGTTCAAGTTTAAAAATAGTGAAAGAGATTGTTTTTATGATTTTAAAATTATCACAATTGATCCTTTTGTTGTTTCGGTTAGATGCGTAAAACGATGAAGTAGGGCTCAGTAATGATACGTAAAATGATGTCGTCAGGAAGTGTCAAATAAATCACATTGTGTGGAAAAATTTACCACTGATTTTGATCTTGATCTTGATCGGTTTCCCTCCACATTAGGTGTTCCATAAATCTGATGATCATTTCAAGAAAAACTCCAAGGTGGATCGGCAAAACTTCTTTTTGGCACCGATTTATGAGAAATTGAGCGTGTTATTATCTTGCTTTGAAGGTGAAGAAGCAGACAAATTAGAAGCACTTCTAGATGGTGGTGGTGGTAGGATTCTATATACAGGTAAATGATGGGTGGTTTGCATAACATCAGTGAGTGAGACGGTGGTTTGTGTCGTTGAAGGTGGAAGGTGGAGGAGGCGGTGGTAGGGAAGAGGGTAGGTGTCAGATATAATCATATAAAGGTTGGAGGAGGAGGAGGCGGCGGTGGGAGGATGGAAGCGTTTTGGGATAAAATGTATTTTTGGGAAGGATATATTTTTGTAGATTTTTAGATTTACGTATAGTTTTGGTTCTTGAAGTTTATAGCTTTTATTATTTTTTGTGCAACGGTAAAAAAATCTACCCATTGGACTTAACATATACTTCTAACGATATTAGTCAAATGGGCCAAGTGTATCAGATTTTCAAAACTTGGACTAAATTTGCAAATGATTGCCAATAACAGGGACCAAAACTATAATTAACCCTAAATCATATAAACAATATCTAGAAAAACATGAAAATTTATGAGATTGTTGGTGGAAGAAATATGAGTAAAGTAGATATAAAAGTGTAAGATTTAATATACAATCATCATAACATGTAAGGGATTATATGATATGATATCGCAGTATTAATGCAAATATTATGTACGATATCAGGGTACTCTAAAAGTGATATTTGATATAATTGGACTTAACATACTCACTTTACTTGAAAGTGTAGATTTACAGAGTTTGTAGGTTATTGAGCGGAAAGAAGGAAAGATGGAACAAACAGAAAAAGGAATATTGGATTACTGTGGATAGAGGCGCTATTAGTTGATGGTGGCGGTGCTAAGAAGTTAACTCGCGACACTAAGGTGCTAAGTTTATGCCGTGAAGACAAGATGATATACGCATATTATCTGGGTGTTTATTACCATAGGGCCACTATCTACGAAGTTAGCGGCGCGATCTACAACAGATTTATAAATAGCCGATTCCAGGAGTCCAGGAGAATCATACACGACTTTTTCACTATCATACACTTCACATCAGTTCTCCAGAGGGTTCCCACGCCTCTGTGACACTTGTTTTGAGTCTTAGTCGGTGTTAGAGGTCATTTTCGGTGTTATAGAGTATTCATAACCATTTTGATCACTCTAAGTATTCGATTCCTCTGTGTTACTGCTGGAGTTCAATCGTCGACTATTGGATCATATCACTTCATAGATCCAACCAAGAACGTGTAAAGGTTGTTTTGTTTTATGTTTTGAACAATTGTTATTGTTTCCATTTATGACTCTAAGTTCTTCATTGTTTTCAGTTATGAATTCAGTTTGTTCATTATTTACTTTCTAGTTGTCAATTGCAATGGAAGGCTAAACTAAACCCTTCGGGGTGACTTCCGGGAACGTTGACGGTGAAATGACAGACATGTTTTGATTATTACTTGTGTTCCAGTCAATTTTAGTTATCATTTGTTCTTCAAGTAGGATTTATATTATGATAATTAGATTTGGGTTTATTTGTAAATGTATGATTTTATAACTAAGATGGTATATTGTTCATTCACAAATCATTCCGAGTTCATTGACTATATGAATTAAGACGATCGTTGAACTAACATATGTTATACCAAACTTGTGATTTTCAACAATAATTTGTAGTTGGTAAGTGTAAGACAAGATATTGGTGAATCTCTAACTGTGCTGAGTCCAACAATAAAGATTAAGACAGTTAGTCGAGTGACATATCTTGTACCGAAAGTTACTGATTACAACAATCACAACCTAATTATGTTTTTATAATTAGATTGAAACTCAAGGGAAGATAAACATGTGGGTCTATCTTACCTGATACTGAACAAGAAGTACCTTGTCTTTCTTATTGATAATCTAGTTTCAATTTCATTGTTTACAATAGCATATTATTGTTTCCTTTGTTTAACTACTCAAACACAATAACTTGACAACGAAGTCCTTGTGGATTCGACCCTTACTTACCCTATCTATTAGTGGTATTAAGATTTATTTTTGGTTGCATCAACGACTGTGATCATGATCTTATACAACAATAACAACAATACTACAGCTCTATAAGAATAAAGTAATTGAAAGATAAAATAAAGACGATCTTTATAAATAGTTGGTTGACGAGATCACATGAGCTTCTATACATAAAATTTTTAAGATAAACAAAATAAATGTTATTAATATTTATGATTTAGTCTATGGACCTTTTAGGGTATTAAATATTAATGTATGGTCTAATGAATGGTTTTTTTCATTTAACACTCAAATAAATTAAGAATTACAGCCACCAAATCTACCAAATTAAGTTTATAAAAAGAAATTCAAATTACAAAAATGGTCCTTGTGTTCTTCCAAACCCCACACATTATGAGATTCACTTGTTGCACTTTTTTGGTCTTTATTTCAATTTTTTACACCCTTAGTCCATTAACATGACATCTCTTAGCTCACACTCATTAAGCCTCATCAAGTGATATGCATGTGAGGGTAATATGGACACTTTATATATATATATATATATATATATATATATATATATATATATATATATATATATATATATATATATATATATATATATATATATATATATATATATATATATGTGTGTGTGTGTGTGTGTGTGTTTGTGTGTGTGTGTGTGCATGTGTGTGTCCTTCCATTATAATCAGAGAATGAAAAAACCATCTGTAATAATTATTAAGTAATCACCCATTAAAACTCTCAAGCCTTTAGTTGAATCATCTTCATATCCACAATGTGGAGTATGCAAAATAAATTCTCTGATCTAGAAGTCAATTATCTTTATGGTTCGTATCCTTTCTTCTCATTTCTTTTAAAACTCTATTTGTTGGCTTATTATTGTTTTTTAGCTTGTATAGAAGGATATGATAACATATTCAACATAAAGATGCACCATGGTGGGATGTTCACTACATGCCCAAGATCAAGATACATTAACAATTATGTAAATTATATTAATGTCATTGGCATTAAGATAGGGGTTCAATAGAATTTACATAGCCATTTTTATTCAAAGGTCACATTATAATATACGAAATAGTGACTTTGTTCTTCATTATTTAGTCCAGGCATCATATGTGCTTCTATTGAGCATATTCCAATATTAGTGATAGACAACATTGTCTCATGACATATTTTGATGACCCAAAATCTGAATTGAATTGTCCAAAATTTTTAAACCATAAAACCATTAGTGAACTGTACGACGAGGACTTCATTTATGTTTGTTTAATCAATCATTCATGAACTAGATTGTTTGTTCATTCAATTAAACGAATGAACACTAGCAATGAGATTGTTCATTCATTTATATTTATTTGTTAATGATCATTTGCATTCGTTTGTGTTTTTCTGTGTATGTTCTTTTATGTTAGTTTATGTTCCTTTATGTTTGTGGTTATTCTTATTTTCCTAAATCTTTTCTAAAAACGACTATTTAGCAACTTATTCATATATGTTCATTATTGATTTGGATGTATGTGTTTATTTATTTACATATGGTTATTTATTTGGATGTTTATATTCATTTATGTTCGTTTATATTCATACATTTTTGTTTATATTGATTTATGCTCTATCGTTTATGTTCATATATGTTGATTTATATATGTTTACCATCTTAATGAGCATAAATGAACAAATATGTACAAGGTAATCTGTTAAACGAACAAACACAAACAAAAAATTTATTCGTTTACGTGCTCATGTTTGTTTGTTTGTTTTTTTATTGAGCTTAAAAGAACAAACATGAACACACCATTGTTTATGTTTGTTCAATTCCTTATAACTCTAATTGTATTATATAAAAAGTATTAGGAAATTATTTAAGCGTGGTAACGTAAAGAACGGAGGTATGCCATTCTATTGAGGAAAGTAAAAAGATTTAAATGGGTAACTCCATTTATTTCCAAAAATTAGGAATTAAAGATATTTTTCTTCCAAAAACATGATGAAAGTAAACAATTCCTTATAGGAAATGGCATTTGTTTTATTTGAAACGAAATACAATCTATACACCAATATCTTGTTGGATGGATCCCTCGACTGTCCCAATAAACCCGACTTATTAAGCCTTACTTTAGGAAGATTTCACTTGATATATGTGATAGGAGACACGATATATACACAAAGTACCCTTTACAAAATATACCTTATAATAAAAACTTGTCATTCTATACATAGTTCAATACACCTCCACGAGCTAAAACAACACAAACCTTGATTTAGGAATCATAAATCGAGGCATGGATAGAGGCTTGGTGAAATGTCTAAAAGATGTTCATTTGCTATGATGAATTGGACTTTCAGCTCACCTGTTGAAACTGTCAACAATGAATAGAAAATGATGGCATGCCTCCCACGAATGACCACCCAATTTAGCAGAAA
Organism: Cichorium intybus; assembly: GCA_023525715.1. Classification (NCBI taxonomy): domain Eukaryota; kingdom Viridiplantae; phylum Streptophyta; class Magnoliopsida; order Asterales; family Asteraceae; genus Cichorium; species Cichorium intybus. The sequence goes on along the minus strand of CM042012.1, from coordinate 46,410,543 downwards.
GATAAAACCAAGAAAGATATAGGCAGGCCAACAATGTGCGGGAACATGGTTGTCAAATGGTACCGATAGACCGATCAGGTGACTTGGCAATCTGATCCGATATAGAAATTCTTGTCTAATTCGTGATTTTGACACATTAACAGAAAGCTCTAGGTGAAGGACCCAATTGGTATGTATATTGAATCAAATTAGGGGTTAGATTTGGTTGTAACACCTTATCCTTTATGTATTTGAAATAATATCTTTTAGAACTATATTTTGACTCAAACTCATATTTTATCTTGGGGAGTTACAACTTAATATAAAATACAAACCACAATGAAGCAATTATATGTATAAAAACTAAGTTCAAAATAGGTAGTTCATCTACCAACCTTCACTCCAACCAGACACCAAAATTCTATTTTTAAGCATCCAAAAGATGGCCCTCTTTATAGGAATACAATCTTTTAAGCTTTTGTACCTGAACCTAAAGTGTGTGGCATTAAAATAGAGTACATAAGACAATAATGCCTTGTGAGATATATGAGTTTTAGGCACAATTATGTATCAAAATAACTATTAAAATCCTTCACTTTAAACATACTTCATGAAAGATTCTATTTATACAATGCAAGATCACATTAAAGTTATCGGGTCATCCTTATTCATTATTTCACTCATATCTATCTGTTATATACCGATTCGTTATTTCAGAGTTCAGTTACATATAGTAACCACCTCGATAAGGTTACCAAAATAGAAATAAAAGTCACCCTATTAAGGTGTCATAAAATCTAGCCATCTACTTTGTGAATAGATTTACCATCTCGGTATTGTATTCATGCTTATCCTCATTAAATGATATCATAAGTCTAAACATTTATACTATAATGAAATTCACATTTAGTGTATGCATGATCATCATTTTTCTTTAATGCAAGTCAATCACATTTAAGTGTCATGATATGCATATGCTTGCATATAACTATATCTAACTTGAAAAACGTTTATAAATCTTTAAATAAAATAAGCTTTAAATCATTACATAAGAAAACTCATTGCAAAATTTTATTTTCATAAACTACTTGTGAACACATTAACTATTTTAGAGAAGAGATCATAAAACACAAATATTTGGAATGCTTGAAAATCATACATGAATACCTTGTAGCAAAACATATGGAAATATAACATATTTCTATTATTTATGTACCCCAAAGTAATAAAAATCTTCAAATACTCACATTGGTAATTAGTTTAACTAATTACAATGCTTGCCAATGCCCTTGTTCAACACCTTTCCTCGATCATTTAATATAATCTTCGAAGTGTTTAATGTTTGCTTCCTTCTTTGAACTCACTTGATTTCTTCAATATTTGACACCTACACAAACTAAGAGCACCTGAATTACATAAGAATTACACGCTGATGTATTCTAGAGAGTTTTTAGAAGAAAATGGCAGCAAAAAGTAAAATTAAATGTGGCATTAATTGGGTTAGAAGCACTTCCTAAGACCACTCACCTAGTTGCATAAGTCATAAAGAACAAAGTTACACGGGTCACGTAACTACCTTGAAAAGTTATGCATCTCCATTCTTTCTTACATGGGCAAGTCGGAACCATACATGGGGGTTTCTAGGTCGTGTGATATGCACAAGAAGCTGTAGTGTACTTTTGAATTGACTAATATACCCTTAGACATGCCATGTAAACACTAATGTACTTCTACGTAAAACATACAACTTCAAACATTCATAACTTCTTCATTATAAGTCTAAACTTGCTTTTTTGTTTGATCTATAATCCTTGTGATGTTAGCTACACTCTATAAAAATAAACATTAAAAATGATGTCCCAAAGCCCGACTTTCAAAGCTATTTTGAAAATGTATCCCACATATCTTTTATTTCATTTGTTTCATCACAAGCTTCTATATTTTTACAAACACTTAACACCCATACATTCTAAGCTTGATAAAAGACCATATGAAACCTTAACAAAGGTATTCAACTAGCACTTAATTGTTAATTCTCTTCATTAAGTGTTTTCATCATTTTGTCCCACTTGAAACACTTAAAACAATTTCAAACATGGTTTGATCTTCCATGCATATTCATGATTCTAAACTTGTAGTTTCATATTAACAAACATATATATAACTTTATCAAACATGTATTTAAATTTTAATGAGAATTTGACCATTGATGGTAGAGTTTGAAAAGACATCAAAAGCTAGGATAGAGTTGTGATGAATGAGAAGCTCATGAGAACTCATGCCACAAATGTAACATGAAATATGCAATGGTCCATATGCTTTCTAGGGGCATGCATGAATTAGCATACTATTTTGACAACATAAGCGATATCAGGGTGAGTATGTACAATATTACAATGTCTCCACAATTTAGTTTTGTTTGGTCATATCATCAAATAGGGTACGAGGCTCACGACTCAAAGGCATATATCCTAGAGGAGGCCAATTTAGCATCAACCATTCAGGTTCAATGCAATATGACATAAATGTATTCTTTGTAATATAAGATAATGTTATAGCCCTGAGGAACGACCTCTATGTCAAAAAAGTCATGACCTGATCCTTAGTCTTTCGAAGAAAACTCCAAAACAAGTGCGGATATAAGCCAATTAATTCAATCGTACAATTTACAGTGACAATAATGTCATCAATATATATATAAAATTTGAGGATGACAGGATCTCACAATATATAAATATAGATGAAGTAATTTTGAACATGGTAAACCTAAAGGTTAAGGCAACCCATGAAACCAAGCTCGAGGTGTCTATTTGAGGCACCACAAAGGATGTTTGAGATAACACATGAATAAACAAAATTTGGTGGTTCAATTATGTAAAGAGATTCTATAAGATCTCCATCAAGGAATGGGTTTTAAACATCCAATAAACGAATAATCCATCATTGAGAAACGATTACAGAAAGAACAATGTGGATACTTGTAGGCTTAACATCTCGTCAAAAAAATTCCACACAGTTGTTAGTGATAAATCTTTGCAACAATACGCACTTTGTAGCGCTTAATATGAAATACTATTAGTCATGCATTGATTTTATATACTCGTTCACAATAGACAGTTTCTTGTATTTATTATAGAAGGGAACAAGAGTCCACGTGTCATTGCAAACCAGCGTTGAGTATTCCCATTACATAGCTTTACGTCATAATTAACAACAGTAAATACGTTGAGCACATTAGGTCGCAAATTAAGACGCAAAGACATCAAATAGGCGAAATAGAATTAGACACATGTTGTTGGAGGAAGGATCGATTTTATGAGTTTGGGAATTGGAAATAGGAAGAAATGGGAGTGCATGCTCATTAAATCAAACATGACACGTGAAGTATATTCGCGTGGTTTTCAGATCAAGGCATCAATACCCCTAGTGTGAGGGTTTGTAACCTAGGATACACACTTATTGGATTAGAAGTCTAACTTGTAGGCGTGTCAGGGACAAAGATATGGAAAACATTGACACCCAAAAACTTTGAGAAATAGGTAGTGTCGTTGTTTCCAAAATAAGTGTTTGTGATGAGAGACAAAATTAGAGGTGACAAAAATTGATACGACATATTAACCCGACACGAAATAAACGAGTTTGTATAATAGATTTCAACCAATTTAATTAAATGGGTTAACACGACATGATACGATTATTAAACAAGTAATGTTAAGATTGACAATTTCAACTTGAATATGACTAAAATTGACCCATTTATTTATATGCAAGTTTTTTTAAATCTTTAGATAAAATCGACAGACCTAAGACTAAAATCAAAACAAAATGTTAAAGAACAACTTGGGTTGTGTCTATAATCCCACTCGGTTTTATTAGTTCTTCAGTTTTATTAGTTCTTTTTGTTGCTTTTGAATAGTCTATAATCCCACTCGGTCACTCCCACCTCATTGTGTCCTGATTTCTAGTCTCTACAACTCATACACTTTCCATTTTGCTCTCTAAACTTACTATGAATTTCACCATTCCGCCTCCCAACCTATTTAATATTTCAATTTGATACAAATACGACACATTTACAAGACCAAAACCCGCTAATCCGACACAAAAATAAATGGGTTGATAGGACAAGACACGTTAAGTAAACAAGTCGGGTTAGGGTCGGATCTCTCAACCCCTTTAATGTTTCAACATGATACCAACGTGACGCGACACGACACATTTGTCAAGTCTAGACAATGAGACACGCATGAGGCATTCAATGTATTAAATAAATTGCAATGTCAAATGCACGTTCGTACCACAAAATTTACAAAAAAACAAGAGATTCACATTCGTACCACAAAATAATCTTAAGATTCACGTATTGATATTATCAGTAAAGTTCTTGAACTAAAATCTTATACTTGCATAACAATTTACAAACCCAATACACTACCATGATCACATCAATCCGCTAGTAAGAATACGCTTTAATATCCAAGGTCATCACCAAAAAGTCTATACACCTAAAATAATAACTCGACTATATCTATCACAATATATAAACCCTGTATTTTCATCAAGTTTTGGTGTGATAAATTCTACAATTTACAACACATTTCACTACGTATACGCTTCTTGTGTATAACAATCAATGGCCAAAAACATAATATTTAAAGATTCTTCATAATTATAGCCAATGAGGTGTGACCTTACTTGAATTTGGCTGTGAGGATGAATTATCAGAAACTTTGGCAAGAACCAGAGACCGATATTGCACTTTAATGCTCTCTGCATTATCCAATGTTTTCACCACGTACCTGAACACAATCCATAAAACATAATATTTAAAGATTCTTCATTAAAAAGTTTAATTTTATTGTAAATAATTGACAAAAAGAACCCAAAAAATGAAAGTGACAAGACTCACTAACCATCCATTCAAGCATTGAGTTGTGACAACAGCTTCAAAGCCAACAAAACGTTCTGGTGTCCTCTTGTTGCCCTGTTTTCATTGTTCTTAAATTTAATAAAAAAGAAAAATAATTCGGGCATTTAATTTATAAAAAAAATAAAAACCTTGATAATAACACGGTCACCCACAGCAAACGGGAACTGAAGACCTTTGCCTCGTGGTGTTTCCATGAACGTTGAATCACCGTAATTAATCCTGTCCTGAATTCATAATATTTTTTAAATCTTTTACTTTATATAAGTTAATAATTTTTATCTTTTATACTTTTGGAAAAAAAGACAAACCTGATCAAATCGCTCTCTTCTTCTTTTAGATGCATGGTGAACTTGTGATTCTTCTTCCCTACGAAATGCTGAAACAGCTGCTCGCAAAGCTACAAATTTTTTCCCAAAATCAGATACCCATAAATTAAATTTTGAAAAAAAAAAATGATGAAAAGATAAATATTCTTACATAAATTGGAAGCAACTGAACCTTCCACCACAGGGTGTGAACAAGTGTAACATGCCTTCTGAAAATTGTTTGTATGAAAAGAAAGTTAAATAATTGATGAAATGTAATATATTAATATTTGTATCAAAAAAGACAACTGAAAAACTTACCATCTTCATAACATGCTGCATTCCACCACTTCCAAAAGAATGCCCACAAGGCAGTATCATAGCATCATCCATAAGTGATCCTCTGTGAAAATACAAAACTAAAAATGTGGAATACCGAATATGAATCAATTCAAATGACAAAGATGAATTTGAAGAAGCTTACGTTAAAGGATCTGAGAGTATTGTTCTTAGTGAATCTCCGGATTCTGTTGAATATGAAACATCCTTTCTTCCACTAAATCCACACCCATTTTCAACTGCTAGATCTTTGAGCCCTGTTCCTGAACCTTCAGCACCATGAATATACTGTGAATAGTATAGATCACTATCACGGTCTACAAGTGCAACAACATTCTGGTAATCGTTCACTTGTCCTTGATGATGATTCTCACTTGAACTAGGTCGTGAATCATTTAGATCGTTTCTTGAAGGTAAGATACTCCCTACCTTCGCTACTTCAGAAAAAGGTAAATCAGATCATACAGAATTTGAGCAAACTCAGCATACACGAAATTGCTAAAAACCTTACCAAAAGAAGAAGGATGATTCGATTTCACATTCCCCCCTTTCTCGCTGCTCAGAGCGCTAGTATTACTACTGTGATTGTTCTTATTGTCGCTGCTATTTACAAGCCCCTCCACATCGTCGTCATCTTCATTGACATCCGATCCATCGCCACTAGGAGAATCGGAAGCTCTACCATTTCCGCCATGCCAGTTCTGGGTACTGACCGGGCCAGGGTTGTTGTACATGCTCTGCCGGAAATCAGTTGCGCCTTCCGGTTGAAAATATCGGTGTTGGTGATCGATGAATCCGGTAAGCTCGCGAGTGGCTTTATCGTTGTTGTTGGTATGAGTGCCCGCAGCAGGACGATCGGGCCCAGAGCCGGGCCGTTGATTGGGTGTGTTGCTACGGAAACTTGAATTGCAGTCGTCTAGGAAGAGGAGCTGAGGGTGTTTGTTGTCGAGACGGTGTGATAGAACTAAACCAGAGTCTTCGGAAGCCATTTTTCATAAACAACAAAACCCTAACCTAATTTCCATCAAATTTTGCAGGGACTACATGATGCTCAAATTGAAACCGGGTTAGAACTTTGGAGAGATTGTAGACGCAGTTTGAGAAGGAATTGGTAAGTGTCATTCCATTTCTATAGATTAAGGGTGGGATTAAGGAAGAACATTGTGTCCAACTGTCTATGAAGGAAGATCTCGAGTCTGAAAATGTGCATGCCGAGGGCCCACAGTTTGAAACCTTGGCACTTTTTACCCATTACAAACCCGTGATTCTATATGAATTTTTTCTATATCCAATATTTTTTCTTATATTGTTTTTTGTTTTCTTATTTATTTTTATTTTTGTTGTTTTTGGTTTATCATTATTATTAGACAAAATTTCATGATCGGTCTCGATAGTTTGTTCAGACATGGTAAGGATCACTATGATAACGCTTACGCACTTGATCTCTGTGGTTTCATTTTGTTGCATTGTTTGTACTTTTGACTAACACCGTCAATATTGAATCGTTGAGTGTATGTAAAATATCACTATTACTATTTTTAATATTTTTAATTTCCTTAACCCCACCCCAAACTCACACCTTTCCTCTCCTCTGTCATCTCCACTCCTTCCTTCGCCCTACCGCTCGTCTTTGGCGACTAAATCGTCACCATCATACCCCTAATCTACGACGACTCCACCAGCCACCATGAATCCACATCAGCAGAAAGAAGACATTTACAGATAGGGTTTTATTCAAAAACCTAACATACATACATCTAACTTTGCTCAAATACATCCAGACACAATCAAAATCTCATCACAACCTCTTAAAACCCCCACAAAAACTAAAGATTACATAACAGAGAAATATTATTCAAAAGGTTGCAGTTTTTCCTCATCCAAATCAATAGTCCTTAAAGTATATGAGCATGACATGAAATCAAAGCGACCAAAAACAAGAAAGAACATGACACCCCTCTTTTTTTTATTTCAATTTTATATTGTGGCATGGTTTTAAAATGTTAACAAGTGGAAAAGAGTTGTGGAATTAAGGTCCCCAAAGTTGAGCACACGAGAAGTATTGTCCCAAAGTAATATTCTTAATGCAAATTTCAAAGCATTGACACAATTTGAAACTAATGTTTACATAATTCAAGGAGTTTGGTCCAAATGGTTAAAATCCTTTAGCTCATTAGTTTGTCAAGTCCAAAGATGGAGCTACAATGCATCAAAACCATAGTTTAAATCAACCAAATATACTTAAAGACTTACATTACAATCCTTCGAATTTCCCACATGCTAAGCCTCAAATGGTCAATTCTAGGTCTTTCATGAATTATTAACGATCTAAAGAGTGACATCATTCCATGTATCACACGTTCATATGAATATCAACAACAAATGGATATTTTATCACTTATCTACATAACTATTTCATGCCCTCTGGTTTTGAATTTAGTACTTATCATGGATGACAAAACTATGCTAACTTCCAGGAAATAGAGTATTGCTAGATACAAACCATTGTCAATGTTATTATAAAATTGTTATGTCATGCAAAAGTCTGAGTCTATTAGAATATTTCCACTAACACAACAAGTTATTAGCACCGCTAATGATGCATAGATCTATTAGGTTACAGAGAAAGTACATCTAAGTTCTAAATGGCAATAAGCATTTTTAGGAGGGACCGATTTTATATTTTATCATTTGTGTAGTGGTTAATATAGAGATTAAAAATATGACACTCCCTTGAATCTCTATCTCATACACTCCCCCTCATACTCTCTTTTGTTTTCTCTTGTCGATTGAACCCTAAATGCACATACAAAGTTGTTTTCTGGTCTTGGCTCTCAAGAACTCAACACACATACAAACCATTTGTGTAGCCAATTTTGTTTAAGAGAAAAAATGTGTTCTTTATTGTTTTTGCATAGAATAGCTTCCAACAGAAGAAGGATTGTTATTTTCATGTGCACTATCAATAAAAGAGTTCTTCATTGGGATCTAAAGAGCATTCAACTAAAATTATGGTATAATATTCTATCTTTTCTCTATTTTATTTTGTTGCAAGTTTTTTTGTACATGGTTCCTCTAGTGCAACTTGGTGAGTTCAATAAATTGTTTTAGTTGAATGATTAAGTTCTTAATCATTACCAAGTTCCAACAGTCTTGGTATTTTTGCACCATCTTCTACTTTTTAGTAGCCTTTTTGGTGACAATGCCCTAATCCTTGAATCTAATTTTTCTTTCTTGGAGTGAGTTTAAGTATAATCTTATTAAGCGAGTATGTCAAGGAACATTTGATCATTATCATCGTATTTTAGTTATTTTCCTTTGTTAACATCGAGTTTGCATGCCTTGACAACAACCTTCTTTACCTCCTATTATTCTTCCTCACCCTCTCCTTTATTATGTTGACCCAACATATTGATCAATAATGGGTCCACTTACCATATAGAATCTTCATTTTCTTCCTCATTCCCCTCAGTGGTTGTTGGTTTCTTAGATTTCATCTCCTTGAGCTCCATATCGATATTACTTTCATTCTTTGACAGTATGTTGCTCCAATTTTGACGTTATGTTATTACTTTTCTATTTCTCCATATGTTTTTGCATACAAACACACGAGATTAGAAATTAAGGCAACAATTGCAATAATAATTCATTGGGAATATTGTGTAAAGAATAAATAATATATTATAATGTTGATCGTACATAAACCTATATGGTCACAGATCAAAGGGTATTATAAATAAATATTAAATAGATAAATAAACAATATTTATAATGTATAAATTTATTATTTACCAAGTTGAATAAATATATATGGCAAAATAACAGATGCTAAGAATAACAAAAGGCCTTTTGTATATATTACTATTTTTTATTTGTAAAAAGCGAAATAAATATAAAATTGGTTTATTTATTGTAGATTAAATAAAAAAAGTTCATGCAATTACACAAATTAAATTAATTAGAATTAATTATTAGGGTCGAATTTCTAATTAGTTGGAAAGAAAAATGCTTGAAAATCCCACTAGTTAAATATTTAAGGGATCCGTTAAGGTCATAATTGTATAAAAAACAAAACAGTCCTTCCATTTTGGTCGTCGACCTCAAGCAAGAGATATACTAGTTTGATATGTTGGTTTGTCTAGTAGCGTGTGATCCTGCTCTATATGGATATTCGTAGAGGTTCCGTATTCATGGCAACTATTCTACCACAACAAGGGATTTTAGAACTTAAGGGAGTGATCATTGAACCCCTTTGTGGTTGCGTATAGTTTATCTATTGCTTTTTAATAAGATATTTTATTTGTGGATATATAAAAATTTAAACTATTATTTTTCTTCCGTTGTCCTTGATTTCATAATGGTTTCGGAATATTAATCCTAAACAGTGGTATCTAAGCCAATTTTAGATTAACTAGATCACTATATTAAGTTCTATTCTCCTTGATTGTGTTTTTGGAAATTGTCAAAAATTAATTTTATTGGAAAGTAGGTTTCTTAACATTTTGATGATCTAAATATTTTGCTTTTAGAACCATCACCCTGATGACCTAGTGGATAAGGCTTAGGACTCTTTCTCTTCCGCCATAAAGAGGTTCCAAGTTCTAATCTCACTCCCTCCCTTTCCCCATAGGGAGTGTTAGGTTTCAATCAGGGGATGGCCACTGGCCACCTCTCTACCCCCGTAGGTGATTGACCCGGACCACCCTGCTGCCAGGTGTGCGTGGGCCCCGAGGTTGCTTCATCAGGGTCATCCAAATGATGGATCGGGTGGGGTCCTCGGTTATAAAAAAAAAATATTTTGCTTTTAGAAAGCATTAATACAATTATTATTTCACATGCATGATTTAATAATACCATTAGATTCGTTTTTGTATGATATTTTCCGTTGTTCATGTGTTGTTCTGGCAATTTTAGACATATTTTGATTGCTTTTGATTAGTGTCTTTGTTATTTGATTTGTAGTGTTGGGTTGCCATTTTTTTGCCTTATATGTAATAGTTAAATTTTCATTATAATTTTTATTATCACTATAATTGTAAAAGAGAAATTGTATTTATTCCTACCTTTTGTTCCTACTCATCTTCCTACCCATGTGAAATTGTGACAAGTGTCTCATTTAATAAAATAAATAATATTTTAAGCCACATGTCATCATTTAACATGGGTAGGAACATGAGTAGGAATAAAAGGTAGGAATAAATACAATTTCTCATTGTAAAATTACCTAGAAAAAAATCACAAAGATGGAAACCCTAATGGACGGACAACAAATAGGCTAGCAACTCATGTCAAAGCTTGTTGGCCTACAACCTCGACAACCTCATTGACCTAAGATTTTAGGCCTACACTGACCTACTAATAGGAAGTAGCAGCCTAAAGGTACACAACAGTCCACCAACAAACCATGTCTATTAGCTACCACCCAACGAGTAGAGGCCCAAGGATACCCCATATCTTTCTCTTCTCTCTCTCTCTCTCTCTCTCTCTCTCTCTCTCTCTCTCTCTCTATACTACCAACTCCACCTCACCCTCAACAGTGGATACTGGCTCTTAACAGTGGTCAGTTTATAACAGCCCAATAACGATGGGCGGTGGAATCAACAATAGTTGACAGTGGAATTTTTTGGTGACAACAAAAAAGTTATTCTATTTCTTGGGCAGTATTTTATTTTTAGAAAATTTTTATTTTCGTCCTTTTAGGCTGAACCTAATCAATTCATGATAATACATATCCGGGCTTGCACGACATATATTTCCTTTTAATTGATTGTTGATTATAAATGTGCCTGTTGTTTAATTTAATGTTTTTTTGTTGTGGTTATTTATGAAACATTTATAAGCATTAAACTAATTTTAAATGTAAAAGGTTTATTTTGTAAAAACTAACAAACTCAAAAAATATTTTTAGAACTTTTTCCTTGTAGAGTTGTTTTTAATGAAATCTTGGAAAATTGTTTTAAACTGCATTGAAGAATATGTTTGTATGCATGTAATTTTAAGCATAAGTTAACTTTGTAAAATAGAGACTATACAAATATTAACAAACACCTTAAATTTAAATGTCATGAAATTCATATGTTCCAATTTGGATGATTGAATTGAGGCATTGGGCAGCAGAATCAACAATAGTTGATAGTGGAATTTTCTGGTGACAACAAAAAGTTATTTTATTTCTAGGACAATATTTTATTTTTAGAAAAATTTTATTTTTGTCAATTAGGCTGAACCTAATCAATTCATGATAATATATATTCGGGCTTACATGGCATATATTTTCTTTTAATTGATTATTGATTATAAATGTAATGTTGTTTAATTTAATATTTTTTTGTCATGGTTATTTATGAAACATTTATAAGCATTAAACTAATTTTAAATGTAAAACTAGTGGGCAACCCGTGCTATGCACGGGTCGGGTAGAGAACTTGAATCACACTTCAAAGGTTAAAACTTAAAATGCAAGAAATAGCACCGTACTTTTAGTGGTTTGTTTATTATAGCATTCCACTTATATATTTTTTATAACTAACAACGTGATTCAAATATAGACCAATTTTTGCTGCTATAATTGTGTAGATTGATCAAATATAATGTCCGAATTAGGAAAAAGTTTAAAGTAAAATGTCTAATGTGATTCAAATACAACAGGAACCAAATATGAAAATATTAAAGCTATGAGGAAATTAAGGATTTACCTCATTGTACAAATGTTCAAGTAGTTCTTTAGCCTGTGGGAAATTGTTTGCACACCATTGGCGCAATGTCAAAATATTATCGGCAGGATATCAATATGGCACAGTTAAATATAAATGATCAGTTTTTTGAGCTTAAAATTTATAATAGTAATAATATGGCACAATAATAATAATAATGAATCCCAACAGCCTCCATATATAAAACCGCCTGCAAATTCTGAATTGAGACAGTTAAAAAAGAGAGAGAGGACATAAGTAAAACCAAGAAATAAAGTAATAAACATGTGATTTTGTACCTCATAATACTTCTCATTAATCGAAACACAGTAATAAGCAAACACCCTTTACATCTTTATTACACCAAACAACCTATCAAAACATCAACAAACCATTAGAAAACTCATCAAAACATGTATAAACAACACATTCAAACTACTAAATATTTGAGATTTACAAAACCAATACTATTTCTTCGCAATCAAAAAATCTAAGATTTACAATATAAACACTCTTCACAGCAAAATATTCATTAGAGCTCATGCTTCCCATTTGGCTTTGACTTTTTTAATTAATAGAACCCCCCAGCACACAACAAACAATTGGCATACACAAACTTTCATAAATACGAAAATTTACTTTCAAATAATCCAAATAAATTACTAAATCTGAAAAAATATGTAGCCATTTAATTAGTAAATCATCATACCTTTTTGACAGCTTAAAACCCATTTTAGATTTTACGTTTCACCTGGTTTTGAAAAAGGTGTAAAAACCAAAAAAAAAAAAAAACACATAATAATTTTCATCTTTTATTTATTTTATCATTGGACTGCTATTATAATAATAATTATTATTAAAAATAGTAGTTCAATAGCTAAATCGATAATACAGTAAAAATTCATTGTGCTTATATGTATTTAAGTTTTTAACCTTTTCCCAATAGTTTTTTGGATTGTGTTTATACGATCAAAGTAAATTGTGTCTTTCTGCATTTTACAAAACATTTTCCTTTTTGTATACGCGTTAAAAAGAAAATGACATTACCGTGTTAGCCAACAATGGTGAGTCATTTCTCAACCATGTCTCTTGAATTCCTGTTTGGCAATGAGAATAGCAAAAGTTGATGGACATTCCTCTCGATGGAGAGTTTCCAAATCCAGTCAGTGCCTTCAAGAATTCCTGCCTATACCCTGACAAATTTAACCGAAACAATATTTTAAAAAAAACTTTTCATGATCAGCTTTTGCATCTGACATGCATTGAGCTGAAACTGATACTGATACTCATAGAGATAGAGACATCATTGAACCTTGCAGGACATTGAGTTGTGCAGATGAGCACTTTGTTATAAAAAGTTTGCATTCACGCCATGTGCCTTTTTTACCCGCGACTCCTGGAGCTAAAATATTATTTACCTGTTAAATAATGAACCATAGTTATAAATAACCTTAAAGGCTGTATGCAAGAAATAACAATGTACTTTTCAATTTTCAGGATTATAATATTATAAAAAAATTGGAATTTTCATTAGTGATTGTTCGAATGGTTGCTAACCTCCCATGAATCATATGCTGCGTTTATCAAGAAAATCGATGTCTTGATGAATTGAACCATGTTTTGAGGGAAAAAACACTGCAAAAACCACGAGAAATTGTTATGTATTCGATCCAAAAAAAGTAAACGTTAATGGAGTTATCAAGGCTCTGATCTTACCAAACCGGGACTCATTTTTGTAAGGCAAGCTGGAGACAAAACTTTCGCTGATCTCTGAAGAAACAAATTAACGATTAGAAATTTTGATAACATTTATCTGCAAATCTCTAACAATTATCTTCCGAAACAAACCCTAGACATGTCTAGTGTAGCAATTGTAGCAAATGGGAGTGAAATAAGGGATATGAAGGTACATGTGTTCTAACGACGTCGGCGTAGAAGCCTTCGATGTGACATTGCCCTTGATTCTAGCGATGGCGGGAGTAGTTGTGTTCGTGATGAGAGAAACGGGATTCAAGCTGAGATCGATTGGAAAGACAATCGGTTGGAGAGAATTCGAGAACTGGAAGGAAGCGGGATTGCAGGCTTCCAAAGATCTTGATTCTAGCGATGGCGGGAGTAGTTGTGTTCGTGATGAGAGAAATAGGATTGAAGCTGAGTTCGATTGGAAAGACGATCGGTTGGAGAGAATTCGAGAACTGGAAGGAAGCGGTGGGACGAAACGATATCTAAAATGCGGATCCACAAGGATCCGACAAACAATAAAACGGATCCAAAAAAGATCCGCGTCACATACAAAACGTACACCCATGTTCCGAAAATTACGCAAATTAATAGTATATATAATGTTTATTTTGTAAAAACTAACAAACTCAAAAAATGTTTTTAGAACTTTTCCGTTGTAGAGTTGTTTTTAATGAAATCTTGGAAAATTGTTTTAAATTGCGTTGAAGAATATGTTTGTATGCATGCAATATATTTTTTAAACACAAGTTAATTTTGTAAAATAGAGACTTTACAAATATTAACAAACACCTTAAATTTAAATGTTGTCATCTATGAGTTGGAAAAAATTGTTGGTATATTTTGTGGCATGGTTATGTCGTTCACGGTTTAAGGCAATAATTAGACCTAAGCGAGAAATTCATGTGTTCCAATTTGGATGATTGAAACTTGGAAAGACTTGCACATGGGACGATAATGAGACTAAACCCATAGGATAAACACTTGGTGTCTATTAGGAATCCCACAAGGATATAAAAATTGTATAAACATACAATTGGTAACTATTTTCTATTGGTTGAACTTATTGTAGGGTGTATGATCAACAAATCATAACAATAATCATTCAACATGGATCTCAACCTTTATAAAATTCTTATTGATAACAGACATTAGGATAAATGACTAAATATCAAAAATACTAAAATTGAACTTTAACTATTTTTTAAATAGCCATAACATCCGTTAACCAACCATCACTTAGTCTTTCCATTAAAGATGGTTCAACCGAATTATGTATTCTTCTTCACTAATATCATGACTCGAGGATTTTACTCATTATTCCTTGAGATTTTCCAAACATGTGTATATTTGAAAGGTTTTGATAAGTTGTCTTGATAGATATAGTTTACTCTTTCCAATAATGTCGCCTCGTTTGCCTCGCTCGTCCATTGATTCGTCAAATTTGTGACGATTCCATTAAAGTGCATTATCTCCTTGTTCATATTTTTCTATTTGGTGTTTCATTGTTCGTTGCTCCGATAATTGTCTCCTTTCTTCATTCCAAGCCTGAAACAATTTGTGACACGAAGCCAAAATTTGTCATGGGTTTGATCTTTTTCGGAAAATGCGTCTTCAGATATGTCGATCCATGCCCGTGCCAATTCTTTTTCCTCCTCCAGAGAGCATAATGCGTCTTCAGATATGTCGATCCCTCCCTTTCAGTTTCTATTTCACTTTCCCTTTCCATTTCCTTTGTAGCGACTCTTCCTCGGATTTCGATTCAATTTCGAGTAGCGGGACGTTTTGCATTTGTGGTGAAGGTGATTGAAATTGAGCTTGAAGTTGGAATTGAGAATGTGGTTGAAATTGCGCCAAAATGGTTGAAGTTTTGAGGCGCCATTTATTGTGGAAATAGTTGTTGCGGTGACATTGTATATTGGTTGTACATTAACAGTCTTTGGAAAAACGGGTTTTGGGAGTCGAATTATGAGCGGTAAGATGGTGGTAATGAAGGATCGTAGCCAAAAAAAATTAGGAGATGAAGTGTCGGATAAATTAGGATTGTTAGCTATTGTATAGAATATAGAGAGATATAGTGAAATCATGTGAATAAAATTTTGAGATGTGGTGGTATTTATAGTGTATAGTTTAATTGTTTTTTTTTAATCTATAAACGGCTATTTCCAATGGCAATGCATTATGCATTGCCGATGCCGATAATACGTGCCAGTGTTCACCGGCAGCATTGAGGCGACAAGTCGACTTACCGGCGGCATGTAATATCCACAGCCTAAGAATGATGAATTAGTTCCAATATTTAAAATGGATATTTTCATAATTTATTCCGACATCGAAGGACCAATGAAATATGAAAGGTCATACAAAACAACGTACACGCATATGTGGTTAAAACCCGTATAGGTGCGGATAGGGCCAAGCATCAATTTCCTTCAATGCCACACACAAATCAGTTATCATTATGAAATATTGAAAATCATTTCCTTTCACACCTAACTTATGATCCTTACTCGCTAAGCTTGATCCCCCTTAAATCTTGGCAATCGTGGATCTGGCGATTTCAAACGGCAACAACCACAGAAAGTCCCAGTTCAACTTTCGCCGTTGAAGACCAGAAAAAAGGTTTAATCTGAAGATGGGACACCATGGGCATCATCACCATCACCATCATCACGATGATCCATATGATAATCCATTGATTGCACTTTGTTGTTGCCCTTGTTTGTTGATTTCCTCGATGTTTGTAATGATTGGGAGGTGTGTTGCCGGTGCTTGTTACCCAGTTTTCCGTTGTCTTGGATTCGACCATCATCATCACCACCATCATCATCATGGCTATTACTACTAAATTCTTCTGTATGCTTCTCATTTGTTTTAGCTTACATTAATTAGTGGATTTTGTTGTTTTCAGATGTTCCATATGCTCTTCATATGTATGTAGCTTAAAATTAATTGGTGAGTTTTGTTGAATTTTGTTCATGGTTTTACTTGGACCACCTCCAATGGTTAAACTTATTTATCTAAACAATAATTATTCTCAAAACATATATATTACATTATTTTTACTGCATCCGTTTTTTTCTGAATATATGTTTTTCCTTCTAATGTATATATAGTATCAAACACAAAAGGTCAATCATCCGGATTTACTTGTTAGAACTACAATATAAATAAGCAACGAAAACAGAAAATAACATATTTGGCTTCGTCTAGTCACTACAAGAAATTGCATCATTAGCGGCGCCACCTTTAGCAACGACAAGGTGTCTTTAGCGGCGACACTTAACACGTCGCCGCTAAAAACACTTGTCGCCGCTAAAGGTGTCGCCGCTAATACCCAACGATCCGAATGTTCACGTTCAAACCATTGCAAGCCGTCGATGATGGAAATATTGTAGGCCGTCGATGATGGAAACAAAACCAGTGTCGCCGCTAAAGATCCATTCTGTCGCCGCTAATGAGCTACGATGTCGCCGCTATTGTGTCCAGAGTTTCTTAAAGCTGCCGACACAGCCAAAGAACCCATTCACAATCTTTCTCTCCATCTTCACTATTTCTGCGATTTCTCTCCATATTTTGGCGATTTCCCACCAATTCCGGCTTGTCTCAGTTGTTCCTCGGCACCCACATCCACTGCATTCCTCGGTTGTTCCTCGCCACCCACATCCACTGCTTGTCTCGGTTGATTTCTCGGTTGTTACATGAAGAGATGGTAAAAATACCAGATTCAAGGTGGATGGTTTTTTATTTTAGATATGTAAAGATTTTTTATTTTGATTTTGTTGATGAAAACGAGTATTTTTTATTTCAGATCTGTAAGGAACACATTTTATTGTGATAATGATTTCCATTTTGGTTTCTTTTGTAATAGTTTTCTGATGAGGATAATTTTGATATATATCTTGAGGTTGGTTTTATAGATTCATGAAGCATATTTGTGTTGTGTTTTGATACAAACTAGATAGATGTTCATTTATTTCCTGATGTTGTATGATCAGCATGAGGGTTTATTGGGGATCAAGTACAACACATAGCTGGACGATGAGCATGATCGAGGACCTTTAAAAAAAACACTATTGGCGGCGACAATGCGCAATACCGGCGATTTTTAAGCATTAGCGACGCAATATTTGCGGCGACCTTTTAGCGGCGACTTGTCGCCGGTAAAGGTATTAGCGGCGACTTTTGATAGCTTTAGCGGCGATTTTTGTCGCCGGTAAAAACCATATACGGAAAATGGCCCGTTTTCCGGAATATTTTTCTATCAAAAATAAGAATCTTCAAAACATATTTTTCATATTTTTTCATTTTGAAAAGTTTTCTGAAAAATAAACATACACCCATAAACTCATCCCATCCCGATCCACTCCACGCTCACCCACCCCACTACGACCCTACCCCACTCCACCACCTACCTCCAAGCACCCACCTTTGTTGGCATTGGGGATGAACAAAAAACCGAAAATCGAATCTGAACCCGATTTAGGACCGATTGGGTAATTCGATTCGGTTTTCGGGTATCAGTTTTAGACTTATTCGGGTATCGGTTCTATTGAGTTTGATCATATTGGGTATTGGGTTTCATGGGTCTAAGAACTGAGACCAAGAATTTGAACCCAATGCATCCATAGCTTAAATTCGAAGAACCCAGTTGTCCCTTCGTGCAAGAGGCTGCTCAAAGAACGAGAAAGAAGCTCTCAATTATAGTTTCTCCTTGTCCTTATCCTGAATGTTACAATCCCTTTCTTCTTAAAATATTTTGCGATGTATACATGGAATGTCGTATGTACTATCTGCATGTCTTTGATGCCACTACTCGTAATCTGATGTTTTTAACTTGTATATTTATTTTGTAAACTAGTAAACAATAAAGACAAAAGACGGTTATAGTTTTATTATTGAGATAGAAGTATGAATGCAAATAAAGAAAAAAACAACTATAAATATAAAAGCTATTCGAAGGTTAACTTAGCTAAAGGTCAACTAAAAAGCCCAAACAATATTTAGAGCTTGACGTGGGGATTATGTGAAGAGGCTATAAGGGCCTTTTGGCCAATAACGCCTCTTTAATTTGTGTGCCAACGAGTTCCATTCTTTTAGATGACACTAAAATTCTACAAACTAGTCTCATTTGATTTAGATAATTACCGATTATTTTTATTGTTCAAGATATACCAAAGGCTATTTAAAAAAACATTGTTTTGTTCTTTTCGGTCGAGTCTCATGTACCAAATACTACCTATGATATTGTCTAATTTATAGGTATGCTGAGGTCCAACACCCCGTATGTGGAAGAGGGATGATCCTTGCTCGGTTTTTTGGTTTAACACCCCTCAGTCGCTAATATTATAATTTAATAACTAATCTCCTACAAAAAAGGTCACACTTTTTATCATTAATAACCATTTTTAATTATTACGACAGGGAATATTTCACTAAGGCGTATTTTACATTTGGATATGTTTTCGTGTGTTCTTAAAGTTATTTAGCATCAGACATATGTCTTCTATAAGAATTATATTATTATTTTTGTATAGTGGATTATCATTTATTTCTGTTAGATTACTATTTTTGCTAAATTTTTTCTGGTATATGACGAAAAAGTTTTATCTGGGACCTCAAAAGAAACAATATTAGATTATACTCGTATAATGGAAGAAACTTATAAGAAAACTTAGGATCTCTGATAGATGAAATACGTACCATCTACTTATTAATATAAAATATATATATAAGTGAATGTTTATTGGATTTGCTTACCCAACTTTCTTTTTTAACGTAAATATGACATGATAGTATCTAATTTATTAAACTAGTGAGGCTACTAGATGCTCTAAATTCTTATGCTTTCACACTTGTTTCATTATTTTAAACATATTTCACTCATTTCCAAACCAACACACCACTAGATACCAAATAGCAACGATCGATCGATTGCTATATTTTTAGCGACAACTTGGCGCCACTGAAAAACGCCCCACAAGTTTCCATAACTTTTACGATTTTCAACTTATAGAAAATATTTAGCAATCACATGTTTATCCATGAGAGCTTGTCGAGGAAGAATTTAACGACAAATTGTTAGCGGAAAGTTCAAAAATATTACTAATATGAGATCCACACATAGCCGGTTCATAGGTCTTTAATGCCCGGACGGAAAGATGTAATTGTGCCCCGATGAAATATAATATCTCTAAAGGAACAATGTGACAAACGATCCTATATAACCTCATAATTATACAAACCAAAATTTAATAAATTCGCATAAAATGGCAAATTCGTACATGTTTTCAGGCCAAAAATACAATAAAAAACACATGACTTAATCTTTTGCCAATAATATAATTTAGACTATAAAAGTTTTCTATGATAATTTCAGAAGATCTTTGTATGCAATATTTTATATCGTCATGAAGAACATGATCCAACTGTAAGTAGTAGCTCTATTTGTGCACAATAGTCGGTTATATAGAATAAAAAACAAACATAATAGCACTTGTAACTTAGCAAAAGAAAGTTAGAAGAACAAATTAACTTAGCAAAAGAAAGTTAGAATAACAAATTACCTTCGGTTTCTTACCCAAATAAAATAGTACTTACTTTTGTCCATTCCATGCAATCAGTTTAAGCATCAATGGACAAAACTAGAAGTACAAACAGAAAAATTAATGTGAACTATATTCTATGAAATTGCCACAAAATATATTTGACATATTTAGATTTTGCAACCAACTAAGCATACAAATATTATCACATGATAATATTTGCAACATTTAATCCAAGAATTGATTATGCATGATATCACTCTAATTATGCAAATATTTTATGCGATATATGTGTACTCTTAAAGTGATAATTGAGTTCATTGGGCTTAATATAGTAACTTTACTTGGAAAGTGTACTTGTACAGAATTTGCGGGTTATTGAGCGGAAAGAATGACGATAGAACGAAATTAGAGCAAGGAAAAAGAATACTGGAAAACTGGAGATAGAGGCGCTATCAGTTGATGGTAGTGATGCTAAGAAGCTAGCCCGCAACGCTAAGGTGATGAGTTCACACCGCGAAGACAATACGATATCCGTGTAATATCGGGGTGTTTGTTATCATAGTGGCGCTATATACGAAGTTAGCGACGCAATCTGCAGTAGAAAAGATCTATATAAATAACGGATTCTAGGAGATTTGACCATCATCTTTGGATCATTTTCGACTTTTTGACTTCACATCAGAGTCCCAGAAGGTTCATATGCCATGTTTCACTTGTTTTTGAGTTTTGGTTAGAGTTAGCCGTTGTTTTTCGGTGTTTTAGTGTATTCATAACCATTTGGATCACTCTAAGCATTTGAATTCCTTTACGTTACTGCTGGAGTTCAATCATTTGACTCCTGGATTTGATTCATTTCAGAGAGTTATGGTTTGCATTTGTTGAAGTCGTGGTATTTCGTGTTTTGAACGTTGTTTACGGTTTTGGTTTATGAATCCAAGTTTCTATTTGTTTTCAAGTATGAATTCATATTATAGTTCAATTGTTTTCTGTTTGTTCATCACTTTAGAAGGCTAAAACCTTTTGGGGTGACTTTCGGGGATGTTGATGGTGAAATGACGGGCACATTTTGAGTGTTACTTGTGTTCTAGTCAATTTTAGTTGTCATTTGTTCTTCAAAGTATGATTCTTAGTATGATAGCTAGAGTTGGGTTGTTTAGAATGTTTGAATTTTTTAACTAAGATAGTGTATTGTGCATTCACTTATGGTTCCGAGTTCATCATCTATATGGATTAAGACGATCAGTTGAGTGTTACTTGTGTTCTAGTCAATTTTAGTTGTCATCTATTAGTGGTATTTGAGGTTTATTTTTTGTTGCATCAACAACTGTGATGAAATCAAAAAGATTTAAAAAACATAGACACATAACTTTCATCGTATTTGGGATTGGGGTTAGTATTGGCAAAGTAGAGTACCTATTCACTAGACAGGGTACCATTTTCTGAAGGAAGACTCTGAATGAAGGGAGAGATCTCAGAGACATTACCGTCATAGAGGATATCCCTACAGAGATGAATCTGGTATTTGTGAATCTGAACTTCTGCGATCAGAATATCATATTTGAGAACGAGAGATATATGCATGTAATATTAATTGGTTCTTACTTCTTAATTCTTGAGACCAACAACTTGAAACGTAATAAGGGCATTCAAAATCCATTGTTGAGTTCTCTAATGTCCAACCAGCAGCAGATGGGTGTGTTTCTAGGCGTTGATTGACGCTTCGTTTTTCTCTGCACCATAGACGATCATCGACACTCCCAATTTTTGAGTAATTCCGCGCCCACGTCTGCCCCTCACGACGGAATTCAATCTCAAAAGTAGGCGTTTTATCATTCGGCGACTAACTTTTCTAGGCTGTTATATATGCACCATTGACAACTTTGCTAAAATTATGCCCACAAATTTTTATGTCCAGGGCCCTAGACCAATTTGCCTAGATATTGGGTCGGAGATAACCCAACTTGTCCTTGTAGTTTTATGTTTCTGAAATTCTGTATTTGATTTTTCTAGATTTATTATTTTTACTTTGTAGTTTTATGTTTCTGAAATTCTGTATTGAATTTTTCTAGATTTATTATTTTTACTTCGATTAATAAGGGAAATAATGCATTCATTTGTTTGTTATGATAACTTGTTCTACATTATAGAAAAAACTCAAATCTCAATTTTCTACAATTATATAATTACAAAATAGTTAGAATAATGACGGATTAGCAATTGCCATATGTTGCAAACCATTTTGTCAACAAAGACCCTAAACCCTTGTATGTGTGGCTACTCCGTCACTATAATGACCATCACTAATCCATGGGAAAACATTTCGTCGCTAAATGTCCCTCATCGTTTCGTGAGAAATCTGTCGTATATTTGGTTGTTTACTTTGGTTTGGTGGTTGGTGGAAAATATTTTTCTTTGAATGAAATGTTGCGAAAAAAAAATATAGCGACACATACATCCATCATTGATTTAGAGGATTTCGCCACTTAAAATTAGCCACGATATGTAACATCTACTCTCCGTCACTATCCGTCGCTGAAATGCTTCACACACATAAGCGACAAAATTATTAGTGTGTGAAAGTCCTTTTTCTTGTAGCGGCTGCTGGTTTACAGGTTTTGCATCCTTCAAAGCTTTTTACATCATACAAACTTAAATTAACTGAATAATCTAATAGAACCGAACAAGATAGAATTGTGTTGGTTTTCTTTTTATGGCGTCTTCTTCTTATATCTTACTTTCACTCTTTTCTCTATAACGTTCTTTTTATATTGCCAATATAACGTTCCAATTAGCGTAAGTATTTATTTTCCATTGATAGTAGGGGTGAGCATATGTTGCGGTTTGGTGCAGTTTCAGGCCAAAACCAAACCGCGTGCATCGGTTTTTGTAATTTTAAAACCGCAAAATGCGGTTTTTCCTAATACTGCGGTTTCAGTTTTTAAACCGCACAATGAAACGATATTGTTTTAAAACTGCAATAGACCAAAAATGAAGTATTTTTAATTAAACTTTTAGCTTTTAGTCCTATATCCAACACGACATAGCGTAGAAACATGAAACAATTTTTTTATTACATTTTTAGCCCATAATCAAAAGTTTGGTGAAGTCATAGTTTTGGTCCACAAACACGATCATATAAAAGACTATTAGACTATAATTATTATGAGTTACTATTGAACTATTATAAGTTATGATGCTACATTTGATATTTTATGTCACCAACAAAGATATACATAGCCTTAAACATTCGTAATAGCATAAACGAATCTTAAACATCCATAATAACATAAAATATTTTTAATATATATATAATATTACTGGTGCGGTTCGGTTTTTAAGGGTCAGTTTCTAGGGTAAACCGCATCACACCGACTTTGGTTGGTTTTATTCAAATTAAAAACCGCATCGTCGGTTTTTATATCGGTTTTCAGTTTTTCGGTTTCAGTATTTTGCGGCTTTTTTTGGATCGGTTCGGTTTTTGCTCATTCCTACCAATAATTGCTAGTGTAAGTCTTTTTTTTTAAGTTACGAAGGATATAAAATTTGGAAATTGTAAATTATTGAAAATGAAAAAGAATGGGAAATGAGTTTTCAGATTTAATTATTTTGAAATCGGACTTTGTTGTAAAACAAAATATGATTCTTTATTTCTAGAATTTTCAGAAAGACAACGTACAGATACTGAGACAAAGACATTCATTCTCACATTTTCAAGCAAGCACATACCAAAACTTTATAGGATCACCAATCCTAGTTAACGTAGAACGAGGGCTATTCATCTACCATCTTCATCTGGCCAAAAGGATTATTGAAAGCTTGGAACTCACAATACTTGCAAGTCAATGGCATGGTGGACTCGATCCTCCACTCATGATGATGATGATGAGTATCACCATGATCAATGCTAACAGGCTCTGCAATCTTACGTGAGACCATAACCGAATTAATGACGTCATCAGTTGGATGGAAAACGGAGAGAACATCAAACCCTTGAAGAAGTTGTGCATCCACCACCGGATAAAGAAAGACACGGGCACCATGAGCACTCCTTATTGGGGCAACATTGTAAATAATATATAGTTGAGGGATCAGATGTAAGTTATTAGATAGTTTGTTAGTGTTCTGTTAGTTTGGTAGATAGTCCGTTAAGTAGCTATTAGCTGTGTATAATCTGTAAAGTGTTGTTTGTTTGGACAGTAATGAGAATTAAGACATTCTCTCATCTCTCTCCGTAATATGGTATTAGAGCGTATTACTTCCGCTTCCTTTTCCGGTCAATTTTGACCATTCCTTTTCTCTTTCTGATAATCTTCTCCGATCGATTTTTGCTCTTTTCCGGTCTATTTTTTTTCTTTTCTTCTTCGATCGATCATTTTCTCTTTCAATCAGTCATTCCTTTGAGTCTTCGCTGATTGTTTTCTCAAATGGCAACCAACAATTCGTCGTCTAGCAATTCTGGATCTACAATTTCTCCGATCGATGATCGCATGCATCCATACTACCTTCATCACTTTGAGAGTCCCGGTTTTGTGTTAGTTTCTCAATTGCTCACCGGTGACAATTATAACTCCTGGAGTCAAGCAATACAAATTGCTTTATCTGTGAAGAACAAGACTGGCTTCATAGACGGTACACTTCTTAAACCTAGTTCTTCTGATCAGCAAAATTACAATGCGTGGATGCGTAACAACAAATTGGTGATATCATGGATTTTGAACTCTGTTTCAAAAGAGATTTCTGCTAGTATAATGTTCACAGAGACTGCTCATGACATATGGAAGGATTTGAAGGATCGATTTCAACAAAGCAACGGTCCTTGCGTATTTCAAATCCGACGAGAGCTTGTCAATTTGAAGCAGAATCAGGACACAATTGGAGTTTATTTCACCAAATTGAAATCTCTAACCGAGGAATTAATCGATTTCAGACCTCACTGCACCTGCAACAAATGTGAATGCAATGGAGTACAAGAAATCGAACAGTACTTCCAAACAGAGCATATTATGAATTTTCTCATGGGATTACATGAATCATTTACTCAATCTAGAGGTCAGATTTTGCTCATGGATCCTTTACCTCCAATTAATCGTGTTTTCTCTTTAATAGCTCAAGAAGAGAAACAGAAATCAGTTTCCAATGATGTTCAACATTCTATGGCGTTTATGGCTAAAGTTTCAGCTCCATCACGCAAGCCTCAGAACAATAACTATAAATCTTCAAACAGAGATCGTCCTTACTGCACTCACTGCAATTTCCAAGGTCATACTGTGGACAAATGTTACAAACTGCATGGATATCCTCCTGGATATAAACATAATAATTCCAACAATTTCAAGCCAAGAACCAAAACTAATCAAGTTGCTGCTGTTGCTACTACTGATGATCCTAATGTTCAACTTTCTTCCATTAATCATGACTTGGCTAACATGTTCAAAGGTTTTTCTCAAGATCAATGTCAGCAAGTTATGTCCGCGTTATCAAACCATATGATCACTGTTAATCCACATGAAGAAACGACTACAGGTAAATGCTATTCTCTTTCAATTAATTCTGGACAAAAGTCTCATAAATGGATTATAGATTCAGGAGCAACTGAGCATGTTTGTCATGAAATTTCTATGTTCACAAACAAGAGAAAAGTAAGTCATTACAATGTTACTTTGCCAAACAAGATCACTCTTCCGGTAACCATTATTGGTGATATCAAAATAGATCATCTATTTGTTCTACGGGATGCTTTATATGTTCCTTCATTCGATCAGAATTTGATTTCTGTTAGTTCTCTCACTCAAAATCAAAAGTTGATGATCCAATTTACGTGTCATCATGCTTTAATCCAGGCTATGAGGAACATGAAGCTGATTGGCAAAGCTAATGTTCATCAGAGGCTATATGTGTTGGATGAAAACAATAATTTCAAGAATACAAGGATAAACAATGTTACTGTTTCATTAGATACTTGGCACAATAGACTAGGCCATCATTCCAATAAATGTTTGTACCCAATAAGAGAACAATTATCTATTAAATCAGTTAATTCAGACATGTTTTCTCATTGTTCTGTATGTCCATTGGCAAAACAAAGGAGATTGTCCTTTCCATCTATGAACAATGTAACCAATAGTAGCTTTTCTTTAATACACTGTGATATTTGGGGTCCGTATTATGTTTCTTCAGTCCAAGGGTACAAGTTTTTTGCTACAATCGTTGATGATTATAGTCGTTACACGTGGGTATACATGTTAAAGAACAAATCTGATATTATTCAGATTATTCCTTCCTTTTACCAAATGGTATTGACTCAATTTCAAAAGGAAATTAAGATGTTCAAATCTGATAATGCGAAAGAACTGCAATTCAAAGATTTCTTTGCTGCCAAAGGAATTATTCATCAAACATCTTGTGTTGCTAGACCTCAACAGAATTCAGTGGTCGAGAGAAAGCATCAACACATATTAAATGTTGCTCGGGCGTTACTTTTTCAGTCCAATGTCCCTATCAAATTATGGAGCGAATGTATTCTGACAGCAGTATACCTTATTAACAGAATTCCTTCTGTTTTCCTTAAGAATCAAACTCCATATCAAAAGCTATTCAACAAAGTTCCTACTTATTCGCACTTACAGACATTTGGATGCCTGGCTTATGCTTCTACTTTGACAGCCAACCGAACCAAATTCTGTCCAAGAGCAAGTTCATGTATTTTTGTTGGTTATCCTCCAAATATGAAGGCTTATAAACTCTTTGATTTGGCTACAAATGAGTTTATTATATCCAGAGACGTTGTTTTTCATGAAGCCATGTTTCCATTTCAACAAGTACCTCGAAATACTCCTAAAGATCCCTTTGCAGAGATTGTTCTTCCCATTCCAACTAATGATTTATTTTCAGATATAGCAGGTCCTTCTCCTTCTCAAATTCCTATTCCAACAGTACCTGACCCTGGTTCTGCTTCTCAACATCAACATGACTCAATTTCTGATCCGAATCCAACTCAGAGAAGAACTACAAGAATGTCTAAACCACCTTCATATTTGCGAGATTTTTATTGTAATTCTGCAAGCCATTCTGATTACTTATATCCTTTGGTAAATGTTGTCAACTATGATAACCTTTCTTCTAAACACAAGAATCTTGTCATGAATATTTCATCTAATTTTGAACCTCGACATTACAATCAAGTTGTCAAATCTCCACAGTGGTGCACAGCTATGGACGATGAATTGAAGGCTATCCATGCTAATAACACTTGGTCTGTCGTTCCATTACCTCCAAATAAAAACTCTGTAGGCTGTCGTTGGGTCTATAAAATCAAATATGGAAGCAATGGCAATATTGAGCGTCATAAGGCGAGACTAGTTGCTAAGGGGTTTAGTCAACAGGAGGGAGTTGATTTTTTTGATACATATACTCCTGTAGCAAAGTTAGTTACAGTCAAAACATTACTTGCCATTGCAGCTGCTAAATCTTGGAATCTAGTCCAATTAGACGTTAATAACACTTTTTTGAATGGCGATTTAAAAGAAGAAGTATACATGGATTTACCACCAGGTCTCAAGATTCAGGGGGAACATCGTTCCAATCAGAAACTGGTTTGTAAACTTCATAAGTCAATTTACGGTCTTCGACAAGCTTCAAGACAATGGTTCGATAAATTTTCTTCTTTTATGTTACAAAGTGGCTTTTCTCAATCAAGATCAGATTATTCCTTATTCTTCAAAGGTAATGGTTCTGATTATGTCGCATTACTTGTGTATGTTGATGACATACTAATTACTGATTCATCAACAAAGGAAATTGAGTTCATTAAAACGAAATTGAGCAACAAATTTAAACTCAAAGACTTGGGCACTTTGGGTTATTTCTTGGGTCTTGAGGTTGCTAGATCCAAAAATTGCATTTTTGTATCTCAAAGAAACTATACCTTACAACTTATTGAAGATTTGGGTTTGTTAGGAGCTAAACCTGCTACCACTCCCATGGACCCACGTCTAAATCTACATAGTGATATGGAAGATTTGTATGATGATCCATCTCGTTATAGAAGATTAATTGGCAGACTTCTATATTTGAACATTACTTGTCCAGACATTTCCTTTTCAATTCAAAAATTGTCACAATATGTTTCTTCACCACGAGTTCCACATTTTGAGGCTGCTTGTCGTTTGGTTCGTTATTTGAAGCAAAGTCCTGGACAAGGCATCTTCTTATCTTCCACATCCACGTTAAAGTTGAGGGCTTTCTGTGATTCTGATTGGGGTAAATGTTTGGATTCTCGAAAATCAGTTACTGGTTATTGTATCTTTCTTGGTGACTCTTTAATTTCATGGAAATCGAAAATGCAACCCACCGTTTCTCGATCTTCTGCAGATGCAGAATATCGAGCCATCGCTTCAACAACTTGTGAGCTAATTTGGCTAAAACAACTTCTTCGAGATTTTGGTGTCCCACATTCACAAGCTGCTTTGTTATTTTGTGACAACGATTCTGCCATCAAAATTGCCAACAATCCAACCTTCCATGAACGCACTAAGCATATAGAAATCGATCTTCATTTTGTTCGAGATAAAGTTGTTGATAAAACTATCTGTCTAATGCCAATTCGTACCCAGTTTCAGCTTGCAGATCTCTTTACTAAACCACTCCCTGCTACAAAACTACTTCCTTTTATGTCCAAGATGTCATAGCAGAACATTTATTCTGCAATATCATCTTGAGGGGGAATATTAGGGCAACATTGTAAATAATATATAGTTGAGGGATCAGATGTAAGTTATTAGATAGTTTGTTAGTGTTCTGTTAGTTTGGTAGATAGTCCGTTAAGTAGCTATTAGTTGTATATAATCTATAAAGTGTTGTTTGTTTGGACAGTAATGAGAATTAAGACATTCTCTCATCTCTCTCCGTAATACTCCTCAACATACGCAAAGCACCTGGCGCCATGTACTTTGCCAAATGATCAATCACTTTAACCTTCTCATCAATATCCATCCCGACAAGCGCAGCCAAGAAAATGACATCATATTCTTTCAACTCGTCTGTCACATCCATTATATTAGCAGTGTGGAATACCATTCTTCTGGACATATCAGGATCAGATGAAACAAGATGAGATGCCATCGAATTTGCCATAGAGTCTATGTCATAGTTGTGAAAAATGGTGTCCTTGAGATGATAAGTGGCCAAGACAATCGAAGTTAGAGGCATTGGGCCAGACCCCACAAAGGCAAGACGCTCAGGGGCTTGCCCTAATGCTGAATAGTGTTCTGTGAGAATGTCAAACTCAAGACGGCTAAGCTATAGGTAATTTGAGTAGTAAGGGAATTCATTTAGATGGTGAAGAGGATTTGGGAAAGAGCCTAAAATGGTGGAGAAGTGCGCTTCAAGATGGCCTTCAGCTTCGCCACAAAGTCGTATGAGCTTTGACCTTATTTCTTGAACATTTGCAGGAAGTGTCACTATGTTGATAGAAGAGGGTGGGATGCATGTTCGGACCAGTTCAATGAAGAGGCTGTCAACATCTTTGGATGGTTTTAGAATGTCAAGCTTTGAAATTTTATGATAAATCTCACACACCTCTACCAAAACGGTCTCTTTTTGTAGTGATTCCATACTCAGATTTTTGGTGGACAAGCTTTTAAGATAAACTCTTTGTATATCAGAAGACAGAGAACCGATTTTGTGTGTATGCAGTGTCCAAGGATGGACTTATTTATAGGCGTGTTCTGGTCACACCCATTATGTAGAAACGGGACGATCCTTGCTCAGTTTTATGATTTGACACACCACCTAAAAAACATGGAACAAGAAATTTTATCGTTAATTAACCATTTATCACCCGACGGACTATCCCAAGCCACTGTATTTACATGAGAAGTTATTCATTGCTAGTAAGGCGTATTTTATATTTGCATTTTTATTTTGTGTTTTATAGTCGTTTAGCATGAGCCATAGAAATATGTTATTAATGTCGTACACTGGATTAAAATGTTCATATGAACTACGTTATTGTTTTTTCTATTAGACTACTTTAATTATGTTAATAGATATGGCTAGTAAATTTTTGCTTAATTTTCCTGGTATGAAGAAAAAGTTTTATTTACGACCCTGAAAACCCCGAAAAAGCAGTATGGATTATACACTTTTAATGGATGAAAACTTTAACAGCACTTATAAATGAAACAATATCTACATATAAACATCTAAGTAAACGATTCACCTTAACATTTTTCGGGGTTTTTAGGGTCGTAAATAAAGCTTATAAATGAAGCAATATCTATATATAAAGCTGAGTAACACCAACATCATCTATTCATGTTTGGAAGCCCTTGAAGGCCACCATCCCATTACACCTGGAGGCTTTTCTTATGGAAAACGGTTGGAGAGCTCGTGCACAGGAAGACGTAGGAGAATGGAAAACGGTTGGACGAAGAAGACCATGAAGACTCATTCTGGATAGGAATGTTCAGGAGGACATCAAGAAGATTGCAACTACTTTCTTTGTCGGTAATCTTCCTGCGAACTGTACTACTAGCATGATATGGAGAGATTTAATGAAGTATGGAAAGATTGTGGATGTGTATATGCCGGAGAAAAGGGAGAGATCGGGAGGTGTTTTTGCTTTTGTGAGATTCATCAGAATACATAAGGTGAAAGAGATGGAGGATACGTTAAACAATGTGATGATAGGAGGAAGAAAGTTAAAGGCTAATATTGCAAAATACGCACGCCTGCAAAGACCGGAAACGGTGATGGATGTAGGTAGAAGAAAGGAACCTGGGAACGCTAAAGAGAAGGAAGTGAAGGTAAGAAGCAATGGCATGAGTATTGGTAGATCTTTCAAAGATGTAGTTAATAATTCAGGGGTGAAAAGTGGAGAGATGGTGGAAACTAAGAGGGCAAAGATAGTGATTCCGGAAGCGGTAAACTTGGGAGGTCCGGCGTGGGTAGATAACTGCTTGATAGGAGAGGTTATCGACATTGAACTGTTATCCAATTTCTTCTCAATATTTCATAATTCGGGGATTGCAGAATGTTCGATTAAATATGCGGGAGGTTTACTGGTTATACTAAAGTTTGAATCCAAAGAAATTTCCTCGGCGTTCTTGACTGATCAAAGAGACACATGGAGTCGTTGGTTTGCATGGCTGAAAGTTTGGGATGACAGGTCCGTTTATCAACAGAGAGTAACGTGGTTGAAGATAAGTGGTGTTCCGATGCAAGTCTGGGATTATATGACGTTTTCAATCATTGCCAGCGAGTTTGGACGGGTTCTTATCCCTTTTCATTGTAGCTCTGAGGCGGTCAATGTTACTTCTGGTAGGGTGTGTATTCTAACTTGCAGGCAGGAGATGATAAATGATCATGATTTGGAGGTATGTTGGAGAAAATTAAAATTCAAAATTCGTATTCAGGAAGACGGTGATTGGAAACCTCCTTTGCATTGTGATTTAAATTACTTGAGTTCTGATAGCGAGATTGAAGAAGGGGAATTTGTGGATAGTGAAGACGACGACTTAGAGTCGCCGGAGATGTTGCACGTGACGGAAAAAGTTCAACAACCGATTATAAAAACCGTTGTGTTGTCATCGGCGGAAAATTTTGAAGCACCGGCACAGGCTACGGCTACGGCTCCGGCTAAGCAATCAGCGAAGAATATTGGTGTTATCGAAGAGTCATCGATTGACCATTTGAAAGTGGTTGATGTGCCTTTGCAAGGTGTATCATGCGCATGCGCATGCGCACGTGAACAGACAAAAAATGGTGACTTACATGTCTTTGAGGAGCCTCTGAAAAGTATCTCATGCGCACGTGATAATAATAATAATAGTGATACTTTCTCATGTGCAAACACAAATCAAGTTGCTGGTGATACTTTCTCATGCGCACGTGATAATATTAATAATAGTGATACTTTCTCATGTGCAAACACAAATCAAGATGCTGGGTCTGGATCTTCAAAGCTTTATTGGGCGATGATGTTGGGCTTAGAAGTGAAGGAGGTATTGAAGGTGGTAGTGGGCCAATTGGTTTTATTGGAATATTAAATGGTGGACATAATTTCAGCCCATATGCTTCATGTAATTATGATATAGCTCCTACGTCTAATGGGGTTATTTCAGAAATACCAGACCTAAACAATACAATGTCGGAGGAGTTACGTAAGAGTAATAAAGATAAAACGATTGCGTTAAAAGGCAAGAAATTTAATTCGATCAGGTTTAAAGATAGAGTAATGGAGCACAATCTTGGGAAGAAAAAGAAGAAATCAAATGGGAGATCACAGTCAAATCGTAATACTTTGGCCTCGTGTTCGTCGACTTTAGCTACGGCTTACTCCGTCGAAGTTGTCAAGACTGTGGAGATTGGAAATGAAATTGGGTTTCAGATGGATGGAATGGAAGAAGCGGTTCGTCAGTTAGTAGAAGGAGAAGGAGATGTGGAAGTTAATCAATGAATTGTTTGTCTCTAAATTTAAGGGGTGCAAAAGACACGTGCAAACAGGAGTGGGTCAGAAAACTCAAGTTGGAAAAACAATTGAATCTTATTTGCTGCCAGGAGACTCAAATGAAAATTGAGGATGTTGATTTGTATAAATTCTGGGACTTCTCGGAGTTTCATTTCGCTGGTGTTGATTCAATGGGCAGATCGGGGGGTCTTTTCTGTATTTGGAATCCCTCGATCTTCAAAGTGAATTTGGTGATTAAAGGAGGTTCGTTTATTCTGATTTCTGGTATTTGGATTGGTGTTGATGAAATTTTGAACGTGGTCAACGTATATGCTCCTAATGACTCTGATGAGAGGAAAAAAATTTGGTCGGACATTCTGAGTCTGAGGCATAATAGGAGCGGTATTTGGCTTATTATTGGTGATTTCAATGAAGTTTGTTGCAAGGAGGATCGCTTCTCCAAGGCGGTTTGTGTGACGAGTATGGAACACTTCAATATGTTTATTAGACAAGCTGAGATTGAAGAATTAAGCTTGGGTGGGAGACGTTTTACTTGGATGAGCTCTGACGGCAGAAGTTTAAGTAAAATTGATAGAATTTTTGTAAATGATCGTTTTTTGCATTATTGGCCTTCGGCTGCGGCTACGGTTCTCCCTAGAAGATTTTCTGATCATTGCCCGCTGCTGCTATCATGTGAGTATTTTGATTATGGTCTGATTCCTTTTAGATTCTTTAACTCTTGGTTATTGCTCGATGGTTTTCTGGATATTGTTAATATGGTGTGGCATTCTGAATTGAATTGTCAAGTGGCTGATCTGCATTTTTTGAAAAAATTACAACTGTTAAAAAAAGAGATTCGGTTATGGAGGGCTATTTCTCGTGATTTAGAAAACAAAGAATACGAAGAGTTGCTTACGAATATTGATGATCTTGAGCTTTTGGCGGAAAAAAGGAGTTTATCGGCTACAGAACGGGATACTAGAAATCTATGGAGGAAAAGGGTTATGGAGATAAATAACACTAGAAATCTTGACCTCAAGCAAAAGGCGAGAATTAAATGGGAGGTTGAAGGGGACGAGAATAGCAAATTCTTTCATGGAATGATTAATAGTCACAAAAAGAGAAATAGAATAAATGGTATTATGGTTAATGGTGCTTGGCTCTCGAATCCGAAGATAATAAAAGAGGCGATTTTTGACTTT
Organism: Cichorium intybus; assembly: GCA_023525715.1. NCBI lineage: Eukaryota > Viridiplantae > Streptophyta > Magnoliopsida > Asterales > Asteraceae > Cichorium > Cichorium intybus. The sequence goes on along the minus strand of CM042012.1, from coordinate 46,376,360 downwards.
TTTGCTGACAAATTTGATGAGGTGTCTATGGTAAGGCCGAAGATCACAAGTAATTATTTTCATAAGCTTGGTGACTCAGACAGAGAGTTGTTGGAAGGTCCTTTCTCACTTGATGAAGTCAAAAATGCAATTTGGTGTTGCGGAAATGATAAAGTTCCTGGTCCCGATGGTTTTTCGTTCAAATTTATAAAGAAGTTTTGGGATTTGTTCAAAATCGATATTTTTAAATTTGTTAAAGAAATTGAACTTTCTGGAGTTATTAGCAAAGGGTGTAATTCCTCTTTTATTTCTTTAATCCCAAAGAAGGTGGATCCGCTTTTAATTAAGGATTACAGACCCATTAATCTTTTGGGTTGTTTATATAAGATTATTTCAAAAGTGCTTGCAATGCGATTGAAGAAGGTGCTTGGGTCTATCATTAGCATTGAGCAAACGGCCTATCTGGAAGGAAGAAGCATTCTTGATGGCCCTTTGGTACTTAATGAACTTATATCATGGGCTAAAAAATATAAGAAGCAATTTCTTATGTTTAAGGTCGATTTTGACAAGGCTTTTGACTCCTTAAATTGGAGGTTTCTGGATTCGGTCATGGAGAAAATGTCGTTTGGTGCGAAATGGAGATCTTGGATTAATGGTTGTCTTTCTTCCGCTCGTGCTTCCATTTTGGTGAATGGGTCCCCGACTCCTGAATTTCCTATTAAAAGAGGGGTGAGACAAGGAGATCCTTTGTCTCCGTTTCTATTTATTATTGCGATGGAGGGTCTCAGTGTTGCGCTTAAAGAGGCTCGATGTAAGCATGTGTTCCATGGGATGTCTTTTCCGAATAATGGTCCGTATGTTTCTCACCTTATGTATGCAGACGACGTGACCTTCGTTGGAGAATGGACCGAGGTAAATCTCATAAACCTTAATCGTTTACTTAGATGTTTCTATCTGGCTTCAGGTCTTAAGGTGAATCTTGCCAAAAGTAAGGTCTTTGGAATTGGGGTGGATAAGGAGGAGGTGGATAGATTTGCAAGCATTCTTCATTGTGAACCCGCGGTTATGCCTTGTACGTATCTGGGTCTCCCACTAAGTGCAAATATGAAACTCGTCAAAAATTAGACTCCTATTATGGAAAAATTTAAGAGTAAACTTTCATCTTGGAAAGCTAAAAATCTCTCGTTTGGTGGTAGAATGACTTTAATTAAATCAGTGCTTGGGAGTCTCCCCTTGTATTATTTTTCGATGTTTAAAGCCCCAAAAAAGGTGATTGATGATCTTGAGCGTATTAGAAGGCGTTTTCTTTGGTCTGGGGTTGAAGGTAAAAGGAAAATTCATTGGGTCTCTTGGGATTTGGTTACTAAAGCTAAAGTTCAAGGAGGGCTTGGAGTTGGGTCTCTTAGATGCCTTAATTTAGCACTTCTGGCCAAGTGGTGGTGGAGGTTTAAAGTGGAGAGACATAGTTTGTGGTTGGCGTGCATAAAAGCTCTTCACAATGTCAAAGGTGTTGATGGGTCGGCTATTGCGAAAAAGGGAATTGTGGGTGCTTGGCTATCTATTTCTCAAGTCAACTGGGATCTAGAAGATTGGAATATTTCCTTAGATAATTCCTTCTTAAGGACTATTGGTGATGGTAATCATACTTATTTCTGGAAGGATAAGTGGTGTGGGACGGTGGCTCTCAAAGACCGGTTTCCAAGACTTTATAATATTGAAGTTAGCAAAAGCTGTCTTGTTGCAGATCGCATTCCCGCTTCTATTGAAGGTAGTCCGGTTTGGTGCTGGAGGAGAAATCTGAGAAGAGGATTGGAAGCTGTTGAACTGGATCTTTTAATCGGAGTTGTTGAGTCGGTGAACTTGTCCAATGTAACGGATAAATGGGTTTGGAAAGAGGAGGCCTCGGGGATTTTTTCGGTAAGCTCATTGCGACGTCTTATGGAGGAAAACACTGATAGTTCTAATTCCTACTAGAACTTTGGGTGGGTTAATTGGGTCCCCTTGAAGGTAAACTGCTTCGTTTGGAGATTGCTTCTAGATCGAGTGCCTGTGGCTGCAAATTTGTTGCAGAAAGGAGGTGTCTTGAACACCGATCGTTGTCCGTTATGCAGATCGGATATTGAAACTTCAGATCACGTTTTCTTTAGCTGCAGTTTCGCTAAGCAGCTTTGGCGGCGGGTTTTTTTATGGTGCAGCATCTCTTCTTCTATACCGGAATGTTGTGCCCATTATATGGAGGTTCTGAAGTCGGTTTTGTCGGACAAGCATAAAGACAAGTTGACAAAATCCATACTCTATGCGGTCGTTTGGTGCATTTGGAAATCTCAGAATGATGCTGTGTTTCGGGGCATTAATGCCTCTATTTTTAGAACGGGGGACGATATAAAGATTATAGCGTTTAATTGGGTTAAATTTAGATCCCGTTTTTCTAGTTTTGATTGGTTTGACCGGATAGTATCTCCTTATAATGCTTGTTTCATGTAACTCTTTTTTGTTTCTAGCGCCTTGCTAGTTGCTTTCTTTTTTATAATTGCCGCCGTTCAAAAAAAAACGTATAAATATAAAATAAGTACATATTTGGCCGGATGTAGGGTTCTTTTCCCAATAAACTAAGTACATGTTTATTGGATCTGTTTACCAAAGCTTTGTTTAATTATTATACAACTATGACATGATACTATTAAATTTACAAAACTAGTGAGGCTAAAGATGCTCTAAAATTCTTATGCTTTCACATTTCTATTGTTCACATATGTTTCTTTTCCAAAACCAAGACATTACTAGAAAGCAAGTTGGGACAAACAAATCCGTCATTCCAATGCTATATCGACATATGAGCGTCGCTAGCCTCACAAGTATTTAGCGACAGATTATTTCCAAATTTAGGATTAATTGCAAATAAAAAAGTTAATTATTTGTATGAATATGAAAAACAAAGACCAATTAGTGATGGATTTAGATACAAATTTTGTCACTTTTGGCAATGTTTCCATCTGTAAGTATGTATTTTCGACTTCTAGAAAACACTTAGGTGCTGTTTGTTTTTGAAGATGTAAAACGTTTGCAGTCTGCGGACCACATCTGCAGAAGAAGAGGTGGACTAAACGTCTGCAGTCTGCAAAAAAAAAAAAGACTGTTTGTTTTTTAAAGTCTGCAGACTGCTAAAATAAACTAAAAATTTAAATAAACTGATTTTTTAAAACTTAAAATACGTTTTCACTAATCAATAATAATTTCAAATAAATACAACAATAAGAAAATAAAGTACAATCCTATAACAATAATAAAAAAAAAAGTGTATTGCCATTCCTTAGATTTAACCCATTAGAGATAAAAGATAGCACAATTCTAAAACAAACAAAACCCCAATCTTTGTATTTATAACCACCGAATCATAAAGAATTACAACAAACCAAATTTACAGAAATCACAATAATCCGAAAAAAAACATCATAAAGTGAACATCTTATAAAAGTATACATGAATTTCCTACAAATGAAAACAAGAACACGATAAATAATTGAACATCTAAAACAAACAAAACCAATCGTGAACCAACACAAGTACAACATTCCTTTTCTTTTGTTCTCACCAAGTAACCTTCTGTTTTCCTATGAATTTCCTGCATCGGATTTCAACAAATAATGAACCACAAACAAGTCCAACTTAGGAAAATCAGCAAACAATAAGCAAACATTCAACAAAAAAAGTATAATTAACTTTTAGACTTACAAGATCATCAAATAGTAGAAACCTTCCACTTTTCGTATGGAATAATCATCTGATTTTATTGTTCTTATCACCAATAATCCCCACAAGAACACTCTACATTCCTAAAATGATGAAACCGTATGCGATCCCTAATCAGTATCTCTCGTTCATAAACACTCGAAACATGTTTCATAAAAGAGGAATAATCCTCACAAGATCTCACATTTTTCACAATCCTAACTATACTCCCTGGTTTCATTTTCATCAATCCAAAAGATACTGCAAGCTTTTCACTATGGTGAAGTAACTGTGAAGCTTTCTCTTCATCATCAATTTCAAGTAACACTTCTGATAATTTCAGATCATAACCGTTATCAGCAAACAATAAACAAACATTCAACAAAAAATCAGAGAAGCAATCGTCGATTAAACAAATAATTCAACAAAAAAATCAAGGGAAGCAATCATCGATTAGGGCTTACCATCGATCGAGGGTGGCTCAGGGTATGGTGGACGATGGCTCGAGAAGCTTGTCGTCGATTAGGGCTTATGTCGATTAGGGCGGGGGAAGAAACTCGTCGACCGACGAATTCAGGAGAAGGAGAAGAGAGGACGGTGAGTTGCAGGAGAAGAGCAGACGATGATGATGGTGAGGTCCGACGGTTGTGCGATTTAGCAAGAATAAGAGAGGGAGAAGGAAATCGGATGGAGAAAGAGGCGGAAAAAAGACGGAAATTCTTTAGACACGGGCAGATCTTTGAAGACCCAAAAAGTGCTAGGGCAATGTCTTTTCCAAAAAGAGGACGCGCAGACCTTTTTAGGTCTGCGGTCTTCTAAAAAACAAACGGTCTGCGGAGAAAATGTCTGCCCGCCCGCAGACATAAGAGGTTAGAAGCTCTTCTAAACTAAAAACAAACAACCCCTTAGCCACATCATATCACAAATGTGTATCTAAATGATATTTATGGCCACATTTTAGGTGCTTATATGAGACCAATATATTCATAACAGTCACGTCGTGAAATAGTCACGTGGCTATTATTTAGAGCACAAATGAGCAAAAACGGTTATTATTAAATTTGGTATTAGTCACATTGAGTGTTTGTGTGCCTAAATCATGAGACTTTATATGGTCACATGAAGTAATTTTTTTTATGTCTAAATCATAGAGTCGAGTTTGTCACACATCATTGTTGAGTGTCGTAATCAACAAAATAAAAGAATTGAAATATGGTTTGAAATGATTTATTAATTACCAATATTTCGTGATTGCACTACTTGTTATAAATACTAACTGTGTAGTATAAATGGCAAGCAGGGTCGATCCACAGGGAGCGATGGTCTAATGGATTACACCTTGAATTCACGGAAGTCAAACTTGTAAAGAAAGTAACCGAAAGGGGGGGTTTTGATGAATAGTTGAACAACAATTATGTAAATGTTGAGAACAAATAACTTGGGACAAAATATATAGAATGATTGTTTTTATAATTTGGGGACAAATTCTGGTTTTGCATTTGTAGTCATATGATTGGAAATAACAATAAGAATGATGTTTATAACTTTAATCTTTCTAAGTTGGTACTTTGTGTATGCCGAAAGCTCGCACATACACCATTCATCTAATGTACCTTAGTCAAGAGAAGCTCGTTAACTAAGACTAATCTTACTAATCAAATCTAGATAAGATCATAGAATTTGAATGAAAGATTGCATTATGTTTTATGTGAATGTTCCCAACAATGTTCAATACTCCTAAACAAGCGTTGAAGCGTTAAAACATGGGATATGATTTTCACCTAATTAAAGATGATTATCACAAATAACATTTTATAAAACAATTACGGATTTTATAATTTGTATGACTAGATTGATTGATATTTAAGATCAAATGGCCAATATGAAATAAATAAAAACCAAACATTTGTTAAATCTCAAAATCATATCACTAGAAAGATATAAAATCAAACATCAAACTTTATATTAAATCACAATCATAATCCTTAATACAAAACCAGAAAATAAGGTTACTAGCCACTCATGACTAGTAAAAGAGAAAAGAACTTACAAAATGAAGATAATCCACACTTGAAGTTGCATACAAACACAAACACAATGTATCTAGAGAGTATTCAGAAAATAATAGAAAGATGGGATGATTCTAAGGCTAACTAGACACATCTATTTATACTAACACACCAAGGGCAAAATGGTAAAATGGACAAGGGCAAACATCATCATTCCAAGACCCACTTCCTTCATCACATGGCCTCAAAATCAGGTTAGATCTGGATCTGGTCGTGTAGCATGGGAATGACAGCACAAGAAGGAATAAACAACTCAAAGTGGGCCAAAAAGCAGATCTGGTCACCAGGAAAAGTTACACGGCCGTGTAATTTCTTGGGCCAAAATTACACGGTCGTGTAATCCTGCATTTCTTCCTGGGCTCCACTTCAGCTGACATGGCATCTTATGTGGCATATTAAGTTACACGGCCGTGTAACTTTTGCCCACAAAGTTACACGGGCCGTGTACAATACTGTTAACGGAACGCCATTTTTGCAACTTCTTCGTTTGAGCTCCGTTTCTTCTGAAATTTCTTGTGTAGCCTCCCATTGTCATTCAAAGCAAGATTCAACCCTTAAAAGCACCTGAAAACAACCACAAGGTGTGAAAGCAGATTGCTATTCTTGAAATCCCAAAAAACATAAAAATATGCAATGATGAGAATAAAATGCAAGGTAAAACAAGGATGAAAAGGCATGAAAACATGCTTAGAAATACACTTAACAAATATCCCCAAGCTTAGACTTTTCTTGTCCTCAAGGAAAACAAGGATCTAAACAATGTGGATAACAAACTACAAAGTAGAAAAAGAATAGACACCTTAGGTAGCAACCAAGACAACATCAATCATATCTAAAAATCATGTCAATTTTGGACCCTACACACATATAAGTTAGACCATCTATTCAAAACAAAAGACCATTAAAAGGAACAAATTTTTATCAATTACTTAGCATACGCACGTTGGGACAAAATATAAACTCACACATGAAACCTTCACTCATTATTCAAAGCGTCTCGTAAGCAAAGGACGTGCTCACAATTGTTCACTCCTCTCGTGTTTATTCACTCATGTCACAAGATGTGTGACCTTGCAAGCTCCATTTTCAAGATTTGGCTATAAACACTCATTTTTATAGGAGGGGCGCTCGGATATCGAATCTAGGAAGCTTATACTAAGTTGACTTTGCTCAAGTCCTCCAACCGACCTCATTTGCATATTTATTTACTAAACACATGATTTTTCAAAACAGAGGGACAAAAATTTACAACTCGATTCCTATTTACAAATGATAGATACCTAGACGACCGAGACAACCAAATCTTTTGAACTTCAACTTGACCCAAGATGTATGAAGAATTTTTAAAACATGGTCAATGAAGTTTTTAACTAAACCAAAATTGGATTTAGTTGTTGAAAGCAAAAAGGAGGAGGCTTTCAAAACAAGTAATCGTTTTTATTGTATTTTTGTAGAAAATTTTCACTTTAAATGACTTGAGTGATCACTTGGTTCGGTCTTTTTTTTTTTTTTATTTTATTTATTATTTTTTTTTAGACCAATCTTTTAGAACCAAGTGAAATGATTTCTGGATTTTCACCATAAAAACATTTTCACAAAATTTTGCTAAAATGATTAGACAAAATAATTTTTATGATATTTTTGTAAACATAAATGAAAAACTCAAAAACACTAATGACCAAAATAATATAAACAAGGTCATATGACACCTACTACCACACAAAACTAAAAAATATAGAAAATAAGATTTTTGTCCATGACTTTGAAAAATCGCGATTTTGAGATAAACCTTATGTTTAATAGACAATATGCAAATGTATGGTCATGAGGGGGGACTAGTGCAACTTCCATAGTATTTCTCCTAGTCGATTACACACATTGATGAACTCACGGGTGAATAAAGCGTTCTTTGCTAGAATAGTTTTGATTCAATTTCATGTGTGTTTTATAATTCTCCCAATCGTATCTATGCTAGAAAATTAATAAAAAGAAGTTCCTAATGAAGATCTAGGGTTTCAAAAGATGATGATGTTGCATGTAGATAGGGGACAAAAATACAAGAAGTTTAACTATGAGATGTATTATGGTTGCAATTTAAAGGTGTCACATAGGTGAGAAGCAAGAGATAACAAAAATGCATGCAAAAGTTTAAAAATAATGCAAGAAATAAAATATTTTTGAATTTTTGTTGTTTTTTTTTTTTTTTTTTTTTTTTTAAATGGGATTTATTTCCTCATCCCCAAGCTTAAAATAAATGTAGTGTCCACAATACATTAGGGAAGGAGATAGAAACAACCTACTGAGGGTCGGGGATGGGTCCCCGTGGCGGAAATGGAGGGTAAGGGTATGGTGGGAAATATGGATAAGGTGGAAATTGAGGGGGCGGGGGTGGTTGGCTGCCCGGCTGCTGTTGTTGTTGCGGTTGCTGCAGTGGTTGCTGCTGTTGCCATGGGTTGAAGGCAACGGATCTTTGTATGTCAGAGAGTATAGACATAACATCTTGGTTATGTTTATACTGGTTCTCTCTAAACTGCTCAAAGTCTTGGCGCAGCTCCATTTGGTGTGTATCAATCTCACCAAGATTATCATAGATGCCTTGATAATCAAGGCGAAGATCCGCAAGCTGGGAGTTGATGCTAGAAAATTGCTCCATGTATAGACTGTGCTCTGGAGGAAATGAGCTAGCAGAACTTGAGGGGCCGGGCTCCTGGGGTGTCTCGGTGGTGGGCTGGGCTCTCGAGGGGGTAGGTTGGGAGCGGGTAGTTGTAGGCCCATGTTGGAAGGAGGCTTCCAATTTGTGGTGGAGACTGGGTTGGCTAATCGAAGTATTCGGGCATTTCGGTTGTTTACCCGCAGATAATCGCGTCCGTCGGCTTGCCAAATTTCGTCGGATTCGGGCCGTCGAAATAACCTCATACCCTCAAGAACATCGGAGGTGAGGTATCGCTCACCTCTGACTATCTCAAGGTTATCAGGAAATCTGATGCCCAGGGCTGGATGCTTGGCTATTAGTGTGATAATGCCACCGCAATGGATCTGGCCAGATGAACTTCTACTTAGTTTAAGTAGTTTGTACATGATCCAGGATCCAAAATTTGGGGTTTTAGGCCCTGGATTGATCATGCAGTAGAGAAGCTCAAGCTCATTTAGGCCAGCCTTGCTTATTTCTTCTTGTGGGAAGATGATAGAAGCAATGATGCGGTGGGTGACTTTGAGGACGGGATGGATGATGCTGGAGGCTTTGGCATTACTGGGACGGTAGAAGTTTTCTGTGGAAATCTTGGTCCAGAAATTGCCAACTTCCCGGTGGAACAGTTTATTCAGTTTGCATCTTTGGTCATAAGTGTTGGCGACCGGCGCGCCAATAAGTTCACACAATTGGTTTTGTGTGATTTGGTAAGACTTGTTGAACATTCTAAAAGACAACACTGTAGTATGAACGTTAAATTCAACGGAAGACAAAAATTCGATAGTGGGGTTGGAATAGCTTTTTTCGCTTATATTCATCAACCCTTCCCAACCAACATTTGACAGGAGTTTGCGTACTCCTTCCTCTATGTGTAAGTCTCGCAAAGTTGGGACGTCTACGAATTTTTGGGCTTGCCCAATTCGTTCCAAGAAGTTATAAAAGCGGGCCTCTTGGGCATCGGTCATGAATGCGATACCCGCATCGCCCATATCAAAGTCCTGCTGTTCGGGCTCCTCATCAGAAGAGCCATTAGAGGCCGAGTATACGATTTGCCTTTTATTACCCCTAGAGTAGGTACGGGATGATGATGCCATTTTTTTTTTTAAATCAATAGAATTTGGACAAAAACAACACTCAAACAATAAAACAATCAAATATAAACACAAAGGTTTCACAATTCAAAGCCAAGAACCAATCATCTAGCCAAAAACCAAAAATTATGAAGATTTTGAGTTTTGGAAAGAATTCACCGAATTGAAGCTTGACAATGGTGATATTGACCTTGATTCCTTCTATCCTTGCCTTCCCCAAGCTTAAACCTAAACAATTTCAACAATTCAACATCAAAAATTCAAAACCCTAATTTTCTAGGGTTTCAAGAAATCCGAAATTAACCCATGGATTTGATGTTTCCTTTGGTCAAAATGAAGAAAAAGATGAGAATTAATGGAACTAACCTTTGTAGTTTAACAAATTAACAACAAATGGAAGAGAAATTGAGAAAATAGAATTGTTCTTGGTGGAAAATGGTCTCGGCAGGAGCAAGAGGGAGAAATCGCGAGTGGTAAAGGGAAGAAGTGAAGACCTCGGCTTTTATAGTATGCGAAAATGACCATATTGCCCTCGGCCTAAGTTACACGGCCGTGTAATTTAGGCTTGGATAATTACACGGTCGTGTAATTCTTGATTATGAGCAGTTTCGATTTTTAACCATTTTTCCAAGTTACACGGCCGTGTAACTTATAGGGTAAAAAGTTACACGGGCCGTGTAACACACTGTTCCGTTTTTCATTTTTCGTTTTTCGTATCTTGAGCCTCGGTAGTCCGTTTTCGATTCCGATTGTTTCCACACGTAGGTAATTGAAAGTTATAAACAGAAAAATTATAAAAATACAAAAAATCACACTTTGAAAAAAAATGACAAAAATACCCCCGGGTTGCCTCCCGGTTAGCGCACTTGTTTAACGTCGTTGGCTCGACGCATGGCTCCCAAAATTTGATTATTGGGAGCGGGCCGGCTCTTCTAATTTTTCGTCTTCAACGTTTTGTTCGACGAAATTTTCGTAGAAAGGTTTTAGCCGGTGGCCATTTACCTTGAAAATTTTTCCAGTCGTGTCGCTTCTTATTTCCACTACACCATAAGTAGAAATATTAGTGACAATGAATGGTCCCACCCATCGGGACTGAAGTTTTCCTGGAAAAAGTTTTAGATGGGATTGAAAAAGTAACACTTTTTGGCCAATCTCAAAACTCTTTCGTGTATTGACTTTGTCATGGAAGGCTTTGGTCTTTTCTTTGTAAATTTTAGAATTTTCATAGGATTCGTTTCTTATTTCTTCTAATTCTTGGATTTGAAGTTTCCTATGAATTCCATTTTCTACAAAGTTTTGATTTAAGCGTTTGATGGCCCAATACGCTTTGTGTTCAATTTCAACTGGCAAATGGCATGCTTTTCCAAATACAAGACGATAAGGAGACATACCTATTGGTGTTTTGTATGCGGTGCGGTATGCCCAAAGAGCATCGTCTAAACGTATACTCCAACCTTTACGACTCGTACTTACCGTCTTTTCTAAAATGGACTTGATTTCTCGATTGGAGATCTCGGCTTGTCCATTTGTTTGTGGATGGTAAGCGGTGGAAACTCGATGTAGGACTCCGTATTTCTTGAAGAGCGCCTCTATCGTTCGGTTGCAGAAATGTGATCCTCGATCACTTATAAAAGCTCTCGGCATTCCAAATCGACTAAAAATGTTGGCTTTTATAAAATCTGCAACTACTTTGGAATCATTAGTCCGTGTGGCTTTTGCCTCTACCCATTTAGAGACATAATCCACAGCTAGAATTATGTACATATTTCCAAAGGATGACGGAAACGGGCCCATGAAATCTATACCCCATACATCAAATATTTCGCAGAAGAGTATGGAGGTTAGTGGCATTTGGTCCCTTGGTCTAAGGTTTCCAACTTTTTGACATTGCTCGCAAGATTTGCAAAACTTGTAAGCATCGGCAAAAATAGTGGGCCAATAAAATCCGGATTCAAGGACCTTATGGGCCGTTCTCTTAGGACCAAAATGCCCTCCACAGGCTTCAGCATGACAAAAGTTTAGAATAGAGTGTACCTCACGGAGATCTACGCATCTCCTTATGATTTGGTCGGGACAAAATTTCCACAAGTAAGGCTCATCCCACACATAATGTTTTGAATCTTTCTTCAGTTTGTCCTTCTGAGCTCGAGTGTAGTCTGAAGGGAAATTTTTGGTGACCAAATAGTTTACCATGTCAGCATACCATGGTGTGATTGACTGGTTGGTAAGCAGCTGTTCATCTGGAAATGAATCATTTAGTGGGGTTGGATCTTCATTGTTGATGATCCTACTTAGATGGTCTGCAACTAAGTTTTGCTTTCCGCTTTTATCCCGGATTTCCAGATCGAACTCTTGAAGTAGTAGGACCCAACGAATGAGCCTAGGCTTCGCGTCTTTCTTTGTCATCAAATACTTTAACGCTGCATGGTCAGAAAAAACAATGACTTTAGTTCCCAATAGATATTGTCGGAATTTTTCCAAAGCAAATATGATGGCAAGAAGCTCCTTCTCTGTTGTTGAATAATTGCTTTGAGCGGGGTCCAATGTTTTCGAAGCATAGTAAATGACGTGGGGAAGTTTATCCTTCTTTTGCCCCAACACCGCCCCTACCGCGTGATTACTTGCATCGCACATAATCTCGAATGGTAGACTCCAATCTGGCGGTTGAATGATGGGCGTGCTTACCAACAGGTTCTTCAAAGTTTCAAAGGATTGTTTGCATGCGTCAGAAAATTCAAATTCTACTTCTTTTTGTAGAAGTTCGCACATTGGTCTTGAGATTTTTGAAAAATCTTTGATGAACCTCCTATAAAAACCTGCATGACCAAGAAAAGAACGGACCTCTCGGACACATTTTGGGTAGGGTAGAGTTTTAATAACATCAATTTTTGCTTTGTCTACCTCTAAACCTTTTGCTGAAACAACGTGTCCTAGTATGAGTCCTTGGTCAACCATAAAATGACATTTTTCGTAATTTAAAACCAAATTGGTTTCAATGCATCTTTTCAAAATTTTTGTCAAATTATTTAAGCACTCTTTAAACGAATTTCCATACACAGTAAAATCATCCATAAACACTTCTATAATCTCTTCAACATACTCGGAGAAGATACTCATCATGCACCTTTGGAATGTGGCGGGGGCATTGCAAAGCCCAAAAGGCATTCGCCGGTACGCAAACGTGCCAAAGGGGCATGTGAAGTTGTTTTCTCTTGATCTTCCGGTGCAATGGGTATTTGGTGAAAACCTGAATATCCATCTAGACAACAGTAATGAGTTTTTCCCGCTAACCTTTCCAACATTTGGTCGATAAAGGGTAGTGGGAAATGATCTTTACGAGTAGAAGAGTTTAACTTTCGGTAATCAATACAAACACGCCACCCGTTTTGCACATGGGTGGGTACCAACTCACCTTGCTTGTTTTCCGTCACTGTTATTCCGGTCTTCTTTGGGACAACCAGGATTGGACTTACCCACTTGCTATCTGATATTGGGTAAATCATTCCTGCGTCCAATAGCTTAAGAATCTCCTTTTTGACCACCTCCATCATAGGTGGATTGAGTCGTCTCTGGGCTTCTCTTGACGGTTTGTACTCATCTTCCATGAAAATCTTGTGCATGCACATCGATGGGCTAAGTCCTTTGATGTCGGCTATTGTCCAGCCGAAAGCTTCTTTGTAGTTCTTTAGCAATCCCATCAATTCTTTTTCTTCTTCTTCAGACAGTTTGTTGGAAATGATGATTGGTAAGGTATCCTTTTCTCCCAAGTACATGTACTTCAAATGGTTGGGGAGATCTTTTAACTCCAACTTTGGTGCCTGTAAAATGGAAGGAAGAAGTTTTTCGTTAGAAATTTGCAATGGCACTTTTGGCAGATCATACATTGCTTTCTTTTGGTGGTCTAGGTATGATGCGATTTCCAAGATTTCTTGACTTAGATCGAATTTCTCGATAAGCTCCTTTGTCTTCTCCTTGTCTAAATTTTTGTTTAAGACTAGAGCTAATAAATCAGTGTTAGACAATTCAAAACATTCTTCAACTAATGGGTTGATTACATCAAGAAAATTTAAAGACGAAACAGTTTGTGGATAACGTATAGCATCAAAAATATTGAAATTTATAATTTCTCCATCAAATTCCATGGAAAGCGTTCCATTGAAAACATCAATTTTTGTTCTTGCGGTGCTCATGAAAGGTCTTCCCAAGAGTATAGAACAAGAATTTGATGTTTCGTCTCCACCCATATCCAAAACGTAAAAGTCGGCGGGAAATACTAGTTCATTAACTTGTACCAAAACGTCCTCTAATACACCTTTTGGGTGTACTATAGAGCGATCGGCTAGTTGAATTATCACCCCGGTGCTTATTAATGGTCCTACTTTTAGTGATTTAAAAATAGAGTAAGGTAGGACATTAATTGAAGCGCCAAGATCTAGCATGGCTTTTGGAATGTAGAGATTTCCCATTTTACATGGAACAGTGAAAACACCCGGATCTTTACATTTTTTTGGTAATCGTTTTTGCAAAACAGCCGAGATGTTTTCACCGACTGTAACAGTTCCGCTTTCTTTTAGTTTCTTTTTGGAGGTACAAAGTTCTTTAAGAAATTTGGCATATCTAGGAATTTGTTTGATTGCATCTAGTAAAGGAATATTTACTTCAACTTTCCGAAACATGTCCATAATTTCTTGATTTTCCTTTTCTTTCTTTGTGTTTTTAAGTCTAGATGGAAAAGGAGGAGGAGTGATTTTTACCTCAACTTTGGATGGTTCCTTTGGAGCTTCGCTTCTTGAATCGGTATCGTCTTCGATTTCTATCTCTCTTTGTCTTTCTTTTGACAAGCTTGGTCCGTCATAGCTTTTCCTACTTCTTAAGGTAACGGCATTTACATTATGTTTGGGATTTTCTTGAGATTGAGAAGGTAACTTACCTTGAGATTCCATCTTGTTGACAGAAGTGGCTAGTTGAGCCATTTGTTGCTCTAGGTTCTTGATACTAGCCCTTGTTTCTTGCTGAAATGAATGCGTGCTTGTGGCTAGACTTTTCACAATGTCTTCCAAGGACATGCTCGTGCTTGCTGTATTTTGTGGTGGAGGGTTTTGATAGTATTGTTTTGGTCTCTCCTGGTATTGGTTACGGTTTTGATTGGACTGGTAGTTCCAATTTTGGTTGCTCCGAGGTTGATCAAACTGTCTCTGATTTTGCCCGGTAAATCCCCCCATTGCTTTTGCTTGCTCTTGATCATCTTGTAACTCGGGACACATGTCAGTTGGGTGTCCGTGTTGCAAGCAAATTCCACATGCTCTAACCGTTGGTTCAACTCCTTTTTCTTTTGTTAGTTGCATCACAGCTTTGGTTAGTTTAGAAATTTGATTTTCAAGATAAGGAGTGTTTACCTCTTTTACTCCTCGTGGTGGATCTACATACCATTCGTCCTCTCCTTGAGTATGTTTGGACTCTTCCGCCATTTTCTCGATCAATGCTCTTATTTGGGTTGGTGTTTGATCGATTAAAGAGCCTCCACTTGAAGCGTTTATTAAACGTCTCTCCATTGGTGTTAGGCCTTCACAAAAATATCGAAACAATTGGTAATCGGAAATACCGTGTTGCGGGCATCGGGCACACAACTTTTTGAATCGTTCCCAATACGTATGTAAAGCTTCTCTCTTCCCTTGCTTGATACCAATTATTTCCCTTCTCAGACTTGAAGCTTTCGTCTCTGGAAAATATTTGTCAAGGAATAACCTTGCAAGACCATTCCATGTTGTGACCGACCCCGGTGGTAGGTCATATAACCATTCTTTGGCTGAGTCTAGCAATGAAAAGGGTAGTGCCCTTAACTTGATTTGGTCTTCCGAGACATCATGTGGTTTCATTCCTACACATACGACGTGAAATTCCTTCAAAATTTTATGCGGGTCTTCATTTTCTACTCCCCGAAATTGAGGTAGTAAATGAATGAGCCCGGATTTCAATTCGAAGTTCGTCATGTGTGGGTAAGTTATGCAGAGAGGTTGTTGGGTAACATCTTGGGTTGCCCATTGGCGAAGTGTTCGCTCTTGAGGTGGATTTTCGGCCATAGGAGTATGGTTTGTTTGAGAGGGAGGTGTATGTGGGACGTTGTTATCTGATTCGGATTCTGTTTCTGTTTCGGATGAAGAAAGGTCTTGCCAAATGTCTATGATAGGAGGGTTTGATGAAGAAGCGGTTTGGGAAGCTTGCTGCTTCTTGCGAAGTTTAGCTTGCTTCCTTAGCCTTTTCGCGGTTTTCTCAATCTCCGAATCAAGTTCAAGAGGCGTACCTGTTCGTGAAGATCTTGGCATAAAATATTAGTAATGTCGTGCTCCCCGGCAACGGCGCCAATTTGTTGAGTGTCGTAATCAACAAAATAAAAGAATTGAAATATGGTTTGAAATGATTTATTAATTACCAATATTTCGTGATTGCACTACTTGTTATAAATACTAACTGTGTAGTATAAATGGCAAGCAGGGTCGATCCACAGGGAGCGATGGTCTAATGGATTACACCTTGAATTCACGGAAGTCAAACTTGTAAAGAAAGTAACCGAAAGGGGGGGTTTTGATGAATAGTTGAACAACAATTATGTAAATATTGAGAACAAATAACTTGGGACAAAATATATAGAATGATTGTTTTTATAATTTGGGGACAAATTCTGGTTTTGCATTTGTAGTCATATGATTGGAAATAACAATAAGAATGATGTTTATAACTTTAATCTTTCTAAGTTGGTACTTTGTGTATGCCGAAAGCTCGCACATACACCATTCATCTAATGTACCTTAGTCAATAGAAGCTCGTTAACTAAGACTAATCTTACTAATCAAATCTAGATAAGATCATAGAATTTGAATGAAAGATTGCATTATGTTTTATGTGAATGTTCCCAACAATGTTCAATACTCCTAAACAAGCGTTGAAGCGTTAAAACATGGGATATGATTTTCACCTAATTAAAGATGATTATCACAAATAACATTTTATAAAACAATTACGGATTTTATAATTTGTATGACTAGATTGATTGATATTTAAGATCAAATGGCCAATATGAAATAAATAAAAACCAAACATTTGTTAAATCTCAAAATCATATCACTAGAAAGATATAAAATCAAACATCAAACTTTATATTAAATCACAATCATAATCCTTAATACAAAACCAGAAAATAAGGTTACTAGCCACTCATGACTAGTAAAAGAGAAAAGAACTTACAAAATAAAGATAATCCACACTTGAAGTTGCACACAAACACAAACACAATGTATCTAGAGAGTATTCAGAAAATAATAGAAAGATGGGATGATTCTAAGGCTAACTAGACACATCTATTTATACTAACACACCAAGGGCAAAATGGTAAAATGGACAAGGGCAAACATCATCATTCCAAGACCCACTTCCTTCATCACATGGCCTCAAAATCAGGTTAGATCTGGATCTGGTCGTGTAGCATGGGAATGACAGCACAAGAAGGAATAAACAACTCAAAGTGGGCCAAAAAGCAGATCTGGTCACCAGGAAAAGTTACACGGCCGTGTAATTTCTTGGGCCAAAATTACACGGTCGTGTAATCCTGCATTTCTTCCTGGGCTCCACTTCAGCTGACATGGCATCTTATGTGGCATATTAAGTTACACGGCCGTGTAACTTTTGCCCACAAAGTTACACGGGCTCTGTACAATACTGTTAACGGAACGCCATTTTTGCAACTTCTTCGTTTGAGCTCCGTTTCTTCTGAAATTTCTTGTGTAGCCTCCCATTGTCATTCAAAGCAAGATTCAACCCTTAAAAGCACCTGAAAACAACCACAAAGTGTGAAAGTAGATTGCTATTCTTGAAATCCCAAAAAACATAAAAATATGCAATGATGAGAATAAAATGCAAGGTAAAACAAGGATGAAAAGGCATGAAAACATGCTTAGAAATACACTTAACAAATATCCCCAAGCTTAGACTTTTATTGTCCTCAAGGAAAACAAGGATCTAAACAATGTGGATAACAAACTACAAAGTAGAAAAAGAATAGACACCTTAGGTAGCAACCAAGACAACATCGATCATATCTAAAAATCATGTCAATTTTGGACCCTACACACATATAAGTTAGACCATCTATTCAAAACAAAAGACCATTAAAAGGAACAAATTTTTATCAATTACTTAGCATACGCACGTTGGGACAAAATATAAACTCACACATGAAACCTTCACTCATTATTCAAAGCGTCTCGCAAGCAAAGGACGTGCTCACAATTGTTCACTCCTCTCGTGTTTATTCACTCATGTCACAAGATGTGTGACCTTGCAAGCTCCATTTTCAAGATTTGGCTATAAACACTCATTTTTATAGGAGGGGCGCTCGGATATCGAATCTAGGAAGCTTATACTAAGTTGACTTTGCTCAAGTCCTCCAACCGACCTCATTTGCATATTTATTTACTAAACACATGATTTTTCAAAACAGAGGGACAAAAATTTACAACTCGATTCCTATTTACAAATGATAGATACCTAGACGACCGAGACAACCAAATCTTTTGAACTTCAACTTGACCCAAGATGTATGAAGAATTTTTAAAACATGGTCAATGAAGTTTTTAACTAAACCAAAATTGGATTTAGTTGTTGAAAGCAAAAAAGAGGAGGCTTTCAAAACAAGTAATCGTTTTTATTGTATTTTTGTTGAAAATTTTCACTTTAAATGACTTGAGTGATCACTTGGTTCGGTCTTTTTTTTTTATTTTTATTTTTTTTTATTTTATTTTATTTTATTTTTTTTTAGACCAATCTTTTAGAACCAAGTGAAATGACTTCTGGATTTTCACCATAAAAACATTTTCACAAAATTTTGCTAAAATGATTAGACAAAATAATTTTTATGATATTTTTGTAAACATAAATGAAAAACTCAAAAACACTAATGACCAAAATAATATAAACAAGGTCATATAACACCTACTACCACACAAAACTAAAAAATATAGAAAATAAGATTTTTGTCCATGACTTTGAAAAATCGCGATTTTGAGATAAACCTTATGTTTAATAGACAATATGCAAATGTATGGTCATGAGGGGGGACTAGTGCAACTTCCATAGTATTTCTCCTAGTCGATTACACACATTGATGAACTCACGGGTGAATAAAGCGTTCTTTGCTAGAATAGTTTTGATTCAATTTCATGTGTGTTTTATAATTCTCCCAATCGTATCTATGCTAGAAAATTAATAAAAAGAAGTTCCTAATGAAGATCTAGGGTTTCAAAAGATGATGATGTTGCATGTAGATAGGGGACAAAAATACAAGAAGTTTAACTATGAGATGTATTATGGTTGCAATTTAAAGGTGTCACATAGGTGAGAAGCAAGAGATAACAAAAATGCATGCAAAAGTTTAAAAATAATGCAAGAAATAAAATATTTTTGAATTTTTGTTGTTGTTTTTTTTTTTTTTTTAAATGGGATTTATTTCCTCATCCCCAAGCTTAAAATAAATGTAGTGTCCACAATACATTAGGGAAGGAGATAGAAACAACCTACTGAGGGTCGGGGAAGGGTCCCCGTGGCGGAAATGGAGGGTAAGGGTATGGTGGGAAATATGGATAAGGTGGAAATTGAGGGGGCGGGGGTGGTTGGCTGCCCGGCTGCTGTTGTTGTTGCGGTGGCTGCAGTGGTTGCTGCTGTTGCCATGGGTTGAAGGCAACGGATCTTTGTATGTCAGAGAGTATAGACATAACATCTTGGTTATGTTTATACTGGTTCTCTCTAAACTGCTCAAAGTCTTGGCGCAGCTCCATTTGGTGTGTATCAATCTCACCAAGATTATCATAGATGCCTTGATAATCAAGGCGAAGATCCGCAAGCTGGGAGTTGATGCTAGAAAATTGCTCCATGTATAGACTGTGCTCTGGAGGAAATGAGCTAGCAGAACTTGAAGGGTCGGGCTCCTGGGGCTGTCTCGGTGGTGGGCTGGGCTCTCGAGGGGGTAGGTTGGGAGCGGGTAGTTGTAGGCCCATGTTGGAAGGAGGCTTCCAATTTGTGGTGGAGACTGGGTTGGCTAATCGAAGTATTCGGGCATTTCGGTTGTTCACCCGCAGATAATCGCGTCCGTCGGCTTGCCAAATTTCGTCGGATTCGGGCCGTCGAAATAACCTCATACCCTCAAGAACATCGGAGGTGAGGTATCGCTCACCTCTGACTATCTCAAGGTTATCAGGAAATCTGATGCCCAGGGCTGGATGCTTGGCTATTAGTGTGATAATGCCACCGCAATGGATCTGGCCAGATGAACTTCTACTTAGTTTAAGTAGTTTGTACATGATCCAGGATCCAAAATTTGGGGTTTTAGGCCCTGGATTGATCATGCAGTAGAGAAGCTCAAGCTCATTTAGGCCAGCCTTGCTTATTTCTTCTTGTGGGAAGAAGATAGAAGAAATCATGCGGTGGGTGACTTTGAGGACGGGATGGATGATGCTGGAGGCTTTGGCATTACTGGGACGGTAGAAGTTTTCTGTGGAAATCTTGGTCCAGAAATTGCCAACTTCCCGGTGGAACAGTTTATTCAGTTTGCCTCTTTGGTCATAAGTGTTGGCGACCGGCGCGCCAATAAGTTCACACAATTGGTTTTGTGTGATTTGGTAAGACCTGTTGAACATTCTAAAAGACAACACTGTAGTATGAACGTTAAATTCAACGGAAGACAAAAATTCGATAGTGGGGTTGGAATAGCTTTTTTCGCTTATATTCATCAACCCTTCCCAACCAACATTTGACAGGAGTTTGCGTACTCCTGCCTCTATGTGTATCTAAAAGTAAAATTTGTTACAATAAAAAGGAAAAAAAGTGTGACTATAAGTACTTTAAAGTCACGTTTTAATGTATATTGTGTGTTTAAAGGTAATCAATCATTACAATATGCAGTAATTAAGATGGATAATAAAAAATGTCTATAAAATAGTTATGCCAATTAAAAATAATTAACACATAATTTGAAAATGACAATATATTTATATTGAAAAATAAATATATACATATTTATTCAACACCAAAAAGTATATAATCTAAGATAATAGAGAAATGAAAGTGGGACGCTATAATAAACAAATAAATGGAAAGTACATTGTTATTACATTATATGAGTGAATCAATATATTAAATTTTATTTTCCCATCTTCTCTTTCTATTAGCTTAATGTTTTTGTTGCAACCAAATTGACAATACTTTAAACTGGTTCCTTGATGTATATTATTTTCTTATTAGAGGATAATGATGAATAAGCAAATTCAATAGCTTGATTAGGACTCAAATCAAACGTCACCCTAAATACAAATATTTTCAATATGAAACACCTTCTACATTCTCCTAAGGTATCAAATTTTGTAATAGGTTCATCAAAAGACTAGCAAATCGAAAAACAACAGACTCGTTACACTCGTTTATAACATGGTTATAAAAAACGCTCAACGGTACCTAGTCGATCGACCAGGGTTAAGGTATTAATAGAAGACCTTAATTCGTAATATATATATATATATATATATATATATATATATATATATATATATATATATATATATATATATATATATATATATATATAACTAATATTCTAAGATAATAAGTAAATAACCAAAAATTATTTCAGCATAACACAACCTTAATACAAATCAGAAACACAAATATCATAATAGAAGCTTAATAAAAATCATAAACAGTATGGTTTAGTCATTTTCTTAATTTCAGATATAAACAAATCTAAATGAATGAGTTGAAGGTCAGATTACATCATGTATTTCAATACTTTTTACCAATAATTAATTGTGATTTACAAACCAATTGCACCCCAAGAAACAACCATTAGACGAATCCTCAGCCTGCCCCCAAATCTAAGAAGCTTCTTCATTAATTATATAAAACATGCTTCCCTAGACCTCTCTGAGTCAGTGAAACGAAGCTCCTAGCAGCCATGAATAATAAGAGACATCAACTTTAGAACTTTAGTACCATGTCCTAAGCTTGAAGGCGTTCATTCAAATGGTAAAAATGAACCAGGAATAACATGTTACATACAAACACACATAAAGACATTTTAACAAACACTTAGTAGGCATTCATTCAAAATAAGTATAGACTCAACCTTGAACGCAAGAACATTTCAACATATGATGTAAAAAACCAATCGAAGGAATATTGAGCTTGAAAGCAATCAGAGCTATCGAACCTGTTTGAGCTTGAATGCAATCAGACATGTAAAATTAAAACATGATGAGTACATAAACCAAAAGCAGTCGGATATGAAAGAAATCAAACCTGAAGTCAATTTTAAACCGAATCGGATATGAAAGCTTGAACCAAGTCAGAAAGCTTGAACCAAGCAATCGAACCTGAAGCAATAAGACCTGTCGAACAAATTAAATTGAAGCAAATCGGACCTGAAGCAATCGGAGAGGAACAAATCGAATATGAAGCAACGAGCACCTGAGAACCAGACCAGATTACCAAGAACCAACGTTAAGTACCTGATTAAACCCAATACATTGAATTACGGGTATCGGGTTATCAGGAACCAAGATGGATACATATTGAAAAAATAAAAAAAACGCTTGCCTCTTTTTTTTACCATTTTGAATTGTTTGCCTTTTTTTGGACCATTTTGAATCCAAAAACGGTGGCCATATCGATTCTCAGTTCCAACGGTGGCCATATCGCCATCACTGACCGCCACAACCGTATCCAACAGCGACACACTGTTCCCAAGAGTAAAACCCTGGTCTCTCAATGCTTCGACGTCTTAGCCATCAATGCCAATCGTTTCCTCGGTGAGTCTGATTTGGATATGTTATGATTCATTTTTCTTCACTTGTTTGGTTTCATTATCTGTTAGCTTCTTTGATTCTAGTTTTCGATTATTGTTTCGGTGGTACACCAGAGGTTAAGACTATCGTCGACGACGTATGAGGCAAGGTAAATCAACAAATGGAGACTGGCGGTTACAATGATTGCAAAGGACAGTTTCGATTTGAAGCTATCTTAGCCTTGCAAAAACATCTGTTATGATTTCTGATTCTTATTCTGGAGAATCGGTACAAAGTATTTCTTAATTTTTTTTTCTTTAGTTATATGTGATTGCTGACTTACTCTTCATGTTTGAGTCGGTACACACAAATATTTGAATTTTAGTGCATGTTTGTGTCTAGGCCTCCAGACAAGCTCCAGCAATTCCTTTGATTAATCGGAAGGAGGTAACCTTCATTTAAAATTTTGATTTTCTTATGTGTAATGTTACACGATTTTGCTTTGGTAATGTGTAGAGATTTTGGGGAATCTACAAGCTTCAACGGGTACTATTTACTTCTTGTAAGTACTACAATGCCAAGGTACTCTCCTTAGTTGGATATGTCATAATATTTTAACACATTAAAACAAAATATATGGTTTTTCCCAAATTTTGTTACAAAAAAGTTGCATGGTAGCAAAATATATGGTTTTTTTCCAAATTTCAACAGAGCTAAAGTACCTAAGATGCCTGATGTTGGTGTAGCTACGACCGTATAGGTGGTCTCAAGGACAAGGTTTTATCATTGTGTTGTGCTATAACTACCCCTATTTCATTTTGTACCCTTAATACGATCAAATCAAAAAGGGTTTTAGTTATATTAGTTTTTTATCAATATTACTCCCCTGATTTGACTAGCTTATTTTTTTTTTTTTTGGATAAAGAGGTTTCCCTTTGGCAAATTAGATTATTTGTTTTATATCAATTTTGTCTTTTGTTGTCTTTTTCTATATTATTATATTATCATTATTATTATTATTAATTAAATTATTTTTATTATTATTAGCTTTTATAAAATTATAACCGTTCGTATTTATTGATAATCTAATGTCTCTTTTTTATTTGTTTGAATTTATTCAGTCGTTTATAAATCAAGTGGTTGTATGTAGAATTTATTTTTTATAAAATCCTTCGGGTTATACCGTTTGTAAGTAAATTGAAATTCATGTTATTATTAGCCGGAAACCGTCATTCTTGATCCGTCGACGAGTTGTACACCATCTCCGTTTGTCCATGCTTGTGCGTGCGTACAGATCAGAACATTCTGCTGAATGAGAAACATTGTATAGTGCACGGCTAAATTTTATGTTCGTTATCCAGATAACACACCGTGCAATTGTAATGTTGGATCAAACTTTACATTGCTATTATTATTTATATTGTTATTTTTTACACATTCGTTCAAATTTGACATAACCGTTTTGATATAATTTGACATAATTTTATAAAATTATAAAAATCGTTCGTTGTGTCGTAATTACTTTAAAAAACATATTGTTTATTGTTACTAAAACGTAAAAATTATAAAAGCTAAATTCAGTAATTTGACATTGGTTCAAATTAGATATAACTATATTGATATAATTTGACATAATTTTATAAAATTATAAACACCGTTAATTGTGTCGTAATTAGTTTAAAAAAGTATTGTTTATTGTTCCTAAACCGTAAAGATTATAAAAGGTAAATTCATTGTTATTGTTTTTATAATAACGATGATAATAATAATAATAATAATAATAATAATAAAATCAAATACTATTAATAAAAGAAAAGAAAAAAAAGAAAAAAACAACAAACAAACAAAAAAGACAAAAGACAAAAGAAAAAAACAAAAAAAAAAAAAAAAATCAAATCAGAGGTAGTACGATTAGATAGTAGGGATATCTATAAATTCATCCTTTCTCATTTTGCATAATCTTCTTATCAAAATAATACTTTCTAGTTATGCACAATGAATCAAGTACATAGTGCTATTCATATCATTCCAAATGCTTACATCTTTTATAGGATAGTAAAATTATATCTTTTTTAAGATTCCTTATTTCTTTGATCTACATTTTTAATACTTTTTATGATTCCTCGTTTCTTTTCCCAGGTTAAATTTCGATTCTTGCATTTAGCCCTATTTTAATTTGCCATTTTTGTCTGATAAGTTGCTACATGTACATTTTCGTTTGTGTTACTATATTTACTGCTGAATTTTTTATTGTTTTTTAATCAACCACTATTTGATAGCAGGGAAATAAGAAAAGTGTACTGAAAGGGCGTCCCATTTCTACTACCCGAATTGAGATCAAAACTAAAAGCACTGAGACAAAGGCACTCTGCTATTTTGGAGTTTATGGGTGAACAAGATGAGGTATTTTTTTAAAAACAAACATTACATAAAAAATGGTTCAATCTTATTGTTATATTTCTTTTTTTTTTCTTTTTTTGTAACCGAGGACCCCACCCGACCCATCCTTTGGATGACCCTGATGAAGCAACCTCGGGGCCCACGCACACCTGACAGCAGGGTGGTCCGAGTCAATCACCTACGGGGGTAGAGAGGTGACCAGTGGCCATCCCCTGATTGAAACCTAACACTCCCTATGGGGAAAGGGAGGGAGTGGGATTAGAACTTGGAACCTCTTTATGGGGGAAGAGAAAGAGTCCTAAGCCTTATCCACTAGGCCATCAGGGTGATGGTTATTGTTATATTTCTTAGTTATGGGGTGTTGGAGTACCTCTCAAACATATTTTATGTTTGGTTCTTATCTGTTTTATCTCGTAATAAATGTAATGCATTTCGTTAGTAGTGACTTAAAATCTTTCTTTTTGCCATAAATTTGCATCTAAAATCATATTTTTAAATAATTTTAGTGAAAATTTTGCAATTTTATTGTCATATTAGTTATACGTTTGTAGATGAATGCATGTTCAAAAGAAAACCCTACGCTTTGACTTTAAGGGTCAAATAAGAAAATTATCATTTACCAACGGCTCTGCTTTTTTATTTACATTATTACCTTTTTATTTATATTATTACCATATTTATACCATGGTTAGAACTCAAAGGTACATTCATCTTTTGCATTGTGTATCAATGGTCCATGTGTCTAATTAACTTGTTAAAATGATGCAAGTATTATTTGTAGAACTTGAAGGGTACATTCATCGATGGACTTGATAGAGTTATGAGAATGGCGATCTAGCATAGATTTTTTTTAAAAAACATACCATCATTATCTTGAAAACATGAAATTCACATTTGCTTATCAATTAATAATCATACAAGATGAGACGCACATGTAATGCATGATCCAAATTCATTCCAATAAGGATCGAGATCATAGGTTTATAAAGACGGAGTCAATTTTATCATTTTATGTGTTATTTTCACATCTTTTTTTATTTTCATCTTTATACTTTTTCTACCTATATCATAATCGTATAAAACTCATATAATTTGATATAATGGTTATATGTAGTTTTATTTTCCTTGTTGACCATTTTACGTTTTTTGACCAATATCTGTCACTAAATAATGTGCAAGTTGTCGGTAACACGTTACTAGAAATGTCGTCGGTAATCCATCACTAAAAGCATTCGGTGAAACCTTGGTCATTGGTATTCCATCGGTAAATTAATGATAGATATAACCGTCAGTAATGCGTCACACTATCCGTTGGTACGAATCACCCGTGACCTTTTTTCTTACACCTGTTTTTTCGTTGGTAATCTCATTATAGCGATGGGTTACCAACGGAAAATTTCGTCGGAATTTGACTTCTTTTCTTGTAGTGATATGTTTCCCTTAGTCAAATGTTGAGAACTCAAACGAAATGTGTAGATTTAAGAATAGAATAACGAGTGTCCACGCATGTGTGCGTATTACCTATTCGGAAAAAAAATTAAGATTTCTATCCTAATCAATTTCAAAGTTGAAGACCTTGAAAAGAAGCTTTTATCTTTTTTCGGCCGTTTCTATAAGTTGAATTATGTCATCGAATTTAATTTCATCCTATAATTTCTTTTGCTATTCTATTTGTTTAATGTGGTAAACGGGCACATCAAAAGATCATATGGGCATCGATGAATCGTCATGAATCTTGATATATAAACTAAAAAAATAATTAGATACCAATAATAAGTCTTGTCGTATATTATGTAAACAAATAATAAAAGTTGCCTCGTGTCATGTGTATTGATTTTTTTGCCATTTCAGAAGATCTGATATAGGAAGAATACAAAAATAGCAATGCAACTTTGATTGGAAGTTGGTGGCGCCAGAAAAGAAAGAAAAAATGAGGTAACTGTGCCATCCCTATTAATTACTATATATAAGCATTGTTCCCCATGAGCATACATTGCTCAATCAGACTTGTTTACAAAACACGTACTTACTCCCAAAGGCAAAGGCACATACGGTCCATGGCAACCGTTTCTTCTCCTTTACATTCAAGTTATACGGTTTTCAATACCATTCGCAAGCATCTCCTGGATGACCAGGATGATGCTTCCGAGATCCTCCTGGCTACAAATCCCGCCAGTGATCAGCCTGGTTTGAACCAAGAGACTGGTCCGGAATCTCTGAAGAAGATAATGGAACAGGAGTCTGGTGGAGGTGAAGATAAAATGAAATCAAAAAACGTGACGAAGAAAAAGAAAACACCAGCTGCAAATGTAGAGGATGATGCTGTGGAATGGACACGTTACCGAGGTGTGAGGAGGCGGCCATGGGGGAAGTTTACCGCGGAGATAAGGAATCCAGAGAGGAAAACGGCGAGATTGTGGCTCGGTACTTTTGACACGCCGGAGGAAGCTGCTGTGGCTTATGACAAAGCAGCATTTCAGTTCCATGGAAAGCGAGCGAAAGTTAACTTCCCACTCTTGCTATCACAGCAAGACTGTAAAAGGAAACCGTTTTCCTCCTGCAAGATAGATGTCGGAAAATGCAAGAAGAAAGTTGTGGTGGTTCCACCCATCGCAACCACCACCTGCGCCCATGCGGGAAATGATGATACTTCTTTGAATGTTGCCGCTGTGGTGGAGACGAGGAGGGATCACGATTTGGTTACGAAGCCACCACAAAGCACTGTGCATTCGCCAATCACCATCTCTACCTCCAGAACAGAAGAGATGGATTACCTTGACTCAGTATGGGATTTCCAAACGTGTACATTACCATCATTTTCACCGACGGTGGCTATTGGCGACTACACCTTGCATTCCAGCCAATCATATTCAGATGTCGAACAGGTAAGCGACCAGTATCTGACTTGCAATACAGAGACAGTGGCTATGGCGACTACGAGCTCAGTAGTTGAGGAAGTCAGTTGTGACGATGACTCATTTTGGAACACTTTACTCCAAAATATAGATGTTTCCCCGACCGCCATCTCACCCTTCAGAGTGGACGACATGTACAGTATTGATTTTAGAAGCCCAATATGGAATTTACCATTGCCAGCCGAGGGTTTCCCGTCGAGCATGATGGAGTCGTATACTACAAACATGCCCGACCGAACAGACGGCCCATATTTTTTTTTTTTTTTTTTGAACGGCAAATCTATCCTACTCCTACTCCTAAACTACTCCTTGTTATGTTACTGCCAGGGTTTGAACAGACGGCCCATATAGTGAGCCAGACCTGTTGTGGGATCTTCAAAACCATTTATTATTTCTTGATTCTGTGTAAGAGCATCCATGCATGGTTTTATAGAATAATTGAATAAGAGGGATCCTAAGTTGGCATTCAATTAATAAAAGTTAATCATAATTAATTGAACGCTAAGGCTATAGGGTGTTCAAGACATCCAAGACTTCCCAAGACAACCGCCACGTCAGCGCCACGTCACCACGACAACCTCAGGACACACCCCAGGAAATGCCCGACAATCCTAGACCCCCTTTTAATTTACATGTCACATTTTATTATAATTAAAAAATATTTTTGCTGTTTTTTAATTGGCCAATTTCTCTCAAATGAGCATTCTAAGGCGTCTCCCGGAAGACCACCCCTGAACGCATGACGCCATGAGGGGCGCGGTGTTCATGAGTGTCATCAATGCTGACATGGAAGAACGCGGGGGTGGCGTCCGGCACACCCTTTAGCCTAAGACTGATGGGTGCCATGACGGCGAGGTGTCTATGGCGGAAGGGCAACACCGCACTGGTATACCGCCAAGTTGGGTAGGTGCCTGTGGTGAAGGCCCGGGCAAGGGGTTACCACACCATGCGATGTTCAGCCAGAAGGGTTACAATTTAGCCCCCAAAGTTTGGACAGTTTTGCAAACCCCCCCTCCCCCCCCCCCCCCCCCCCCAAACGGCTATTAATTGCTTGATTAAAAAAAAATTCAAAATATTTTAAAATTTTACGTAACTATATATACTCTATATTCCACAAATAAAATCACATTTCTATGTATTATTTTACATCAAATTCTCTCAAAAACAACTTCAAAAAAAGTGTCTTCTCAAGATTCTTCAAACAATCAAACCCTGCCATCGAATCAGAATCGACAAAATGTTTTCATTTTCAAACAATACTACACACCTGATGTTTACCGTCCACAAATGGACCAACAGATTTTCACACCCAACCTTTTCTCATATCAAATGTCAGGTTACCCGCTAATGCAAAATATCGCTCGTAGGGTGTTGTTTATTTTTTTACGTTTTCCGTTTATCGTTTTACTTGTCTTTTTTTAATTTGCAGGTTGTCAGATTGTTTTTCGTTTTTAATTTTACGTTTGTCGTTTTATTTTACGGTTGTAATTTTTATTTCTTAATTAATAAAATGTTTTAATTTAAAAAAATTAGATTTTTTAGTTTAGTTTAGTTATTTATTTATTTAATTTAAAAAAGTGAATGGTAGTGAGGGTATACCATTTCCAAGAATTTAATGGGTGAGGATTAGTGAGGATAAAATGAGATGACGCCTACATGACGTCAAAACCCCTTGGAATGAGTGGTTACCATTCTTCTTGGTCTAAGTTAACATTCATTGTTTTAGACTACTGTCATCGATGTGGGAGAACAACTTACTCCTTTTTTTTAGTTAAAATACTACAAATAAAAAGAGTTTTGGTTACCTAAGCTTTGGCCGAAATCTCATCTCACCATTTATATATATATATATATATATATATATATATATATATATATATATATATATATATATATATATATATATATATATATATATATATATATATATATATATATATACTAGTTGTAAGACCTGTGTATTACACGGGTTGATTAAAAGAAAATTTTAAATAGAAAGATCTAAACATCAAGCATCGTACTAACTTAATGTAAATGACATACTTTCTTAAAAATAAACAAAAACGCACAAAATTGTGGAACCTTGTTATATACAAAAAAATATGGTTATATGATAAAATATGCAAAAAAAAAATAATAATAATAAAATAAACCACAATTGGTCTCTTAATAGAACAATATAAATATGTGCTCATCCCTCAAAATGTTTATTTTTCACTACACTTTAATGACGCCATAAAATATATGTATTTGCCTATCATTTGAAAGCTAATCATTGTTAGGATCGAGACACTTAGCATACGAACACGAAACTCACACACTCAGCTCACAAATTAAGAACACAAGCATTTAACGTGGTTCGGTCCAAAACTGACATACGTCCACGGCGGATAACTAGGAATGTTTTATTTCTTGGTGCTACTCTGCACTCTCTCTGTGTGTTACATGGTGTTGTGTGGTGCATAAATCTCTTCAACTGAAGCTCTATTTATATACATCTTGGAATGTATATAATATACATAAATTAGTGTGAAAGTGAGAATGTTAAAATCAAATATAGAAGCAAGCTTTGAATAAACAACCACCTACAAGTCTTCCTCCTTTTGTTGACAACCTTGTTCAAACCTTCACACTTTTTCTCTGCAGCTTCTTTGACAAACCATAAGAGTGGCTTCACACTCAACAATCTCCCACTTGAAGCCACAGAACAATCTTCACCTGTGCTTCAACTATGCATCTGTATTTCCGTAAACTCCTTCTTAGTTACCCCGGCCTTCTCATCAGTTAACATGAAAGGCCCGTTAAAACTCCCATGAGTTTCAACATGTTCGTCATGACTTAAACTGCCCTTGACCCTTTCTCTGTCCCTATCGGCTCCCACTGAAAACGAACTACCGAATCCTGGAACAATCTGAGAACAAACAACAACACTCTCCATATTTAGCAAGTTATAAAAAATGGAGAGACTTTTACAGTTGAAAACTGGTTCTAAATCCACTGTCATCCTGGAGCTATGATTGAAACACGACCTATGCTCCCACTGTTGCAAAACCCTTTAACTGAAACAATACTCTGTGCTCTTATTGCCACAATATCCTTCGACTGATTTTTCTGAACCTTTCCATGCTCGTTAAACCTGAATCTTCCTTGTAGCTCTAGGCTTCCTACTTGCAAAAGGTCACCCTCTTCTGCCCATGAGATTCTGTGAACCGGACTTTGTTTCTCTTCTGAACTGGGATGGTCACTCCCTCAGACGGTAATCCGACCATATACAACGAACATTCATCGTTCACAAGTCTTACCTTTCCAAAGTCTCCAACTTTCAGATTCTTCAGTGCTTCACTGTTGTGGGTAGCGTGAAATGAAGCACCAGAATTCTTGACCCAAGAGTCTTCACTGCCTTCCACTAAGTCCCAATGCATCAAACTCAGACACATTCTCAGAAGCAGAATTTCCTCTATTTGGACATCGACTCTAAAGAATGTCCACACCTCAACGTCATGAATAACACCGAACTTTCTGATCCCGTGATTACACCTAAGTCTGCTGACTTTCTAATCACTGCTGGATCTACCGAAAATGGATTTTCTCTTAATTACTTGATCTGTTCATCCCATGATCTGTTCTTGAACCCCTGAAACTCTGATCATCGCTGGATTTGTCTGAACGTCTGATCTTCTGTAATTCTCTAATTTTCTCCGTTTACCAATACCACATCTTGAACTTTCTGACACATAATGCCTTAATCTGCATCTTCCACCAACTTTTCAATCGTCACTAAACGAAGCCTTGTCTGAACTTAACGATTGTTCTTCTGAACTCTGTTAAATAATCAACCTATTTAAAATACAGCGGAATACCGAACTGAGAATCAAAAACTGAAAATTTAAACTGAATCAATAAAACCAGACAAACGCTGTTGGCACTGGTTTTTGATTTCTTTAAATTTCTTCTGAGTTCAACTGTTCTTCACCGATTAAATAGAATGTTGATTCAACTGTTCTTGGCTCGTTATTTGCAAAATATAATCCCCATCCAAATTATTTTCTGGCTAAACTACCCAAAACAAATGTTTGAGTGACTGTTTTGCGACTTTGACAAAGTTGAGGGACCAAACTGCAATTTTCCTGAAGTTCAGGGACCAGTTTTGCAATTTCTGGAAATCTGCTACAGTACTGCTACAGGAACCGCTACAGTGAACTGCTACAGTGTCGTCTTCTCCGGCGGACTCCGGCGCTACAGTGTCGTCTTCTCCGGCGATCTGGTTTCTTCGGTCACTATTCCGGCGAACGTTTGACCGGCGATTTGGAGGTCTTCCGATGGTCGAAAAATTCCAAAAAATATATTTTCGGAATCTGCGGAACGAGACCTTTCCAACGACGTACACCAAAATTGTTTTTGTTGAAAAAAATTTTCAACCAAAAACTGAAAATCACCCTCTGGAGCTATACCAAGGCTCTGATACCACTTGTTAGGATCGAGACACTTAGCATACGAACACGAAACTCACACACTCAACTCACAAATTAAGAACACAAACATTTAACGTGGTTCGGTCCAAAACTGACCAACGTCCACGGCGGATAACTAGGAATGATTTATTTCTTGGTGCTACTCTGCACTCTCTATGTGTGTTACATGGTGTTGTGTGGTGCATAAATCTCTTCAACTAAAGCTCTATTTATATACATCTTGGAATGTATATAATATACATAAATTAGTGTGAAAGTGAGAATGTTAAAATCAAAGATAGAAGCAAGCTTTGAATAAACAACCACCTACAAGTCTTCCTCCTTTTGTTGACAACCTTGTTCAAACCTTCACACTTTTTCCCTGTAGCTTCTTTGACAAACCATAAGAGTGGCTTCACACTCAACAATCATATGTTTCTGCAATAAAATCATGAGAATCACATTAACAAAAAGAACATAAAAACGCACTACACATTTATACATAGAATAGTTATGAATATTTATATATTTGTATAAGCTGACAATGCACAAATAGATCATGTACATGTACTATATGAATCCAATATGGAACAACAAATTATATAAATAGTTTTATAAATAATACTATCAGCGCAAATACGTGCAACCTCTTCTTGAAATCTCCTCAAGCATAGTACAATATATAGAGCTTCAAATTCATCAATAGTTGAACCTAAAACCATAAAAATCCAATGATATCAGTTCCTATAATATTAGAGTCGGTCTAGGAATCTGTTGGAACGAATTTATTGTTCCAAATACCAAGTACGACAAGTTTTTTAAACTCATTAGATATTTTATATGTTGAAAAGTGCAAGAAATCTGTCAATAACACTAATACATAACTTGGTAGAGATTCAATAATATAAATAGAATTAATAATAATATCATAAATTCAAAATGATATAAAAAAAATTTAATATTCCAAAAAGTAAAACCAACCATTTACTACACATTACGCATGCTCGTCCCTTATAAAAGTAACAATTTTGAATAACACACATGAACCCACGTCTCAAACATGAATCATTTAATCTAAAAATAAGATTTTATAACAAATAAAATTTTATAGGAAATAATAAATTCAAATATGACCCCAAATTTAAAAATCCACATTGGTAAACTTATAGTATAGAAAATCCATCCTAAAAGAGTATAATAATTGTATGGTGTGACAACAAATGGTCCACCTACAATTCTACCAAAAGTGATTGCTCCTTTGTACTGTCACAATACAAAAAACCCAACAAAATATGAGTTCAATCGTAGAGAATGATTTATAGAGCCAAGTACAACCATATCAGCCTCAAATAATTATTTATTGCAGCCCTACAGCATAAATTACATAAAATTAGTGGTATTAAGGCGGTAATCAAGCAGATCCTATCATTCACATTCAAGCAGAACCTCTCGCCTTTTTTCCTGCTCTTACAGCATGAGAATATTGCAGGAAAATTTATAGAAAAGCCTAAAAAGTGAGCCACTTAAGTTGTTAAAAGATAACCTTGTTACTCGTGGATCCTGCATACCGATCTTTAACAGGAGTAAGAGAAATTTACACCAAGTGTCACGTTAACTACTAAATGTGGGATTGGTTCGAAAAGACTATTGTTCTGATAAAAGTTGTAGAAAAAAGCCAAAACTAATATATAATTACAGGAGAATAAATTTGAAAAGTTATTAATTTGCTGTAACTTAAACATGCTTACATGGATTGGAAATTCGTTAGGTGCCCTAAAGAAAAAGGAATTTCATCGGTTCGAAAATATCAAAGGTTTGAAGCTTCTTTAATTCACCAACTTCTTCCTGTAATGTTATTATTCTTTAACAATCTGCAACATAAAATCAATCATTAAATACCATTAAGAGACACCCATTTAACTATAGATAAAGTATGTGATGTAGACCATTTGTAGAAACTGTGATGCATTAGCCTTATGTTTTGGTTCCTGTTAGCACCTGGACTAATAAAAATCTTTTAAAAACTTGAAATTGGTTCTCAATTTTTGATCATTGTTTTTTGCAGTTTATGTGTTTTAATAGATTTTCTCATCTCGCAAATAGCAATCAAAACACACGTTGACATGGCTTACATTTGAAACCTATTATTTTTTTATAAAGAAGCCAAAACCTTCACTTAGGCATTATATCAAACAGTTGGTGTGTGTAAGCTAGAACTCCTGTTATTGGAGTATTCTTCAATTCGTTTTCCACTCGGGATCACTAAAATCGATGGTGGACTTTGAAATCTCCCGAAATAAGGCCGCCCACAGCCAGCGACTACCAACTACTTGTAAAAATGCAATACATTGCGTATTTGTTATTAAAAAATGTTGTAAACGGAAATGATTGGGTGGAAGAACATACTTCAACATTAGGAAAACTTGAAACCTTCATTCTCAATGGATGCCAAGACATTGATAGCATTCGTGTCTGTAATGAGAGAGTAGAAAGAGTTGAGATTGGTAACTGTCCATTACTAACTTCAATCGAAGTGATAGCACCTTCCATTGAATCATTTGAGTACAAAGGGACTGCAGATCGTCAAAGGGTTTCCAACATTAGTTTAATAGCTTCAAAATCCATTAAAGATTTGTACATAGAGAATGCAGACATTACCAATGAATGGTTAGAAACCGAACTTAATACATTAGAGTCTAAGGCTCAAGGCTTGTAATTCGTTGAAGCAGATTGTGATTGCTTATGAAAAGCTTCAGATATTGTAGTTCTTGAATTGACTTCTTGAGGGTTTCGGGTAGGAATTACCTTGGCGAGATTGACGTAGAAGAATTGAAGTCTTAAAATCATGAAACAGAAACTGTAGAAACGGATGGAGAAAATTGAGGAACAATTAAATTTTAAATTGAATCAATCAATAAAGACGGATCATAGTGAAACCGAAACAGTTAAGTTTATTAAAAAATTAGAAATTCTATTAAAATGACATGTGGCAAAATGCATGAGAAGATGACAAGTGTCATTTGAGATACTTATTTATTAGGATATATATATATATATATATATATATATATATATATATATATATATATATATATATATATATATATATATATATATATATATATATATATATATATATATATATATATATATAAAAGCGAAATTGGAGTTTTGTGAACATTGTGTTTTCAGGAAACAATATCGTATTAGCTTTTCAAAAGCAATTCACCAAACTAATGCGATGTTAGATTACCTACATTCGGATTGTTGGGGTCCATCTCGTGTTTTCCGTCACTTGCTGGTGCTCAGTATTTTCTTTCTATTATCGATGACTATTCAAGAATTTCATAGGTTTTTATTATGAAGCACAAAAATGAGGTGTTTGAAAATTTTAAGCATTGGAATATTCGTGTAGAGAATCAAACGGGTCGGAAGATTTAAAAGCTTCGCACGGATAATAACTTTGAATTTTGTTCAAAGGGATTTGATGATTATTGTAGAAATGAAGGTATTGCTAAACATCGCATGGTTCGAAATACGCCACAAAAAATGGGGTAGTGGAAAGGATGAATAGAACTTTGTTGGAACGGGCTCGGTGTTTGTTATCAAATTCCGGGTTAGATCGAAGTTTTTGGGCCGAAGCGTTTAATATGGTTTGCTATTTGGTGATCTCTGGCTACCACCATTGAGTGCATGACCCCGATAGAAGTATGGTCCGGAAAACCGGAGGATTATTCGAATTTGCGGGTTTTTGGGTGTCCGACTTATTATCACATTAATGACGGGAAGCTAGAACCGAGGGCAAAAAAAGGAATTTTCATGGGATATGGTGACAGGGTAAAGAGTTACCGTATTTGGTCGCCATTCGAAAAGCGGGTAATTTTGAGTCGTGATGTAAAATTTGATGAAAATTTTATGTTTCGTGCAAGCGTGGATAATGTTTCGGTAAATATGGAGGACAATGATTTAGATGGGTTTTTTGAAGACGATAATTTTCACAACAATCCTAACGATATTGACCACCAAAACAACCATGAAACCGGTGACAAAAACAATCAAATACACTTTGGTTTGGATGTTCAAAATAGCCCGAACAATGACCAAAATATGCCACGTAATAGCCCTAACAACCGTGTTTTTGAGGTACAAAACAATGGGGTCGAGACACTTGTGCAAGGTGTTTCAAGTTCTCAAGGTGGAGGCGAGACCCAATTTCATTCTATAGCTCAAGATAGGCCGCGAAGGCAAATCAATCCACCTATTCGGTATGGTTTTGAGGACATGGTGGCTTACGCGCTACAAGTAGCGGATGAGATGGAATCTTGTGAACCGACTACTTATCGGGAAGCAATTGTCTAAAAAAGAAGGGTGTTTATGGATTGGAGCTATGAGTGAAGAAATCGAGTCACTTCATAAAAACGAGACGTATGATCTTGTAAAATTACCAAATGGTAGATGGGTTGTGGGGTGTAAGTGGGTTTTCAAAAAGAAAATCGGGTTACCGGGTGCCGAGTCAACTCGGTACAAGGCACGACTCGTGGCTAAATGTTATAGCCAAAAGGAAGGGGTCAATTACAATGAGATTTTCTCGTCGGTAGTTCGACACACATCTATTCAGGTGTTACTTTCTTTAGTAGCACATCAAGACTTAGAGTTGGAACAACTTGATGTAAAGACGGCTTTTCTCCATGGGAATCTCGATGAAGATATCTATACAAGTCAACCGGAAGGATTTTTTATGCAAGGGAAAGAGGGTTGTGTTTGTCAATTACGTAAATCGCTTTACAGGTTGAAACAATCATCGAGGCAATGGTACAAAAGGTTTGATGAGTTTATGGTAAAACATGGGTTTTTAAGAAGCTTGTATGATTGTTGCGTTTATCACCAGAAAGTGAGTGATGGGTTGCAAATTTACTTACTTTTGTATGTTGACGATATGCTGGTGGCGGCGAAACGTGTTGGAGAGGTTAAGAAGTTGAAACTACTTCTCAATTCCGAGTTCAATATGAAGGATTTGGTCCCGGCTCGGAGAATTTTAGGGATGGAAATTGTTCGAGATCGTAAGCATTGGGAAACTTTTCTTGTCACAGAAAAGTTACAAAGAAAATATTATTTCCCGGTTCGGTATGAGTTTAGCAAAACCGGTAAATACTCCTTCGTCGGCGGATTTTCGAGTTTCAAATGCGTGTTCAGCCAAGACCCAAGATGAGGTGGAGTTTATGTCCAAGTGTCCTTATGTAAGCGCAGTCGGAAGTTTGTTGTATGTGATGGTTTGTACGAGATCGGATATCACTCATTCGGTGAGTGTTGTTTCACGATACGTGGCGGATCCTGGGAAGGAGCATTGGGTCGCGGTAAAAATGATTTTTCGGTATATAAAGGGAACTTCCGACGTGGGTCTCATTTTTGGAGGAAATCGGGAGTGTTTTGTTGCCAGGTATTCGGATTCCGATTATACGGCGGATTTGGATGCTAGAAGGTCTCTTACGAGTTATGTTTTTACGATTGGAAATTCGGTAATGAGTTGGAAGGCAACTCTTTAAAAATTGGCGGCTTTCTCTACAACCGAAGCCGAGTATATGGCGTTAACGGAAGTGGCAAAAGAGTCGATTTGGCCAAAAGGATTAATTGGTGATCTTGGTATTAGTCAAGATCAAGCATTTGGTTTATTATGATAGCATGAGTGCTATATGATTAGCCAAAGACAAAGTGATTCATGATCGACTAAGCACATTGATGTCCTGTATTATTTAATATAGTCCGAGACGCGAGTGAAAGTGGCAAAAGTTGGAACGCAAGTTTCGACATTGCTTGGATTTTCTAAACATCGATAGTTGGAGAAACCAGGTGACTTAGTAGAAAAAAATCAAGGTGGAGATTTGTGGGTATATTCTGATTTTATCTACAAAGTTGAGGGACCATTTTGTGCATTTGTTCAAAGGTTGTTAAAAAGTCAATTGCACTTTTGTAGGTTAAGCTACGTATCATTTTCATTCTTTCAGAAAAAGTCCTAAATTAATTTTTTTTTCAGAAAAAATCCAAAATTAATTTTTTTTACAAAAAAAGACGGAATACTGAATAATGTAATCGGAATAACCCTTTTTTATATTTTTAACAAATCAACTGACCACATGGCATGCCATGCTGGACAAGTAGCTAACATGGCATGCTGCCACGTCATCAAGTTCCTTACTAGGAAAAATAAGATCAATAGGAAATAAAATGAAGGCTATGAGATTCGAACTCGAGACCACCCGCTCACAAAGCAAGAATCTCGAGTTATGTTTTTATGATTGGAAATTCGGTAGTGAGTTGGAAGGCAACTCTTTAAAAATTGGCGGCTTTATCTACAACCGAAGCCGAGTATATGGCGTTAACGGAAGTGGCAAAAGAGCCGATTTGGCCAAAAGGATTAATTGGTGATCTTGGTATTAGTCAAGATCAAGCATTTGGTTTATTATGATAGCATGAATGCTATATGATTAGCCAAAGACAAAGTGATTCATGGTCGACTAAGCACATTGATGTCCTGTATTATTTAATATGGTCCGAGATGCGAGTGAAAGTGGCAAAAGTTGGAACGCAAGTTTCGACATTGCTTGGATTTTCTAAACATCGATAGTTGGAGAAACCAGGTGACTTAGTAGAAAAAAATCAAGGTGGAGATTTGTGGGTATATTCTGATTTTATCTACAAAGTTGAGGGACCATTTTGTGCATTTGTTCAAAGGTTGTTAAAAAGTCAATTGCACTTTTGTAGGTTAAGCTACGTATCATTTTCATTCTTTCAGAAAAAGTCCTAAATTAATTTTTTTTTTCAGAAAAAATCCTAAATTAATTTTTTTTTTACAAAAAAAGACGGAATACAGAATAATGTAATCGGAATAACCCTTTTTTATATTTTTAACAAATCAACTGACCACATGGCATGCCATGCTGGACAAGTAGCTAACATGGCATGCTGCCACGTCATCAAGTTCCTTACTAGGAAAAATAAGATCAATAGGAAATAAAATGAAGGCTATGAGATTCGAACTCGAGACCACCCGCTCACAAAGCAAGAATCTCGAGTTATGTTTTTACGATTGGAAATTCGGTAGTGAGTTGGAAGGCAACTCTTTAAAAATTGGCGGCTTTATCTACAACCGAAGCCGAGTATATGGCGTTAACGGAAGTGGCAAAAGAGCCGATTTGGCCAAAAGGATTAATTGGTGATCTTGGTATTAGTCAAGATCAAGCATTTGGTTTATTATGATAGCATGAGTGCTATATGATTAGCCAAAGACAAAGTGATTCATGATCGACTAAGCACATTGATGTCCTGTATCATTTAATATGGTCCGAGATGCGAGTGAAAGTGGCAAAAGTTGGAACGCAAGTTTCGACATTGCTTGGATTTTCTAAACATCGATAGTTGGAGAAACCAGGTGACTTAGTAGAAAAAAATCAAGGTGGAGATTTGTGGGTATATTCTGATTTTATCTACAAATTTGAGGGACCATTTTGTGCATTTGTTCAAAGGTTGTTAAAAAGTCAATTGCACTTTTGTAGGTTAACCTACGTATCATTTTCATTCTTTCAGAAAAAGTCCTAAATTAATTTTTTTTCAGAAAAAATCCTAAATTAATTTTTTTTTACAAAAAAAGACGGAATACCGAATAATGTAATCGGAATAACCCTTTTTTATATTTTTAACAAATCAACTGACCACATGGCATGCCATGCTGGACAAGTAGCTAACATGGCATGCTGCCACGTCATCAAGTTCCTTACTAGGAAAAATAAGATCAATAGGAACACAAAGCAAGAATCTCGAGTTATGTTTTTACAATTGGAAATTCGGTAGTGAGTTGGAAGGCAACTCTTTAAAAATTGGCGGCTTTATCTACAACCGAAGCCGAGTATATGGCGTTAACGGAAGTGGCAAAAGAGCCGATTTGGCCAAAAGGATTAATTGGTGATCTTGGTATTAGTCAAGATCAAGCATTTGGTTTATTATGATAGCATGGGTGTTATATGATTAGCCAAAGACAAAGTGATTCATGATCGACTAAGCACATTGATGTCCTGTATCATTTAATATGGTCCGAGATGCGAGTGAAAGTGGCAAAAGTTGGAACGCAAGTTTCGACATTGCTTGGATTTTCTAAACATCGATAGTTGGAGAAACCAGGTGACTTAGTAGAAAAAAATCAAGGTGGAGATTTGTGGGTATATTCTGATTTTATCTACAAAGTTGAGGGACCATTTTGTGCATTTGTTCAAAGGTTGTTAAAAAGTCAATTGCACTTTTGTAGGTTAAGCTACGTATCATTTTCATTATTTCAGAAAAAGTCCTAAATTAATTTTTTTTTTCAGAAAAAATCCTAAATTAATTTTTTTTTACAAAAAAAGACGGAATCGGAATAACCCTTTTTTATATTTTTAACAAATCAACTGACCACATGGCATGCCATGCTGGACAAGTAGCTAACATGGCATGCTGCCACGTCATCAAGTTCCTTACTAGGAAAAATAAGATCAATAGGAAATAAAATGAAGGCTATGAGATTCGAACTCGAGACCACCCGCTCACAAAGCAAGAATCTCGAGTTATGTTTTTACGATTGGAAATTCGGTAGTGAGTTGGAAGGCAACTCTGTAAAAATTGGCGGCTTTATCTACAACCGAAGCCGAGTATATGGCGTTAACGGAAGTGGCAAAAGAGCCGATTTGGCCAAAAGGATTAATTGGTGATCTTGGTATTAGTCAAGATCAAGCATTTGGTTTATTATGATAGCATGAGTGCTATATGATTAGCCAAAGACAAAGTGATTCATGATCGACTAAGCACATTGATGTCCTGTATCATTTAATATGGTCCGAGATGCGAGTGAAAGTGGCAAAAGTTGGAACGCAAGTTTCGACATTGCTTGGATTTTCTAAACATCGATAGTTGGAGAAACCAGGTGACTTAGTAGAAAAAAATCAAGGTGGAGATTTGTGGGTATATTTTGATTTTATCTACAAATTTGAGGGACCATTTTGTGCATTTGTTCAAAGGTTGTTAAAAAGTCAATTGCACTTTTGTAGGTTAAGCTACGTATCATTTTCATTCTTTCAGAAAAAGTCCTAAATTAATTTTTTTTTCAGAAAAAATCCTAAATTAATTTTTTTTTACAAAAAAAGACGGAATACCGAATAATGTAATCGGAATAACCCTTTTTTATATTTTTAACAAATCAACTGACCACATGGCATGCCATGCTGGACAAGTAGCTAACATGGCATGCTGCCACGTCATCAAGTTCCTTACTAGGAAAAATAAGATCAATAGGAACACAAAGCAAGAATCTCGAGTTATGTTTTTACAATTGGAAATTCGGTAGTGAGTTGGAATGCAACTCTTTAAAAATTGGCGGCTTTATCTACAACCGAAGCCGAGTATATGGCGTTAACGGAAGTGGCAAAAGAGCCGATTTGGCCAAAAGGATTAATTGGTGATCTTGGTATTAGTCAAGATCAAGCATTTGGTTTATTATGATAGCATGAGTGTTATATGATTAGCCAAAGACAAAGTGATTCATGATCGACTAAGCACATTGATGTCCTGTATCATTTAATATGGTCCGAGATGCGAGTGAAAGTGGCAAAAGTTGGAACGCAAGTTTCGACATTGCTTGGATTTTCTAAACATCGATAGTTGGAGAAACCATGTGACTTAGTAGAAAAAAATCAAGGTGAAGATTTGTGGGTATATTCTGATTTTATCTACAAAGTTGAGGGACCATTTTGTGCATTTGTTCAAAGATTGTTAAAAAGTCAATTGCACTTTTGTAGGTTAAGCTACGTATCATTTTCATTATTTCAGAAAAAGTCCTAAATTAATTTTTTTTTTTCAGAAAAAATCCTAAATTAATTTTTTTTTACAAAAAAAGACGGAATCGGAATAACCCTTTTTTATATTTTTAACAAATCAACTGACCACATGGCATGCCATGCTGGACAAGTAGCTAACATGGCATGCTGCCACGTCATCAAGTTCCTTACTAGGAAAAATAAGATCAATAGGAAAAATAAAATGAAGGCTTTGAGATTCGAACTCGAGACCACCCGCTCACAAAGAAAGAATCTTACCAATAAGCCAAGATGATTACATTGTGCAACCTCCAAAATGTTTGTATATAGCGTAAGTATGGAGTGATATTCACATAAAAGTGAAAAGAAAAAACTGTGGGAATCGAACCCACAACCTCAAAACTACAAACAAAGGCTCTTACCACTTGGCTGGAAGTATTTCATAGTATATTCTTTGAAACGTTAATATATAATGTTAATACTGGAATGATTGTTATTATATTATTATTATTATTATTATTATTATATTATTATTATTATTATTATTATTATTATTATTATATTATTATTATTATTATTATTATTATTATTATTATTATTATTATTATTATTATTATTATTATTTTTATAAACGTAAAATAAATGTTTTTCAGTATATAAATTCGAATATCATATTTTAAAACATATTTTGTACATTTCAGTAAAAAAATTATTATTAGTAGT
This sequence comes from Cichorium intybus, assembly GCA_023525715.1. Taxonomy (NCBI): domain Eukaryota; kingdom Viridiplantae; phylum Streptophyta; class Magnoliopsida; order Asterales; family Asteraceae; genus Cichorium; species Cichorium intybus. The sequence goes on along the minus strand of CM042012.1, from coordinate 46,333,654 downwards.
AGTATTATATTTACATGTATAAACACATAAAAGAAATATGTTTTTCAATTTTTAAATGTATAAATACGGATTTTAAAATGTATTTTGTACATTTAATAATCTGTTTATTAAAAAAATTATACTTTTATACAATATTACACAATATATATAAAAGTTCATGAGTACACACAACAAAACAGATTTAGCTCAGTGGTAAGAACCTTTGATGATTGTCAGGATGTCGTTAGTTCGATTCTCCGAGCAGCGTTTTGTTCCCATTTATTCGAATTTTAATCTCCAGAGTTACGCATTATATAATAACGCACCGAGAATATGTCGCATAATCCTTTAAGCTTGGTGGTAAGTTGCTTGGTTTGTAAGTGGGAGGTTTTGGGTTTGATTCCCACGCCCTTCTCTTTCTTATCTATGAATGATATTTTTTCTAAGTAAAGTACTTGCTGACATGGCATGCTACATCAGCTATTTGTCCAACATTGCACGCTACGTGGCTAGTTGACCTGCTGAAAATGTCAAAAAGGGTTGATTCGATAACATTAACCGGTATTATGTCTTTTTTTGTAAAAAAAATTAATTTAGGACTTTTCCGTAAACTGACCCAAAATATTGGGACTTTATTAGAGATTTCCCCTTCTTCTTTTTGTAAAAAACCACATTCATGAGAAATTAAAGGAGTTCAATTATTTTGGTTAAATTCTTATTGTTTTCTAGATTTAATCTCATTGGTATCATAAGTTTGGTTTTTGGATCTGCATAACATTATGGATTAAAAATAAAGTATATTGTCTATATTGGTAAAAAAAAAGGTAATGTGTATTGTTGTTATGGATGAAAACAAAGTATGTTTCTAGTATAGATAATTGGTAACTATATTTTGTTATGAATAGAAAATACAATATATTGTCTCTATAGATAAAAATCGTAAAGTATGTTGCTATTCTGGATAAAAATAACGTGTGTTGCTATTGTGGTTAAAAATGTAAGCATGTTATATTATGGATAAAAAAAATGTAAGTACCTGCCTATATTAGTAAAAACAAGTATGTTGCTATTATAGGCAAAAAATAAAATACGTTGCTGTTATGAATTAAAAATAACGTATGTTGCTATCGCTATCATGGATGAAAAAATATATCTAATTAATAAAGTGTATTGCTTATAACTATATATTGTTTTTTAATTTTGTTATTTATAAAACAATTAAGTAGGTACTTTGGTATTTTCATACTTTTATTATTTACTAACTATGTTTATTTTAACATTATTGTCGGTAAGAGACTAACGCTATGTTCTCCGGTTAAAAAATGAACGGAATGGAATGGAAGTGAAAGAAAGGGGAGGAGAGGGAAGGAAGGTAAAGGGAAGAGGAATTGAATGGAATGGAATGGAAGGGAATCCCTTCCCATATTTGGGAGGGTAGCCTTCAAGAGTAATTTTTCTATCTTTCCCTTCCTCTCCCTTTCATTCCCCTCCTTTAAGAAAACTCAAGAACGCATATTGTTTCCCACCCTTCTATTAAAAAAACTCAAGAACACACATCTACTTCCCCTTCCTTCCCTTCCATTCTTTAATTAAACTAAAAAACATAGCGTAAGAGACGTGTAGACCCAAATTCAAGTGGGGATAACGCAATGGGAGGAGATGGAAGCACGACTTCAACAACAAATAAAAAAGAAGGTAAACAGTCTAAGGCTAATCTACAAAAAAAGTTTGGATGATCTTTTCGCGAAATTCATGCAAGGATGCACATGAAATACCCATTCGTCAACCCACTCGACACCACTCCTAGCTTGTCCTTCATCAACCCGCCTAACACCACTCCCAGCTTGTCCCGGTAGTTCTATATTTCTAGATATTTTCTATTGGGTTTTCCTAGATTTATGTTTATTACTTCGGTTGATACCGAAAAATATGGATTTAATTGTTTGTTATAATTACTTGTTCTACGTTATAGAAAAATCTAAAATCTCATTTCTCCACAATTATATAATTAAAAAACTGTTAAGTTAATGAGGAATTGGCAATAGCCATCTGTCGCAAACCAATTTGTTGCCAAAGACCGTAAACCCTTGTGTTCCTGGCTTATCCGTCGCTATGTTGACCGACGTCAATCCATGGCAAACGTTGCGTCGCTATATGTCCCTCGTTGTTGGGTTATAAATCTGTCGTAGTTTGGTTGTTTAAACTTCGGTTCGTGTTCGTTGGTGGAAAATCTTTTATTTTTAAATGTTGTGAAAAAAGAAAGATTGTGACAGATACATCCATCGTTGATTTGGAGGATTTCGTCTAAAAATTAAACACGATATGCGACCATCTACTATCCGTCACTAGTCTGTCACAGAAATGTTTCACACACAGATAAGCGACAAAATAAACTGTGTGGAACGTCCTTTTTCTTGTGGCTACTGGTTTTGCATCCTAAAGAGCTTTTTACATCATACAAACTTAAATTCAATCTTACCTGAATAATCTAATATAAACGTGCAAGTCCGCAAGATAGAATGTGTACTAGTGTTGGTGTTCTTTTTATGGTTTCTTCTTCTTATGTCTTATCTTCATTTTTTTGTCTATAACGTTTACAAGATAATATTTCCAATGGAACGTTCCAATTAGAGAAAATATTTCTTTTACATGGTAGTGTAAGTCTTTCTTTCTTAAGTTACGAAGGATATAAAATTTGGAAATTCTAAATTATTGAAAATTAAGTAAAAAGAATGGGAAATGAGTTTTCAGACTTGATCGATTCTGAATCAGACATTGTTGTAAAACAAAATATGATTCTTTATTTCTAGAATTTTCAGAAAGACAACAAATACTGAGATAAAGACATTCATTCTCACATTTTCAAGCAAACACATACCAAAACTTTATAGGAATACCAATTTTAGTTAACGTAGAACGAGCACTATTCATCTACCATCTTCATCAGGCCGAAAGGATTGTTGAAAGCTTGGGACTCACAATACTTGCAACTCAGCGGCATGGTGGATTCGATCCTCCACTCATGATGATGATGATGAGTATCACCATGATCAATGCTAACAGGCTCTGCAATCTTACGTGAGATCACAACTGAATTAACGACGTCATCAGTTGGATGGAAAACGGAGAGAACATCAAACCCTTGAAGAAGTTGTGCATCCACCACCGGATAAAGAAAGACACGGGCACCATGAGCACTCCTCAACATAAGCAAAGCACCTGGGGCCATGTACTTTGCCAAATGATCAATCACTTTAACCTTCTCATCAATATCCATCCCGACAAGCGCAGCCAAGAAAATGACATCATATTCCTTCAACTCGTCTGTCACATCCATTATATTGGCAGTGTGGAATACCATTCTTCGGGACAAATCAGGATCAGAAGAAACAAGATGAGAGGCCATCGAATTTGCCATAGAGTCTATGTCATAGTTGTGAAAAATGGTGTCCTTGAGATGATAAGTGGCCAAGACAATTGAAGTTAGAGGCATTGGGCCAGACCCCACAAAGGCAAGACGCTTAGGGGCTTGTCTTGATGCTGAATAGTGTTCTGTGAGAATGTCAAACTCAAGACGGCTAAGCTTTAGGTAATTCGAGTAGTAAGGGAATTCATTTAGATGGTGAAGAGGATTTGGGAAAGAGCCTAAAATGGTGGAAAAGTGCGCTTCAAGATGGCCTTCAGCTTCGCCACAAAGTCTTATGAGCTTTGACCTTACTTCTTGAACGTTGGCAGGGAGTGTGGCTATGTTGATAGAAGAGGGTGGGATGCATATGCGTACCAGCTCAATGAAGAGGCTGTCAACATCTTTGGATGGTTTTAGACTGTCAAGCTTTGAAATTTTATGATAAATCTCACACACCTTCTCTACCAAAATGGTCTCTTTTTGTAGTGATTCCATACTCAGATTTTTGGTGGACAAGCTTTTAAGATAAACTCTTTGTATATCAAAAAACAAAGAACCGATTGTGTTTGTATGCAACTGTCCAAGGATGGTGGCTTATTTATAGGCGTGTTCTGGGCACACCCCTTATGTGGAAGCGGGACGATCCTTGCTCGGTTTTATGATTTGACACACCACCTCATATTATAAGTTAACAAGAAATTTTATCATTAATTAACATGAGCCATAGGTTTTGAATACGAATTATGTTATTAATGTTGTATACTGGATTATAATGTTCATATTAACTACGTTATTATTTTTTTTCTATTAGAATACTTTAATTATGTTAATAGATAGGTAGTAATTTTTTCTTAATTTTCATGGTATTAATAAAGCAGTATGGAACTATGGATTATACATTTTTAATGGATGAAAGCTTTAACACACATAGGACCTCCAATAAATGAAACAATGTCTACGTATAAATATTATATAAGTACATATTCAGCCGGGACGTAGGCCGCTTTTCCCAATAAATTAAGTACATATATGTTTATTGGATTTGGTTACCAAAGCTTTGTTTAATTATGATACAACTATGACATGATACTATTAAATTTTACAAAACTTGTGAGGCTAAAGATGCTCTAAAATTCTTATGCTTTCACATTTCTATTGTTCACATATGTTTCATTAATTTAAACATCTCTGTTACTTTTCCAAAACCAAAAGACATTACTAGAAAGCAAGTAGCGACAGACAAATCCGCCATTCCAATGCTATATCGACGTATGCACGTCGCCTCACAAGTATTTAGCAACGGACTAATTCCAAAATTAGGAATATTAACTGCAAATAAAAAGTTAATAATTTGTATGTATGAATATGAAAAGTAAAGACCAATTAGTGATGGATTTAGAGACAATTTTCGTCACTTTTGGCAATGATTTCCATCTGTAAGTACGTATTTTCGACTTCTAGAAAACATTTAGCAACGAATTTTGTCCATTGGTAGTATAAAGGTAAAATCCACGCTGAACTATCAGCAAAAACTGCAAAAATATAATTGCTATGAGGTTTACGTATAAAAATCACTAGTGAAACTTCCATAAAACTAGCATCCATAGATCAATTTTCTTCAAAATACGTATGGACATAATATTAGGATCGAGACACTTAGCATACGAACACTAAACTCACACACTCAGCTCACAAATTAAGAACACAAGAATTTAACGTGGTTCGGTCCAAAAATGACCTACGTCCACGGCGGATAACTAGGAATGTTTTATTGCTCTGTGTTTTTGTGTTGTGTGGTACATATTGTATTGTATTACGCTGCTCTTTATATAGGCTTCATGCTATTTGCCAATTTAGAAAAAATGTGTAGTTCACCAACTTTCTTTTGACTTGTGAAATTGTAATCAACCATGGGTGGTAGCAGGGGAAAAATTGCTTTGTCTTGCATCCTTCTAAGCCTCCACACACCTAACAATCTCCCATTTGGAGGCTTCAACAACTTGGTCATTCTCTGCCATCCAATTCCTGCAACATGTTTCCAATCTCTCACTTGAAGCCACGAAACAATCTTCACATGTGGTTCAACTGTGCAATCCAAAAAACACTTTTGATCTTAGCTCCTTCCTAGTTACCCTGGCCTTCTCTTCAATTATCTTGAAGGCCAGTTGAAGCTATGCAAAGCTTCAACTTCTCTAAGGTAACAACCTTAGTCAACATATCAGCTGGATTTTCAGTTCCTTTGATCTTCTTCAACTTCAGAGTACCATCATTAATTCTTTCTCTGATGAAGTGATATCTCAGCTGTATGTGCTTTGTCTTTGAATGGAAGACAAGATTCTTTGCAAGGTGTATTGCACTTTGATTATCACAAAACAGTGCACAATCAACTTGTTCCTTGCCAAGTTCTTCGAGAAAGTTCTTCAACCATATAAGCTCTTTGCTTGCTTCAGCAACTGCCATATACTTTGCTTCTGTGGTTGAAAGGGCAACACTTTTATGGAGTTTAGACATCCAACTCACTGCAGTGCCTCCCACTGTAAAGACATACCCGGTAGTGCTTTTGTATGAGTCTTTGCAACCACCAAGGTCTGCATCTGCAAAACCCTTTAGAATGACATATTTCCCTTTAAAATGCAATGCCACTTTTGAAGTCCCCTTCAAATATCTTAGCAGCCATTTAACTGCTTCCCAATGTTCTCTCCCCGGATTGGACATAAATCGACTAACAACTCCCACTGCATGTGCAATATCTCGTCTCGTGCATACCATTGCATACATGAGACTACCAACTGCAGATGCATAAGGTACACCATTCTGCTGAGGGGTTCCTGGGACCGTCTTGATCATCTTTATCCCTTGCTTGGCACAGTAGTCAACAAACTCCTTGCTTATGTATTCACCACCATTATCCGACTTCAGGTATTTTACCTTCAAATCAGTTTCATTTTCAACAGCAGATTTCCATATCTTAAAAGTATCAAATACATCAGATTTATTTTTAAGAAAATAGACCCATACCTTGCGTGTTGAATCATCGATAAATGTTACATAGTAGTTTTTGCCTCCTAGAGATGAAACTGGTGTTGGTCCAAATACATCCGAGTGAACAAGCTCTAACTTCTGAGCTTTCGGTGTCTTCCCCGTCTTTACAAAAGTAACCCGCTTTTGTTTCCCTAGAACACAGGATTCACAGAATTCTGTTTCAACTTTCTTCAAGTATGGAAACTTCCCTTTCTGAGCCAACATCTTCAATCCCTTATTGCTCATGTATCCGAGTCGTTGGTGCCATAAATTAGATGGACTCGGATTTGTAGTTACGGCATGAACACCATCACTAGGTATCTCTACCATGTATAGAGTGCCTTTCTTCTTTCCTTTGGCAATCACCAAGTTGCCTTTGACCACTTTCCATTGTCCACCCCCAAAGTGAACATCAAACCCTTCATCATCCAACTTACCAACTGAAATCAACTTTCTCCTTAAGTTTGGGATAACCCTGACATCTTTCAATGTCCACGTGGTTCCTAAGGAGGTCTTCAAATCTATGTCTCCAATGCCCGTAATATCAAGCACTTGATCATCGGCCAAACGAACTTTGCCAAGAGCACCTGTTTGTAGGTTCTTGACCATATCTGGGCATGAGACGGCATGGAAAGAAGCACCTGAATCCATAATCCAGGATTCTGCTGAATTCTCAACACAACATATGAGAAAATCTCCTGATTCTTTAGAGGATACATTATTTACTTCTTTCTTTTCAGCTTGTGGTTTTGGGCATTGGCTTCTAAAGTGACCTTTTTCTTTGCAATTCCAGCATTCAATGTCTTTTCTGGTTTTTGACTGTCCTCTTTTTCTGGACTTTGATCTGCCTCGACCACGTCCTCTTTCGTTTTTTCTTCCTTTACTTTCTGTATGCAATATAGAACTAGAACTAGAAGTCTCACAGTTGCTTATCCGTCTGATATCTTCATTTACAATCAAGTCACGAATACTCTCGAAAGTGAGTTTGGTAGTGCCAGATGCACTACTAACAGCTGTGACTGTGCCTGACCAATTGTCGGGCAAAGATGATAAAAGGAGGAGCGCTTGTACTTCATCTTCAAACTTTATTGCAACTGAGGCTAAACGAGAAATAATCGAGTTAAACTCGTTTATGTGAGCGGTAACCGACATGCCTTCCTTCATCTTGGTGTTAACCAACTGTTTGATGAGGAACACTTTGTTTGAAGCGGACGGCTTCTCGTACATGTTGGACAAAGCCTTAAATACTCCATAAGTAGTTATTTCATTGACAATGATATAGGCAACACTCTTTGCCAATGAAAGCCTAACTACACTCAAGGCTTGTCGATCCAACAACTTCCAATCTTCATCATACATGTCATCCGGTTGTTCGCCCAACATAGGCAAATGCAAACTTTTCTGATACAGCATATCTTCAATTTGCATCTTCCAAAATCTATAATCAGTACCATCAAACTTCTCAATTTTAATTTTACCGTCTTCTGCCATTTTAACGGACAAAATGCACTTTTCTTCCAGAAGTTAAGGGTGAAAATGCAATTTTTCTGAAATTTAGGGGCTAAACTGTAATTTTCTGAAAGTTCAGGGGGCTAAACAGCAATTTTCTGAAAAGTCGGGGGCTAAACAGCAATTTTCTGAAAGTTTGGGGGCTAAACTGCAATTTTCTGAAAGTTCAGGGACTGTTTTTCAAAATATGCTACAGTATCGTCTTCTCCGGCGAAACTCCGGTGCTACAGTGTCGTCTTCTCCGGCGGACTCCGGCGTTACAGTGTCGTCTTCTCCGGCGATCTGGTTTCTTCGGTCACTATTCCGGCGAACGTTTGACCGGCGATTTGGAGGTCTTCCGGTGGTCGAAAAATTCGAAAAAATATATTTTCGGAATCTGCAGAACGAGACCATTCCAACGGCGTAAACCTAAATCGTTTTTGAGACAAAAAATTTTCGACCCAAAAACAGAAAATCACTCTCTGGAGCTATACCAAGTCTCTGATACCACTTGATAGGATCGAGACACTTAGCATACGAACACTAAACTCACACACGCAGCTCACAAATTAAGAACACAAGAATTTAACGTGGTTCGGTCCAAAAATGACCTACGTCCACGGCGGATAACTAGGAATGTTTTATTGCTCTGTGTTTTTGTGTTGTGTGGTACATATTGTATTGTATTATACGCCTCTTTATATAGGCTTCATGCTACTAGCCAATTTAGAAAAAATGTGTAGTTCACCAACTTTCTTTTGACTTGTGAAATTGTAATCAACCATGGGTGGTAGCAGGGGAAAAATTGCTTTGTCTTGCATCCTTCTAAGCCTCCACACACCTAACACATAATGCTTCTAGGATTTGAAAGAATGCAATTTATATTTGAGATATGCCATAAACGTTTAGTTCATTATTAACTCATGAACAATTTGAATAACGCTTTTTAAAACCCCATCACATTATCATATTCTTTCCCATTAATCGCGTATGAATTTGGTAACGAAGGAGAGAAGTTCGGGGATCATTTAATTCATTGACTTCCTTGGTAAGGAGTAAGGACTTTGTGTATGTGGACGCAGAACAGAACAAACCAAAATAAGGTCATTAGTTGAAAATTTTGAAATTTGTGATTAAAGATTGTATCTTCCCCAAGTTAGTACATTTATGTACAAGATGCAACCGCATGTTGCGACTATGTCAAGTGGATCGATAACTCATTACCAAAAGAATTGTACAAATCCATATGAACTGATTAAGAACAATTCAAGGATGGTTTTACTAAGGTTTTCTTTAGTGATGTATTTTTGTAATATTGATCTATGGTAATTCTCCTATTTGTAAAGGGAAGTGATATTTCCACTTAAAATTTTGATTCATCCACATGATGTACAATACATTTACAACTATCATACAAGTCAACAAAACATATATTTCATGTGGATGAATAAATTTCGTAAGTGGAAATATCAATTCCCATTTGTAAAGGTCTTTGGGTTTGCTTTGCCTTAAAGTTTGAAAAAAGTTCAAAATGGCGTTGATGTCGGTGTCCAGAGACAAGTGAGTTGGGAGTAGAGATGCATAAAAACCGGCTTATATTAGGGGTAAAAAAACAATATCCAATTTTGAACGATAAAGTGCAATGTTATATAGGGTAAAATAATAAACTAAAAGTTCACTGTTAAATTGGATCAAAAATTATTACAAGGAAAAATGCTCAAAGTTACATGTACTTCACGTTATTGTTCTTGGACATTGATGTCATTGCTAGCCTCCTGCATAATCATGATCAATTTTTAGTAAATAAACTTTGCAAAAAATTTTACAAGATTAACATTACCTTATGTAGTTCATGTTTTTGTCTTCTTGATCACCGATGCAATTGCTAGCCACCTGTATCATCGTGACCAATTTTAGGTAAATAAATTTGCAAACAAAAAATGTACACAAAACTCATGAAGATTTACCTTCTGAATTCATCTTTTTGGTGATCATTTATGTATCTAACCTCCTACATCATTGTTTTAATTTTAGGGAAATGAAATATGAAAATAAAAAAGAAATTACCTTAACTCACCTTGTGAACATTTGAAAAGTAGCACAACTATTGATTGAAGTTATTTAGGGTTTCTGATTAACTCAAAAGATAGGCCAAGAGCGTTTATATAATACAAGCTAAGAAAGGATAAAAATATATCTAAATGAAGGCTAAAATAAAGGAAAGAATATATATGCCTCATGTCATTTCCTTCACTCCCCTCAAGTTGGACACTGAAGATCATGAATGCCTAACTTGTCAAGCAAAAACCAAAACCGCTCAGTTCCAAGCAGTTTGGTAAAGATGCATGCAACTTGATCCTTATTGCTAATACAACTGGGCTTGATGTCCTATGACTCCACCCGTTCACGAACCAAACAACAATCCATATCAACGTTCTTTGTTTATTCATGGAAGCCATGGTTATTAGTGATATGCTGAGTTGTTTGGTAATCACAATAGAGCATAGTAGGACTTGATTGTGGTGCATCAACGCCAATAAAGAGCCATCACAACCACAAGAGTTCACCGACTATGGTAGTCCAAATTTGAAAATGCTTTCAAGGTTAAATCCCCCATAACTGGAAAGAAAGTCCCTTAACCTAGTTTTGTTTTGAGGTATCATAATACTCAAAGAGTAGCATCCAAGTGTTGACAAATAGTAATTGACTTAAAGTGTTATGTAAGGGTGTGCGAATTACAAGTACAAGAGTCATCCTAACAATAGAGCATAGTAGGACTTGATTGTGGTGCATCAAGGTCAATAAAGAGCCATCACAGCCACAAGAGTTCACTGACTATGGTAGTCCAAATTGCAAAAAGTTATCAAGGTTAAATCCCCCATAACTAGAAATTAAGAAAGTCCCTTAACCTAGTTTTGTTTGGAGGTATCATAATACTCAAAGAGTAGCATCGAAGTGTTATTGCCTTGGTGTGGAGACGAATTGCCAAATAGTATAGACTTAAAGTGTTATGTAAGGGTGTGTGAATTGCAATTAGAGGAGTCATCCTAAGAGGCGTTGATATTTACCAATGTCTACTAGTGAGGGTTTATCAGAGTCTTCAAGCCGAAGATTTTGCTCCATCGGGAAGGTACTAGGGTGCCATCCTTGTAAGACACTATTAGTGAGGATGTCCAAAAACATATATAAGTGTTGATATGTAAGTGTCACCTTTTGTATCAAGCCTTGCTTTATAGAGTTCCACTTCTCCCAATGATTTATGTTTGATCTTGCAACCCCATTTTGAATCAATGGCTTTCTTCTAGGGAGGCAAATTGGTCAACGTCCAAGTATTATTATTTTCAAGAGTCGTGATCTCCTTTGCATAATGTCCCTCCAATTTGGATTCTTGATAGCTTGCGAAAAATGTTTGGGCTCATATTGTGAGGAGATGATCATAAAAAAAGCTTTGTATTTGTTAGTAAATTTGTTATAAGATACAAAATGAGCCAAGGTTGTTGGAGAGACATTGGGGAGAGAATGGTCTATGGAAGGTGGCAAATGGACTTTATATTTGTTGTATTTTTTGTGTCTTGGCTTGAACATGTTTAGGTCATTCTTTCTTACTTGGTTCACGGTTGGTGGTAGTGTTTAGATTCATATCAGGACTGTTAAGCTATTCAATTCTTATTGTGGGGCTCGGTTCGTTTGGCCCAAGAAATCCAACTGTTAGGGTTGTAACGAACCAAACGAGCACGAACAATGGCTTGTTCATGTTTGTTCGTTTAAGTTAGTCAAACAAATGAACGGACATAAACGGATAAATGAATGAGTTTTCTTGTTCATGTTCATTCGTTTAACAATTTATATTGTTCATGTTCCTTTGTTTATGCTCGTGAACACGCTAAACGAACTTAAACGAATAAAGATAAACAAACACAATTAAACATATATGAACATAAAAAAACATATAATATTGTAATGTAATCAAACAGAATTGAAAATATATGAACATAAAAGGAACTTAAATGAACAAATATAAAAGAACATAAAAAAACAACATAAGCGAACGTTCACGAACATAATTGAATGAACAAGACCATTGTCTATGTTCGTTCGTTTAACTAGACAAACGAGAATTTGTGTTTATGTTCGTTCATTTATTAAATAAATGAACATAAACAAACTTTCCATCGACGGTTTGTTGAACGTTCGGTTTGTTTACAACCCTTCCAATTGTGTTGTTATACTCATCTTCTACCTGAATCCAGTAGGCTTCAGCTGGTCTAGCTCAACGAGGTCAGACAAATTGGGTTGTAACTCTGTCTAGCCCATATCAGATTGCTCAACTACGTTCTTCTCATTTTCTGATAATTTTTGCTCTTAATGGGGAAATTTGCATTCAACAAATATTACATCCCTTGACGCAACACTTTCTTTTCTTTTAAGTTGAACGCTCGATACCCCTTTTGTCTTTGTATTATGCAAGGTCTCCCTCTTTCTTCAAACTTATCCTTCCAAACTTTATTTCCTTTGACATATACCAAGCAACAAAATACTCACATGTAGTCATATTAGGGCTTGTGACCAAGAAGGATTGTACAGAGCTTTGTTACCAATAACTTTAGAGGGAAGTATTTTCATAATGTAGGTGGTTGTTAACACATATTATTCTTAAAAAAAAAATTTAGATTGGGATTGAATCTCGATACACTTGTAATCTAGAGAAAATGTTTATGTTTTCGTTTCACGTCCCCGTTTTTCTAAGGGGTACACACAAGATCTCAAAGACAATCCCATTGTCTTCATAGAAGTTCACCATATGGTTTGAGGCAAATTCACCACCATTAACAAATCTAGTTCTTTTGATTTCTTTTCAAAAAGAGCGTTGACTATATTGCAAAAGGCCACTAAACAGGTGCTAACATCATATTTGTTTTTAATCAAATAAACCTAAGTTGGTCGACGAAAATCATCAACAATGATTAGAAAAATAGTGAGCTTCTAATAGTGATGTCCCCGGGCGAATATCATAATCGACATAAAAAGAAATTTTGATAGAACTATCAATAAAAGGAAGTTGGATATGTTTTACACATATATAAGAATCATAAATCTCAATGCTAACTATGTTTCATATGGAATTAATGTTCGAAATTTATATTGGAAATGTGACATAATCTTTTATGCCACACAACATAAACACTTTTGAATGCCATGGCCACAATTCCCTTGCTCGTTCTTTCCATGTTGTATAAACCATTATTATATCTCCACATTCTAATAGTTTCCTCGAGTGTAAGTCATGTATAAAACATAATTCCAAGAATAAAGTCATGAAACAATTGAGTTCCTTAGTAATTTTACTTACTGACAGAAGATTGCTTTTAAAATCAAGAATGTATAAGACGGCATTAATTTTCATATTATTGGCTAGACGGGCACTCTCAATTCCTTGGACTAGAATGTTATCTCCATTTGGTATACTGACATGTATTCCATCTTTTGAATCTCTGAGACTCGATGGAACCGAGTCATGGAACCGAGTCATGGCATGCAATATGTTTGGTGGCTCCCGAATCAATTACCTTAGGTTTGTCAAAATTGATCTTACCATCCATGTTAACCTCAGGTTCCGACATCTCAACTAGTTGTTCCATCAGCCTTTCATATTGCTCCAAACTAAGACATGGTGCCAGGCTTGACTACAACTCAACATTAGCTACCTTGTGTTTCGGCTTCACTGCCTTTCTTTGCTCTTGTGTTGATTTTTACTATTTGTTTATCCCACCAATCGGGATACCCGAGTTTCTCAAAGAAACCCGCGATAGTATGTCTGCTATTTCCACAGTGTTTGCATTTAAGGCTTTTTAGTTGTTGGCCCTTCTTTCAATACTACTTATGTCTAAATTAAACAGAATATGTGTTTGATATGCAACAGTCTCAATGCTCTCTTTTCTCGTAGCCAATGTGTTGCATTGTTGTTCATCTTTGGCGACAAAAATGGTACATACTTCCCAACATGGGTGATGAGTTGGTACTTAGGGGCTGTTTGTTTTTTCTAAAAAGTACTTCTAAGCTCTTTTGTCTGCAGGTGTGCAGACACGCGCAGACGTTTTTCTTAATAGACCGTTTGTTTTTTCGCAGCCCGCAGACCTTAAAAAGTCTGCGCGTCCTCTTTTGCTAGAAGTGGTGGAACTGCCTCTTTTGACCTCTTCATAAAAAAAAAACTTTGTGCCCTAAAAAAAGAACACGCTAAACTTCTCCCTCCCTCCCGTTCCCGTTACGCGACTGCGTCCTCCTCCTCCCTCCTCCCTCCGGCGCGCCGCCGCTGCTTCTCCTTCTTCCGGCGCCGCTGCTGTCTCCGGGTGCATAGTCGATCGCCACCACTTCGTCGCTGCTTCCTTCCTCCAATGTCTGACCGGTTGCCTCCACTCCACGAAGGTACGTTTCTGTTATCTTGTTCCCGATTTGTGGCTGTTTATTGATTCCCGATTTGTGGCTGCTTCTTGTTTTCCGATTTGTGGATTTTGCTTTTGGGATTTTAATGTTGATGTTATTCTTTTTATTCGTCACTTTCTAGTTGAGAGATTTTGCTATCCAACAACTAATCGTGGTTTTGTTTTTCTAATTGATTATAGGTTGTTGCGAGTTGTGCAACATGAATACTTTTTAGGTTAGTATAAAATTAATTTAATTGCTTCTTATCGTTTTTGGTTTGGCCGTATAGCAAAACAGTTAACTATGATTCATTGTAGTGAGTTATTTTAATAACATCACAGTTGTGTTTTGATTTGTCATCAATTGCCTAATTTTTTCAGCTTCGTGCTCCACTTATTTTAGTTATTTGGTATAAATTTAGATCCTAATGCAATAATGCTTATATACTTTTTATAGCTAGGTGCATTGTGTGTCTGTTAAAACAATAAGTACGATAGTTTGCTCATGTCATTGTGATTTCATATTATATTACTCTCCCAGAACTTTCACCATAAATTCTTCTTTCCAGTTGCTGCATAAGGGTTGTGGAGTACAATACAATAAGTACGATAGTTTGCTCATGTCATTGTAATTTCATATTATATTACTTTCCCATAACTTTCACCATAAATTCTTCTTTCCAGTTGCTGCATAAGGGTTGTGGAGTACAATACCTGCATAATGGTGAATCTATGCATGGGCTGGATTTTCAGATTTACTCATAAGAAATTGTACTTTGAAAATTTTATCAAGTTATGCATTGTACTTTCTAAGGAAACTTCCTTTTGTACATGCGATGCTTTTTGTATTATGAGACCGAATGTATTTTACGTGATGAAATTGAAGAGCAATTAATGCAAAATATGGAATTAATACTTATAAAAAAAATTGTTATTGTGGTTGTATGATTTATATTTCAATGTTCTAAAACTAGAATCGTTTAAATTTTGTTGAAAAGTCTTATGTTTAAAAAATAAGTTTATTTAAATTTCAGTTTATTTTACAGTCTACAGACTTTAAAAAACAAACAGTCTTCTTTTTGCAGACTGCAGATATTTGGTCCACCTCTTCTTCTACAGATGTATGCAGATGTGGTCCGCAGACTGCAGACCTTTTACCTCTTAAAAAACAAACAGCACCTTAGAATTTAAGTCTTGATTGTTCAAAGGTATCGTCCAACCCTATGAGAAACTTATAAACTTGCTTTTTCTCCTTGGATTCAATGAGTCTTTTAGAACATAGATGTCTTTGCCACACTAACATCTTGGAATAGGAGAAACCTCTTAGATTTCATCCTAAATCCCTCTTAATTCCGTGGAGTAAGTTGACACCGACAAGTTATCTTTCCTTATCATCGTTAATTCCTATTTTAATTCATAGGCTCAGGATGCACTCTCTTTTAAAAATCTTTCTTCGAGGTCCCAGGTCTCCTTAGTTATCATCGTAGACTTCATATTGTTTCGTGTGTCTTTTTACATGGTTGTGGTGAGCCAACATTTGATAATGACATCATTGCGTTGTCATTTTGAAGTTGTTGTCAGTTGCTTGATGGTGCTGTCAACGAAACTCACTCTGTTTTTACCAAAGAGGAAATATTTCATCTCTTATGACAATCAGCTTAGTTGCCATCATTGAGGCACTCTTTAACATGCATTTGTTGAGGATAATCATTAGGGTGACTATAGTAAATGGAGTTTGGGTCAAACGATAAAATTGGAGGTGTTTCGGTGGTAGAGCCACCTGGATTGCTCATGGTGGCCTTAGTCCTTAATTTGGCTAATCAAACGACCTCTAATAGACTAATACTATGAAAAATAACACGGTTATTGGCTGAAGCTGTTTTAGGGTTTCTGATTAATTCAAAAGATAAACCAAATACGGTTTTTATCACACAAGATAAGACATGATAACAATATATCCTCTACATAAAGGCTAAAATAAAGGAAAGAATATACATATATGCTAATATTATCGTTTTTCCTTCAACTTCATCTTCTTAGACATAGTTTTCGTAGCTAACCTGTTGCATTATCATTTTAGTTTTAGGGAAATGAAATCCAAAAAAATAAAAACAAAATTGCGGTAACTCTGTTTGAGGATTAAAATTTGCAGCAAAGTATTTGTTAAGAAATTACCGTCAGTAGTTCATCATCTTATTGTTCTTGCTGATAGTTTTCGTTACTAAAAATCTACTCTATCTAGGAATATCCAAAGCATAAATTGGCAACTCAAGGGGAAGATGAAAGAGTATTGAACGGTTCTGATATGAACTAATTATATAGCTCACTTGTTCTGTTCCATCGCTATTCAGTGTAACCCCCCAATCTAAAGAAATATCGAAATAAGGGGAACATAGGAAAGAAGAACGTAGGTAAGAAAACCGATTTAGGGAGGGGAATTTGTTATTCGGGTCAAAAAAACAAAATGAATTTGTTGCAGGGCACAAATTGTAAGTTTATAAATAAGGACGGAGCTTGTAGTTCATGTTAACTACAGGGGCATAAAATTAAAAGTAAAACTAATTCCGTTTTAATTCGAAATCAGAAACTGGAATCCGGAAACGTGGGGTTTAAAAGGTTCTGAAAACAACTTAGGTGAATGTGGAATGCGTGGAGGGGATAAAGTGCAGTTACACGGTAACAATGGCGTCTCTCTTCGAACTGTCATCGTCGACCTCTCTCTTCTCCAATAATTCATCTTCATATTCACAATCTCCGTTTCAAGTCAAGCTACTTCATCATAATTTGTCTCCCGCACCAAAATTTGGGCAAACAATTCTTCTTCTGCAGTATTCTACGTCCAAACACACATCTACAGTGTGCACCGCAGCAATTGATCCACCGCCTCCGCCGGAGCAGAACCAGTCACCTTCACCGGACGCTGACGTCTCCCTGGAAGTTGCCAGCACCACCAGAGACCGTCAGAAGATAGTCAGAGTCGCGTGGGAGAAGCTCGTCCGGTGGTCTCGTTCTTTGCGGTCCAAGGCCAAAACCGATGTTCTCGAACGCACGAATAAAGTAACATTCGTCATCTGGTTTCATAGTTAAATGATATGATTGCTATATCGTTAAGTTTGTTGAAATTTTCACTTAAGTCGAAATCAATTTGTGGACGATTATACAGCATTGTCCTCAAGAACGAATGAAGAAATAGTACCGTTACTTGACTCTCTTGCTCATATTTGAACTCTTACGTGCATATTCAGGCTTGATTTGTTCTATTGAATGTAATTATACAACATTCTTCTCGAGAACGAGGATAGAATTTCTTATCGTGCGTCAAGTATTTGTTCCCTGGATATTTAGACAGTTTCACATGATTAGTTCCTTTTTCTTAAATCTTGAGTACCTAAATTCTCATAACAAATTGAAGTGGTTTTTCACATTTATATGCTATGTACTTTCTTAATGGCTTTTAGGTGGTAGTTCTAGGTGGTGGATCTTTTGGAACAGCAATGGCTTCTCATGTAGCAGGTAGAAAGGTGCAAATGGAAGTAAATATGCTTGTACGTGATCCTCAAATTTGTCAATCTATCAACCAGAATCATTGTAATGGGTGAGATTTGTGTGAATTACCACCAGTCCACCACAATGTTTAATTTAATCATATCAATATAGTTTAAAATGTTAATCTTATCTGTTTGCAGTAAGTATTTTCCAGACCACAAGCTACCAGAAAATATCATTGCAACAACGGATGCCAAAACTGCTTTCACAGGTGCAGACTTTTGCCTCCATGCTGTACCAGTACAGGTTTCAATTCTTCATTGATTATCTTTCAGTAATATCAAATTACCTGAATATTGTTTGACTAGAAAACTGTGACAATCGTTTTCATCTAATTTATGTTGCAGTTTAGTTCTTCTTTCCTTGAGGGTGTTGCTGAATATGTAGAGCCAGGACTTCCTTTTATATCCCTTAGTAAAGGATTAGAGCTAAACACATTGAGGATGATGTCTCAAATAATTCCACAAACATTAAGAAACTCTAGACAGCCATTTGTTGCACTTTCTGGACCTTCATTTGCACTTGAGTTGATGAACAAGTTACCTACAGGTTAGTCATTCAATTGAATTAGGTCTGTTTGTTTGAATGAAATGGAATGCAATGGAATAACTCTTTTACAGAAACTATAAAAATTCAACCAACAAAATGAAAACATTAAATAACCAAAATAACAATAAGCCCTAAAGTCTTGTTTGTGTTTTTATAGCAATGGTGGTTGCATCAAAAGACAAAAAGTTAGCAAACTCAGTCCAACAACTTCTAGCTTCAAGAAACTTGAGAATCAGCACAACAAGGTAGACAATATTCTCCATAACAACTATTTTAATCCCAATGATTACCAACTTTATCAAATAAACCTTTTTATTAATCATGTATACCAAATTTGTAACTCCTGATGGCACAGTGATGTTACAGGGGTGGAGATTGCAGGTGCACTGAAGAATGTACTTGCAATAGCAGCAGGAATTGTGGAAGGATTGAATCTTGGTAATAATTCCATGGCTGCCCTTGTTGCACAAGGTTGTTCTGAAATACGGTGGTTATCAACAAAGGTGCAAAAACCTTTACAACATAATAAATATTGGAGTTAAAGTTAGTTACAAATTTGGTCTTCGTGCTTTATTGAAAGTCGCAAAATTTCTTTTTTGACCCAATGTCGTCCCTGTGGTCCTGTTTTGTTACGGTTTTGGTCCCTGAGTCATTCGATTTGATTTTTCAGCTGTTAGATTTTTCTAAATGACCGTTTTGCCTTTGGCCCAAACCTTAAGAAAACAATATACCACAGGGACCAAAATTGTAATATATTCCTAAAAATGATTATTAGGTCCCCATTGTCCTGTTTTGTTGCGGATTTGGCCCCTTGAGTTGTTAGATTCAACTATTTCGGCTGTTAGATTTTCAAAATGATCATTTTGCCCTTGGACCAGACCCCAAAAAAACAATATACCACAGGGACAAATTGTAATTTATTCCTATAAAAAAATTTAGGTCTCCATGGTCCTGTTTTGTTATGGTTTTGGTCCTTGAGTCGTTAGATTCAACTATGCAGCTGTTAGATTTTTCGAAATGACCATTTCGCCCTTGGACCAAACACCCCCCCCCCCCATATATATATATATATATATATATATATATATATATATATATATATATATATATATATATAGGACTAGGATCAAATATATACATACAAGTATTGTGTAACCTTGAAACTCAATCTGGACCACTCATTTAAAACACATTCTTTTAAGAATGTACAAAATTTAGTTTATTCTTTTAAGAATGGTAAGAACTCATTATGTCAAAAACTTATTCTGTTAAGAATGTGTTTTTTCATTGTTACGAGAATGAAATCCGATGGCCAGGATTTGGTTACAAGGTAACACAATAATTGTCATTCTTATTATAACCTAGCCCTATATATATATATATATATATATATATATATATATATATATATATATATATATATATATATATATATATATATATATATATATATATATATATATATATATATATATATATATATATATATATATATATATATATATATATATATACCACAGGGACCCAAGTTGTAATTTATTCTTGAAACGAATTTGGTTCCTGTGGTACATTTTCCCAAGGGCAAAATGGTCATTACAAAAAATCTAACAGCTAAAGCTGAATACCAAAATCTAACTGCTCACTGCCAAAACCGCAACGAAATAGGACCACAGGAATGACTTTAGGACAAAATTGAAATTTGGACTAAATCTGCGATTTTTCAGGGACCAAACGTGTAATTCACTCAAAACATTATTATTTTATAAAATTAATTTATTATATTTACTCAAGATGGGGGCCAAGTCGACAACAATCTCGGGGTTATCCGGGACGGGGGACATAATGTTGACATGCTTTGTCAGTCTGTCCAGAAACAGAACAGTTGGAGTTCGTTTAGGTTCTGGTGAAACACTTGATGACATACTCTGCTCCATGAACCAGGTTACAATCTAACAAAAAATTTCTAGTTTTAAATTTTCTACTGAAAAATGAAACCTGTTTTTCGTAACTGAGCCTAAGGTTTCTGTGAAATTAAGGTGGCTGAAGGTGTAGCAACTGCTGGAGCCGTGATTGCACTGGCACAAAAGTACAATGTTAAAATGCCGGTTTTGACAGCAGTTGCACGGATTATTGACAATGAGTTGACCCCACAAAAGGCTGTCTTTGAGTTGATGAATCTTCCACAGGTATATTTCTATTATATTTTATTTATAGTTTATTCTACGTATTCAATATAATTCTAAAACATGTGTTGGGATGTTTAGGTTGAAGAAGTGTAAATACAGGAAGCAGATACTTGTCCTTTCACCAGGTTAGCAAATGAAACAAACTTCCATTTGTCACTCTGTCATTGGTCAACACCTTTCTTGTCCTCCCAGGTAAGAACACAAATAGGGAAAAAAAAGTGATACAATTAGATAATATTGCTGAGAAAAATTTAAGATTGTGAAATATTACACGAAGTCTGACATGAAACCACAAAAATTCAAGAGTATAGGTGTTCAAAAAAGGTCGTTATGGTGTATAAAATCCAAATTTTAAACCGGACAGGTGCAAAGCATCACCATTTAGACTTGAGAATTATGATTCTTAATATGTTGGCTTTTTGTATATTCTTTATTATTACTGTATATTATCACCGATTGGTGGTTATAACTATTATTGGTCAGCAAACATGCATATATATACACACGTCGTATGTTCGCTGTGCAACCCTTTTCGAAAACCTAAGAAAAATAAAATGCATGTTAAATTAGGAACGTGTCTAAATGTGTATCTATATTGTTGGAACTTGGAAATTCCCACCTTTTTGGTGGGCTGTTTTTTTTTTTTTTTTGTGTTTGATTACCATGATATGATCTTTGAAGTGATGACAAACTATTTTAAAGTGTTTAACAAATCCGATTATTATTGTGTTACAATTTAGATCATGTAGGTCTACTGTGACTTACAGTAGTAGAAGGACCAATTGTGTGACTTGGAACTAAGTCAAAGGACCAAAGTAAACAAGTGAAAAGTAGGATACTTTTGTTCTCGTTTGTTTTAGACGTATTTCACTAGTTTCTTAGTCAAAAAGTACTTTTAGGTGCTACCTTTTTATTTCCTAAAGCACTTTTTACGTTTTTGGTCTCCTCTATGTACGTTTTGTTCGTAAAATGTTTGTTGTTTCCGTTATAATATAGGATTGATTGATAATAATAATATTGATATAAAATGGACTTTTGGCAAACATAAACCTTAATGGTTATTAACGCTAATCATTAACATCCTCCCGCAGTTTGATTGGGAGGAAACGATTAAATTGGAAAATAAACAAAAAATAATTGAAAAATAGCGGCAACGGCGGTGGCAGAGCTCTGACGATGGCGGCTAACAAAGACAGCTCGTCGGAGAAGAAGAGAGGATGAGCGGCGGTCAGAGGCGGTTCCCTTGAAGAAGAAGAAGAGAGACTCGTGTCAGCGATCATCAAACCGACAGCAAAGGAGTCCGGAGAAAGCCAGCTATCAAAGAGAAAGGGCTCGAGTTGCGGCAGATAGAGCCAATGTCGACGAGATCAACGACTACAGTGTTGATAGAGGGAGAGAGAGAGAGAGAGACGACTGAAATCAGAGGCTGCCCGACAAATAATGTTTGGAGAAAATGAGACCATCCAAGGAGAGGGGCCGAAGCAGACGAGACAGTAAAAGAAGCCGATGATGGAGCTTTGGTTTGGTGTCGTCGGTTGTATTATTATTTATGAGAATAAAGAAGAAAGGGAAAATATTGAAGGCACCTCCGACGACCTAAAGTCGTCGGAGGTAGGGTCGGCAGCAGGGGTTGTGGTCAGCAGTAGGGTTTTAACCTAGAGCTCTAATACCATGTTATAATATATGATTGCTTGATAATAATATTGAGGGTTTAACCCCATATAAATAATATACAAAATGGTATATTGGCCAAACCTAAACCCTAATGGGCTTATATAAACCCTAATCACTAGGGGTGTGCGCGGTGCGGTGCGGTTTATAGGCAAAACCGCAGACCGCACAGCATATGCGGTTTGAGTTTTTTGGAAACCGCAGACTGCATCATATAGGTCCTAAACCGCATTATGCGGTGCGGTTTGGTGCGGGCGGTTTGTACGGTTTATGCGGTTTTAGAAGTCGGTAAATTCCGTTTTATATATATATATATATATATATATATATATATATATATATATATATATATATATATATATATATAATATTGGGATCCGGTAAGAGTGAATTTTTGGTAGGAAGGTAAGAAGTTTTTTATTTACATATTTTTTCGGCAAAACAACAAAATGAATCAATAGATGATGCGAAACTAACAGGATTCAGAAAAAAAAATTCTCGAAAAAACAACTTGATGATTCATTTTTACGATGATTTTGTTGTTATTCACTAAAATTGTCCGTAACATGAATAAAAACTTGATTTACTAAAAACTATTCATCAATATGTTTTTTTAGAAATTTTTTTCAATGAATCATGTTATTTTTGATTCATCTAGTGATTCATTTTGGTGATTCGTCAAAAAACCAAGTAAATAAAAAACTTCTTACCTTCTTACCATAATTTTACTTCTTTTTTTATCCTTGTTATATATATATATATATATATATATATATATATATATATATATATATATATATATATATATATATATATATATATATATATATATATATATATATATATTGCGGTGCGGTTTGAACCGCAGTTTTGTGACTATAAACCGCAAACCGCATAGTGCGGTTTACTAAAATTACGAACCGCAAACCGCACCACGGAGTTTCAAAACCGCATTATGCAGTACGGTGTGGTGCGGTGTGGGCGGTTTATGCTGTTTGTGCGGTTTGGTGCACACCCCTACTAACCACTAACATTTTCGAAAACTACAAATCTAAAAATGTATGTTCTATTCTCTTAGAAGACATGAAAAATGCTCTTCTAAAACTCTAGCCATTTTCTAATAGAGGTATGTGATCATTATAAATTTTTTTATGTTCTTTTCCTTTTAGTTTTGGAAGAAATAAATTAATAATAATAATAATAATAATAATAATAATAATATAAAGAAGAGCTCAATAATACAATGTCGACGCTCATAGTGTCGTACACTTTTAAAAATAAATTGTATGTATTAAAAAGTTAATAGAGAAAATTAGACTCATTTATAGACTCAAACAAGTATCTCGTAGCTGGATTCTATGCTTCAATGAGAAAGTTAAAGAGTTTGGATTTTCAAGAAGTGAAGATGAGCCATGTGTATATGTCAGAGTTAGTGGGAGTGTTGTTGTCTTCCTTGTGTTGTATGTTGATGACATACTACTTATAGGAAACAATATCCCAATGTTGCAAAGTGTTAAAACTTGGCTTGTGGATTGTTCTCTAGGAAAGACTTGGGAGAAGCAACATACATATTTGGTATAAAGATCTATAGAGATAGATCTAGGCGACTCATTGGTTTAAGCCAGAGCACATACATAGACAAAATCTTGAAGAGATTCAAGATGCAGTAACCTAAGAAAGGATTCGTGCCTATATGGTATGGTGTGTCATTGAGTAGAGACCAATGTCCTAGTTCTAGTGATGAACTAGAAAGAATGAGTCGAGTCCCATATGCTTTGGTAGTGGGATCGCTCATGTATGTCATGTTATGTACAAGGTCTGATGTCTCTTGTGCCTTGAGCATGACGAGCCGTTATCAGGCCAATCCTGGTGAAAATCATTGGACCGCAGTCAATAACATTCTTAAGTATCTTCGGAGGACAAAATAAGTGTTCTTGGTCTATGGGGGCATGGAAGAATTCACTGTAAGTGGATACAGTGGTGCTAGTTTCCAAACCGACAAAGACGACTCATATTCACAGTCAGGTTTCGTGTTATTACTAAATGGTAGTGCAGTAACTTGGAGGGGTACCAAGCAAGAAACAGTAGCCGATTCGACAACGGAGGCTGGGTATATTGCAGTTAATGAAGCTATAAAGGAAGTCATGTGGATCAAGAAGTTCATCAAGGATCTCGGTGTTGTTCCTAGCGTTGATGGTCCGATTGAGATCTTCCGTGAGAATAAGGGTGCAGTCACCTTGGCGGAAGAACCCGAAGCTCACAAGCGCACAAGGCATATACTCCAGAAGTACCATTATATTCGAAGGCTCGTTGCAGATAGAGACATCACGATCGGTAGAGTTATATCAGAAGATAATCTTGTCGATTCGTTCACTAAACCATTATCCCAGGCCAAGCATGATTCACATACTAGGTCTATATGGATTAGATTTGATAGTGAGCTTGTTTGAGTGTATTTTAGTTTAGTTTGATTTGTATTGGGACTTAAGCAATATAAAACTCTATATATCTTATTTGAATATTATTTTGTAGAGAACTTAATATATGCACAAATGCAGTCATTTCATTAGTTTATCATTATGTTCCAATTTTGCATGTTTTATTGACTTCCCGAATAAACCAATTGTTATTCAAACAATCCACAGTCGGTCATACTTTTAGAAGTATTGATTCAAGGCTGACATGAGGAATTGGTGGATTGTCTATAGAGATGGACATAGCATAGAGATGTGCTAATTCCCATGTGTACTTGATAGGGATTAAGTATTGAGTAACGTATACTTAGAGGTTACTTCGTGGGATATGTCACGAGTAATTCTAAGATGGTAATATCATATATTCTTTAAGCAGAGATGCATTGATTCTTAGTCATGCAGTCTATTGTGCCTTGGTTTTCTACAACGTTGTCAGTAACCGACAACCATAAAGGGAATGTCCAGGCATGATATGATGAGTAGGCGAAATCAGTGTAGTCAAATTTTATTTGTTCCTTTTGTCCTAAGAAGAGAAGTTATATCTCTGGCCCCTTGTTGATTTGGTGCTGACAGCAAATGTACGGTCGTACTCAAATTGAATTGATATAGAATCAATAGTGCAATTTGTTGTGGTCATCTCAAATCTCTATCGGGAAACATAATATTGAATGTTTGAGACCGACGATATTCCTTGTCAGACATTCATATGGATATCTTGTAAAACAAATGAATATTTGATCACTTGCCTAAGGACTGTTTCATTAGATGAATACGACATTTGTCTATGATGGCATAAACCTTACTAGGTTAGGGAATATTAGACCATACAATTGTTATGACAAGTGCAAGGGGAGACTATTGGTTATATATACATGGTCATAACAAGTTGGTAATATTACTATAAATAGTAGGGTCCTTTTGGGTTACATGCAAGAGAATATTTAGCCAAAATAGATTGAAAAATAAACTTGAGGAGTTAAGTTTATTAATATATCAAAGTAATGGTAGATTAATTAGAAACTAAAATAGGATAAATGACTAAAGTGAAAATATCAACAGTTTGTCCACAAGGGAGGAGATAGGGATGAGATGCACTATAAATACAACTCTAGATTTAAGTTGTAAATGATTCAAGAAACTATAATATTCGTCCATTTCCCTCCCACCCTCGGTATACGGCTGATTTCTTCAAATACACGAAGGATAACATGCTAAAACTTCAAGAAAATGTTTATACTTCATCAACAGGTGCTAAATCGTTGTCTTGGGTGCGATTTCATTAGAGGAGTTCTACTTTGGGCTCTAGACATCCTAGCAAGATCAAATCTGCAATTAAAATGTATATATTGATCACTCTTTCATTTACAGTTACAAAAGTGTTGCATGATTTTTGTGATATGTGCTAGAATAAGATCTTTAGTTTTTGTTTCCGATGTGTTGTTATTATGCTATCGTATTCCAAAAGTTTATGCTTTCATCAAGAAGCTATTCGATGGTGAGCTTGTAAGTCTAACGATGAGGAGCGGGTGTTGTTTAGTTAGCATGAGGTGTCTCTAGATAGAGAAATAGATAGAGAAATTGTATGCTTTCTCCAATAGAAAACATATAGTATGTTCCTTTACAGTATTTATTTGTTTAGAGACCGTCGACAGAGGCAAGGTTTGGGTGAGGTGGGATTGTGTTTTCCCGACGTACTAACCTAGTACGTGAGGTTTCACATGAGCATTCTTCTTTTGGCGTGTGAACTTGCGTTCTGGTGAAGGCTTGGTGTTGTGCGTTTTGTTTCATTTGAGCAAGGTTTATGGTGAAGAGGGTTGGTCTGTATTCTAGTTCTATTTCCTACTTTCTTCACTGATGAGGATTTATCCCAACATTTTGAACTTCCTCTAGTGAATCCACACATGACCACAAACCGATATACAGATATAGGTAGATACATAATCCGGTGGGTATATGATATGTTAGCCGCCGTCTTAACTCAAGAAATGGAAATTTATGTTTCAGTAAACAAGCCTATTTGTGTGGTTTCATGAAGAAATGAAATGGATGTTTTGGTTTTCATTGGTAGTACAAGATAAGAACAATAGATAAAGGGAATCATGACTTGTTAATGTAGCATATTGTCGTGAGTGGCACAACCAAATGACGTAGTAGTGAAAATAGATTAACTAGTATGCTTTTGAGATGGGAAAGACACCTACTAAGGTATAATTGTTCAATAATTCTCTAATAATTTAAGTATTGTAGTGTGCAGAAGTGTGTATATATGTGTCTAATAATGTTAATAACTTATAAGGGAAATGATCTTTTCCCCTATATACATATTTAGTCATTAAAGTTTCTTGTATGTGTGATTTACCATTGAACTTGTTTACAATGTTCAAAAATATCAATATGACCGTCTATAAAGGATTTTGATAAATTTGCATCCTACATGACTTTCAAATGTTGTGAAATAAATAAGCTATGCGTATTCTTAATACATGTGTTTTTGTGCCCTAATCTTGAACGAACAAAGGTTTCCAAATGCACTTTACATGACTGACACGCCTAGGTCGTCGTGCGGTCAAAAATAAGAAAAACCTAACACACACACTAGCACAGTGGTAGTCAGGGTCGATCCGCAGGAGCTACGTGGTCAGACCAGATGACAGATTACCAACTATAGTGTCACGCTATAGTCGGAGGACTTTAATTTCCAAACCCTTGTCAGTAAAAATCATGAACTCTAAACTAAACAATTCCAAAACAAGCATAGACTACGCTAAGCTCTAACCCAAACCTAGTTACTTTCTGAAATCAGAAGTGCATCTCTAATTCAGAAGTAAACAAAGGCATTCAACAATTCAAACATAAACCAATTCAAGGTATGAACTGAACGAATAACTAAAAATCCAAATGACAGTCACTGGCTAAAGTCCAAACCTAAAAGCTAACCTAGTTGGCTACTGAAATCAGCAAAGGAAAACAGTCCCAAAGAAGATCATAAACACATCCAAACACAATCCAAACATTCAAAACCAATATCAAGTATCAAAACACCGAAAAACAAAGATTACTTGTAACCGAATGATTATTATAACCCAAAACAGGTTCCAAACATCCAATACAGTAACAATGACTAGAAAACAGTAAATGAAATGCTCAAAGTCAGTGGGTGTCACTCCCACAAACCCTAGCCACTAATGCTAACTATTAAACTAAAAGAAATTAAACATAAAAACCTGAAATGCCAAAAGGTAGTTGCTGAAAACGAATTCTTGGAGTCAAAGAGCCTCTACGGTCGATTTTTCACCAGGGTTTTGCTCAGGGTTTCGGTTGTAAATGCCTCTATTTATAGTTGAAATTTCCCGCAGCCGCGCCGCGCATTTAAGTGAACCGCGGCGCGCGTACTTATCTTCTCCCGTTTCCTTCGGCCTTTGAATTTGGTTCACCGCCTTGAATCCGCGTCGCGACTTCTTGATTCCGCGTCGTGCGTACGTGTTTTCCTGATTTTATCTTCTTTTCCAAACTTTCTCCAATTTGCACGCTTTTGGTCCCTGTTTCCATTATTTTCTTCCAAACAAGTACTGGCACGAAAAGTGAGAATGCCACGAGATATATGATATAATTTCACTAAGAATAGGGCTTAACAACGACTAAAATATGTAATATCACTAGGCGTTGTCAATGACAAGATCTAGCTATTCTCACGCAAAAAGTTCTTCAACTTTAGACTAAGAAAATCTCTACAAATATGTATTCCATCTCAAATTTGAACATTGAAGACTGAAGGGTAAGATAATAGAAGAACTTGATGATGTGAAGCTGGAGGGTAAGATAATAGAACTAGTGGAGCTCAAGGGTAAGATAATAGAACTCGAAGCTGTGAAAATTGAATTGTATACTTACAAGAAAAAATTTGATGTTAGGGTTTTGGGTGTGAGGAAAGACTTGGATGAAATTAAGTAATACCTTTTTAGGCATAGAGTGGAATTTTTTTTGTCATGTGTGTGTTTAAGACCTTACTTTGATTGGCATGTATATGTTTAAGACCTTTGTTGTAATGAAGTTGATGTGATGTTTACAACTGTAATACAGAAGGTATAATGAAATGCAGTTTGACGAATTCAGAAATTTGAGACTTTGCAATGTACCATGTGTTTAAGACCTTAGTTGTAATGTAGTTTCACACAATGAAAATTTGTAATGCATTTTCATTTGACATCGCACTTGTATTGAAAATTGTTTGTTGAATTCTTTGAATGTTTGGGGAAGATATCAACTTGGTTATAGAATGAAGAAGCAGGTTGGGGAAGAAACCGAAGGTAATTAAGGAAAGAAGAGGGGTTGTGCCCTAATTCATTAACGATAATGGCGTGTAATATCCGGTAATATTCATGTAGTCGTTTAAAATGAGGTGTAATAGTATGTGTACGGAGAAAAATTCATTACCCTTATAAGTAATTAACACATTTGAATAAACCCAATGAAAAATAATAATAATAAAAACGAGTACGTTGATTTCCATCTTTTCAGATTTAACCAATTTATATATATGTTTAATTCCCGTGATTTTGCTTAGTTCATGTAACGTTTTTTTTTTGCGTGGTTTTTTTTGGTGTCACGCGGATCATTGTGGATCCGTTTGATTCTTTGTCGGATCTTTGTGGATCTGGATTTCATATGTCGTTGGTTTCTTCGTGATCATTCTCCCACCGCTTCATTCACTCACCGCTTCATCCTCTCCGCCACCCCTCTTCTGTTCTTCACCATAGCCTCCGTCTTCTCCTACATCTCCACCACCCCTATACCCCTACGTCTTCTCCCCATCTTCCCCAAAACCTCTGCCACGCCGTCGCTTCGAACATCTCGATTTTACGTCTTCTCGAACGTATTCTACACCGCTTCTGTAATTTCAAAATCTTTCTTGATTTTACGTCTTCTACACTGCCTCCTGTTTAGTACATCCACCTCCAATTCCATCTTCCCTCCCACTCGAAGCTGCCTTGTGGAAAAATTAGGGTTTGTTTTGCTTCTGTAATTTGAAAAAGTTGAGCTTTCTGAGCCCTAGAGGACCTTTTGTGCAAGAAACCATCCACAACTATAATCAAACTGAGGTGAAGGAGCCCTAAGATTAAGTTGTATGTTGAATCGGTAAGCAAAAAATGGTCCATCTGTATTTCTCACTTCGACGACGAAGATGGATTGTTTGAATAGGTAGGAATTTTCCCTTTTTTGTTTTATTTCCATTAATGTGGGTTTTGTTAGGTAGCATCTCTTTTAATTTGAGATTTGGCAAGTATCTTAGGACACTCACCACTACAATGAAAAGTCATCCACCGCTGCCTCCACATGTCTTGAGAAAGATGAGACTAAGGTTTATAGTTTCTACCGTGCTCTCTCTCAGTTGTTTTGTAGTCGATTTCACCCCTGTCATTTATAGGAAGAGAAATATGTTGTCTGTAGTGCATTTATCGGAACTTTTTCTGTCTATATTTATCCTTGAAAGAGATCGCGAGGTTGTCTCTATCCACCGGTCTCTCTTAGAACCCTTGCTAAAACTTCTCATTTCTTTTGTTTTTTTAATATATTGCAGGAAACTAGAACCCATTCCACTATCTTGAGCCTTTTGAAGAAATAATTCGTACTCTAAAGCTCCTTTCACTACATTTGCAGCCTTCTTTTAACATATGTTTTTAACATTGTGGATTTCTATGCAAAACAGGGGAGTTTGTGTGAAGTTGATGACACTTGGGATTTGTTGAAGATGAGGCGTTCAAGATTGGATTTGTATCAGCAGGTTAATTCTTTTTCATGGTCATTTTATTTTGTGCAATTTTTATTTCGAAATGAGAATGTGACTGTGACCATCGTTTTGAATCATTTTACCACCTCAAAACACCAATGATGTTGAGTGGTTTACAACACATTGAGAAGGTCCACATCATTGTTCACCTCCCTTCTATTCATTTATCTAAATGGATCGGATTTCTAAATTGTCTTTCTTTGTGCTTTACTTTTTTATAATATGTCAGATTTCTATACATTATTAGAAACTATATTAATTAATTAGGAATTAATCTGGAATTAATTGGATTTAATTTGAGGATTAAGTTAATTAATTAAAGGTACAGGGACTGAAACTGTAATTATTCAATAGTTGAGTAAGTGGCAGTGTGAGAGTGATCAGTGAGTGTCGAAATTATATATGGATATATATATATATATATATATATATATATATATATATATATATATATATATATATATATATATATATATATATATATGGATATATATATATATATATATATATATATATATATATATATATATATATATATATATATATCGAAATTGATAAATAAGAATAAATAG
This sequence comes from Cichorium intybus, assembly GCA_023525715.1. NCBI lineage: Eukaryota > Viridiplantae > Streptophyta > Magnoliopsida > Asterales > Asteraceae > Cichorium > Cichorium intybus. The sequence goes on along the minus strand of CM042012.1, from coordinate 46,302,555 downwards.
AGTTTGAATTATAAGATAAAAGGTTTATCTTATTTGAATTCAAAAAGGTTTATCTCTTAAGGCTTATCAACTGGTCATCTGGAAACTATAAATAGGGGTCCCTGGGCACCATATGAATTCGCCAATTTCAACCTACATTCTCTCTGGAATTTTCGATCCACAATCCTCCTAGCTTGGGTGTGACTTTCATTTGAGGCATGATATTTTTGCTGATCAGCTTCCAAGAAATTAAGGTTGGTTTTTTCTGTTTTGATCTTTAGTTTCTTTTATTGGCCTCTAGGTTTTGTTATATGTTAAATTAGAAGAAAACATAGATCCTTATAGGTTGCATGTGAACTTAGGTTATTTAGTTCATGGTTTGCAGAAAACCTTTCATATATATATATATATATATATATATATATATATATATATATATATATATATATATATATATATATATATATATATATATATATATATATATATATATATATATATATATATATATATAAGTCAAAAACAGAACAAAGATACTTAAAATAGCAATGTACTTTGCGGTTTTGTGTTCAGTTGCGCACTGTGAGGGTGGAAAAGCGAATAAATGAGGTATTTAATAGACTCAATAGGACAAAAGTGGAAAGAAAATATGATCTCAATTGTACTTTAAATAGCAACGTCCTTTTGTTCTTTGTTTCTAATTTAGTTTTTGGAATTTAAGGATTGTTATTGAAAACATCCAACTTTCGAAAACTGTTATAAAACTGTTAAAACTGAAGTTACCAAAATAATTAATTTTGGAGTAAATTACAGTTTGGATCCCTGTGGTTTACAGCAAATTGCAGTTTTAGTCCAACTTTTGAAATCTTCCACTAATGATCTCTATGGCTTCCAAATCTTTCACTTTTGGTCCCTATGGTTTCCAAATCTTTCACTTTCGGAATCGGTTCCTATGACTTACACAAACGGTAACAGAGGGACGGACCAAAAGGTAAAGATTTGGAAACCACAGGGTCCAAAAGTGAAAGATTTGAAAACCACAGGGAGCAAAAGTGAAAGATTTGGAAACCACATGGACCACCGGTACAAGATTTTCAAAACTAGGTCCAAAACTGTAATTTTGTGTAAAGCACAGGGACCAAAGAGTAGAAAAAAAAAAGTAGGACGCTACTTTAATAAATTATTTTTACCGTTTGCAATTTGTAATTTTCATTTGTGGCTATTTTATGTGGTAGTTTTTTAATATATGATTTTTAACTTTCTGGTTCTTTCAGATCATTGCCCAGCTTCTTTCCGAAAGCTTAATTCCATTTGTTACACTTGATGTTAGGAGGTATGTAGTCATTATTAATTTTCGGTTTTAATGCAAGAAAATGCAATGTGCTTTCATTTATGTGTTCGTTATAGAATCTTACTTCCATATTTCCCTACTACAACCCAAATTATTGCAATGCCATTTAAACACAAAGCAATTTCCAATGTTATAATAAGAAACATACAGAAGTACAATTCTATAACAGAAAAACAAATGAAAGTAGGACGCTATAATACACAAATATATGAAAGTACATTGCTATTTCTTGCATTTAGCCCTTACTAAAAGATTATATACAATGATTGAGTATCAGTGGGACGTGCGCTTGACCTTCTTGTATACTTGGGTGATGCTGGTAATCGAGAGGTGATATGTTGTTGATTGCAGGCTAGAAGAATGGATGTTGTGTGGGGAGAAACTGTTGGAGTAAAAGGTCAACTATGGATTTTATTGCCCATACTTTTTGTTTTGCAGGTGATTTATTATTTATTTTCTAATCAGCTTCATTTTCAAAAAAAAACTTGGAATGTTAATTATGCTTCTTTGAATTATGAAACTCTCAAATAGTTTTGTGGTTATTTCTCATTTCAGGCTTTTGAAGCATATGTGGGTGTGTTATTGCTAAAAACTAATGGCAGGTAAGAAATTTTACAGAATTTACTGAAATCTCGTTTTAAAGCAAAAATGAAGAAAGGTAAAAGTAAGAATTGAACACGTAGATTTTTTCCCTAACCCGTGCATAGCACGACTTTTATATTTTCGAGGATCGAAATAATATCAACTAGAATCAAAATAAAACACCATGGGTTGGAATCTAAAACGACAATTGTTCATTATATGTCCGTTATTCATATTTGTGTCAAATTTATTAATTTATTTGGATAATTTAGAATTAAATTTTTATATTTAGGAAAGTTTGTGTATGTCAATTGCTTGTTGTGTGTTGCGGGTTTCAAAAAAAGATCTTTAAGGACTATGTGAGGGTAATTAAATCTACAAACTCAATACGCAAGTTTTCTCCCCGACCCGTACATAGCACGGGTTGCCCACTAATTATAAAAATAAATCAAGTATTACATCAAAAAGAAAAACTCAATTGATGGAACATATATTTTAAAAGGATCAAACCCATACATGATACATGTATAGACCTATACATATTAAAGGAGTTTATTAATAAATCAATCATATAAATTTGATAAATAGACCTATAGTAGGCTGATTAATTTGATAAAGAGGCCTATAGTAGGCTGAATAATTTATGGGCCGATTGGCATATTAAATAGGTTGAATATGTTATTTTATTGTCCTACGTTATTGGACCTTGGTGTTTTAAAGATCGTAAACGAATTAAAATTATTCGTGCGACTTGATTTTAATTATTACATCTAGGGACTAGGAGGACAATACCTAATTGTCACATGTACCCTTTAATCCTTTATCTCTTTGACGGGCTAGAGCCAACTTCACATATTATATAATAATGGTTTTAACTTCTTGTAATATTTAAAAGAAAAAAGAATATTTTGTTGATAATTATTGTACGAATTAATATAAAAATAATTAGGCTAGCATGGGAATTGTTGGATTTAAATACGATTAGTATCTAAGGGAGATTATTTGTAAGATCAAATAGTTAAATTGACCAATTTCACTTTAGTTGGCTTAGATGAATTAATTGGCTAATTTTGTTTACATGATGAATTATTAGTTGGGTGTTGGATCATTATTTAAGGGGTCTATTTGTAAGACCAAATTAGTTAAACGGACCAAATTTTAATTTAGTTGGTTTAGATAAATAAATAGGCTGATTTTATTTATATGATAAATTATTAGATGGGTCTTAAATTAGGTTGGATCATTGGTTAAATAAAGATAAATATTATAGCATGCCATATGCTAGGCACTCCAACCCGTTTCTAGGCGCGGCCGCCATATACCATGAACCAGTCTCGTTCCTTAGACTAAGAGAGGTCGGTTGGTTCAGCTAATGATCCAGCCCGAAAGCACGAAGGATCGCGCACCAACAGTGATCCGTCATGGAACATACGCCGCAACATATCGATCAGATAGTACGGAATACGTACATGGCAGAAATCGTGCGCGCACCACTTCCTTCACCTGATACAATCAAAAGCGAGACCTGTCACACATATAAATGCCCTCACAAGGCAAACGGTAAAGAGATCGCTTTCTTGAATCCGCATTCATAATCTTATTGTATCCATATCCACCATTGCAGGAGACTGACTTGATTGTCGGAGCGTTCTCCCGGGATCTCCTCCCGTTAGACGGCTGACGTTTATCTCTTTCTTGTGAGTGTGATTGCAGACTTTGTTCGAAGCGGATCACAGTGAGCACCCTTGGAATCTCTTTGGAGTCTGAGTTTGCATCAGTAATGCTCTCGCATTTTTTTAATCAAAAACTATTTTGGAAACTTAAACTTTTGGGACCAAATTTCTGCGTATTTGATACTTGGGCATTTTAAAACCATAAATACTTTTACTATAAAACATTTTAAGATGGCAGTGTTAGACACTCCATATTACAAATAATCTAGTTTTCCATAAGCATACCATTTTATCTATGAAAGAGTCAAGTCTCATCATGTAAAACCATCCTACATCAGTGCCAAAGATCAAGTCTCCGACATTTTCAAAAATCACTTGGGACCGAGCTTTTCGATTCTTATTAGGTTTATGGTTATCTTTTAACTTTTTTGTGATTTATCCCATATGTATAGGATCTCGCTGATGTTCTTCTATATATGCCCAATTGGTATATTGAGTAACACACATTAGTTGTAATTTATAATTTCTCGCTCTACCTTTACTATTTAAATTTCTCACAATATCACTCCAACCACGATGTATATGTAACGGTACCACCAAACACCAAACTGGTGTGGATCAACACTATACTAATTATTTACACTAAAATATATTTTAATATTTAACTTCTAATGCAATAATTATAATAGTTATAAAAAATAATAACTAAAATAGTATTCAAAATTAAAAATTGATTTTGATGTGATGAAAATACTGTCCCACCAAATATGGAGGCTGCTATTATATCCCACCCAAATTATATTGAATTTATTGGTCGATTGGAGCACGTTTTATCGTTTTCTCACGGTTTAGTTGGTCCATTGGGATGGCCAAAAGATATCTTATGTTTTTTACTTTAGTTTTTATCTTAAAGTTATGATTAATTTTTTTTATTCAAGAATCATGAGAGCATAATTAAATATTAGTGTAAATTTTTTATGTTGATGAATCTTGATTAGGGCTGTAAACGAACCGAACAAACACGAACGGGGGCTTGATCATGTTCGTTCATGTAAGTTAACTGAACAAACGAACGACCATGAACGAATAATCGAACGAGTTTTCTTGTTCATGTTCGTTTATTTAACATATATCTTGTTCATGTTCGTTCGTTTATGTTCATGAACATACTAAACGAACATAAACGAACAAACATAAACGAACAGAGATAAATTAACACAATTGAATATATATGAATATAAACGAACACATAATATTGTAATTTAATCAAATATAATGGAATACATATGAACATAAAATGAAGTTAAATGATCAAACTTCAACAAATATAAACAAACAACATAAACGAACGTTCACGAACATAATTGAACGAACGGGACCATTGTTCATGTTCGTTCGTTTAACTAAACGAACAGGAATTTGTGTTCATGTTCGTTCATTTATAATTAAACGAACATAAACGAACTTCCCGCCGAACAATTCACGAACGATTCGCTGAACGTTTGGTTCGTTTACGGTCCTAATCTTGATAGTACAATTATGAATTAAGGAGAAAACTAAACTTTTTTATCTTATTTTCAAAAAGTATGTTTTTATCAAAAGACAGAGGAATTGAAAATTAAATAATATAATTTAAAAATGGGAAAATGACACTGTAGCCCAATGACGTTTTGCATTTTGTTTTAAAAGGTCCCTAACGTTTTTTTTTTTTTTTTTTTTTTTTTGCTTTGTAAGAGAATGAACTCTATAATTTAGGGTTTAAAACACCCTTGACCCCCAAATGAAGGGGTCATCCGGTTAAACTTGTTACTCAACTGCAAAACCATCCCTAGTCATCTTCCAGGTCATGCCTAATCAGCTTCCACGTCTTCAAGATGTTGAAATCGTTCTTCAACTTGCACAAATGAGTTCGCCAATACTTTATCTGATACACCCATATCAGGAAACCCTAAACTCCCAAATCCCATCCATCCAAATCCATATAAACATCCATTATCCACCAACACAAACGTCTTCCTCTTGCTCGCACAAACCTGTAACCAAAAAAACATATAATCTGCAAGAAATTTCACAAACCTGTAACAAAACCCATGTGTAAACCTAAAACCCGATTGTGTGGTCTTATCGATCTCATCACCATGTCAAGTGCACCATAGTAGCCTTTTCCCCATGTGTAAACCTAAAACCTGATTATGGAATCGTTAAGTTTATTGAAGATGGTGAGTACCGGAATGAGAAGGGTGGATTGGAATTACGAATCGAGTGCGACCACATGTCTCATGGCCAGCGTAAACATGAACAATATGGATTGGAACCAGAAATTAGAACCAAACCCAAATGAGTAAACGATTGGAACCACACCCAATTGAGTAAACTTTATTGAAAATAGGAGCTTCGATCCAGTTTGTAATGGGAAGTACCTTGGAACCAGACGCAAATGAGTAAACCTTATCGACTTTATGCTCGTAGATTTTGCCATCTCGATCCAATTTGTAACGGGAAGTTCCTCACCTTTAGCTTCCCAGGGGACTCGAGAGCTGCAAAACCCTAAAAATCTCGAAGTGGTACGGAGAAAACAAGCGACTCCGATCACTCGTCAATCTCGTAATCGTAGCTGGTTTCTTCGATCCTTCAAAATCAAAAGACAGAGAAGAAATGGCGGAAATTAAGAAAATGCATTTATTAATTGAAAAATATGACTTAAAATGTCAAATTAGATTGATCGCAGCACAAACGGACCGGATCAGACATTAATACCCACGTATGCATACCCAACCCTAAACCAGATGCCACGTATCCATATCAAACCCATAAACCGGTTGTAAAGGGTTAAGGGACTCTATGAACAGGTCTATCATGACTTTATTCCCCTAGAAGGCAAGAAAAATAGTATAGAGACATTTTAAAGCAAAGACAGAAACATCGTTGGGCTATAGTGTCATTTTCCCTTTAAAAATAGAGTAAATTACGGTGGTTGTTTTTGTGGTTTACATTTTCTTGAAGTTTTAGTTTACGTTTTAAAAAATCTATACGGATTATTTTTATGGTTTCAAAATATATCACGGTTGGTCCTTTTAAGTGTTACTTTCACTGCTCCTATATTAAATGTGTGTAAAATGATTGGTTTATCGCTGTTTTGGTCTTTTCCACTTTTCTTAATTATATTATTTCATATATTTAAATATTAATGTGTGTAAAATGACGGGTTTATCGCTGTTTTGATCTTTTCCATTTTTCTTAATTATATTATTTCATATATTTAAATATTAATGTGTGTAAAATGACCGGTTACACATGTTTTGAATTTATTCAAATATTATAATATTTTTGTATCAAAAAAAGATGTAATAGAAATTCATAAAAAGTTAATGCACAGAAGAATTTATACAAGTTATAAAAATGAAATATACCAGAAATATAATTTTGGTGTAAAATGGTGTAACGGACTGGAGGTAGTCACTATTTCCACTATTTTCTATACCATTTTATTGCAGAAAAGTAGGGGTGCAAGTGAGCCGAGCTACTCGTGAGCTACTCGGGATCGACTCGTTAAAAACTCGACTCGAGCTCGAGTTAAACGAGCTCGAGCTCACCATGAAGACTCGTTTATTAAACGAGCCGAGCCCGAGCTTATGCTTTTAAGCTCGATTAGGCTCACGAGCCTAAACGAGCCTATATATGTATGTGTATATGTATGTTCATGTGTATGTGCATGTAATTTGCAAGATTGCTAATGTTTGTGCTAATGTTTGTTAATGTTTGTGCTAATGTTTGTGCTTTGTGGCGTTCTATTTGTGCTTAATCTTAAGTTGTAAATTGTTAAGCAAAATCTATCAAGATGTTTAATTAAACGAATGAGTATATAATTTGCAAGTGTTTTAAAAGACACTGTTGTAATCTTAAACAATGCAATACTTAATTTAACATATATTGAAATAAACCTATTTGAATAATACTTATATTGGAATATAATTTAATTAGACAAGAAAACATGTTAATTAAAATCAAAATGAATATCATAAATCTTATGTTTTGTTACCAATAGGTAAATAGTTAAGATCTGAATTTCTATTTTATCTAAAAAAGCAAAACGTAATGCTCAAACAATGAAGAAATCATATCGTAGCTTGGCATTTGACACTTAACAGAAGAAGTAGACAATTTACAACTTTCAATTCAAAGCATGAAAGTTAAAGCATAACTCACATCCCACATCGGAAATAGATAGAAAAGTCTGTGGTTTTTCTCATTATAAAATGAATGTGGCAATGCTTCTCTTACAGACAGAGCCTTGGTACCACATCGCTTTGAAGAAAGAAGTGGGTAACTCTATTGGCTTTTTAAAAGCAGGCCCACGTTATTCTTTTTTATAGTCTATAATATTTTCAATTCTAAACCGGTTTTGAGTATAAACCGTACCGGTTTAACCGATTTTTTAGTGAACCGGACGGTTCGTTTACAAAACGGTTTTGAAGCATATAAAAACCGGTAGCTAGACCGGTTCCCGGTATAACCGGCTGGTCCGGTTTTCAAAACAATGCTTGAATGGAATGTAGTATGATAAATGGTTAAACGAGCTTAAAAACCATAAACGAACTCGAGCCAAGCCTAAGCTCATTTGGGCTCGCCTGATAAACGAGCTTAGCCGAGCCGAGCTCGAGTATGTAAATTTTCCCGTGAGCCGAGCTCGAGCTTTGAAATTGTACTCGAAACGAGCCGAGCTCGAGCTCGAGCCCCCATGAACTTAAACGAGCTCGAGCCGAGCTTGGGTATGTTCGGGCTCGGCTCGGCTCATTTACACCCCTACAGAAAAGTATATTATGTGCTGGAGGAGATGGTCAAAAGGGGGTTAATAAATCGGAAAAAATACTTTATGTATATCCCCGTCTTTCACTTGGGCAATGTTTTTCTTTTTCTTATAAGATGTGTGGAAAAAAATACTTTATATGTATAAATAATATCTATAAAATATTCACTATAAAATGACGGCACATTTTGGTTGGATTAAATAGATAACAATTGGTGTTACAAATCAAGTATGTAGGCCAGGTAAAATTGGGTGAGTAATGAACTCATCTAATTATTACAGTCGGCATTGTTTTCTTTTTTTCCTTATTAAGAATTATTTTTCCTCATTAAGTCTATATGTATAAAGTGTTACATAAGGTCAGTTTGGAAGGATTGAATAAGCCATCTGAATAAAGACTAAATCATCAATTTAAATTTACTTTCCAAATTCCAATTGAATTTTTCACAACATTCATCAATGTTAACAATAGAAGAGACAAGTTGGGTGCAAAATATAAGGAGACAGGTAAAATGATATTTAATAAAATGTATGATAAAATGATGCACACTTTGATTGAAAGAATCGAAAAAAATTGGTGTTACAAACAAGCGTTTTAAGCCAATTAAAATACCGTAAAAAACGAACTCATCTAATTAAATTCTATAACACACCCAAACCAAAAGAATTAGTAAATAGTAATTATAACACTAATATACATACCTCCTATACTTTCCTTCTCTTTTTCCCTATATTCAAATCCTCTTTTAAAATATCAAACTCCAGTTGAAGACGTTCGGTTTATCCTTTGAGCACCGAGTTTCGGTAAAGCGGGTTTAGACCCCCGGCCTCTTCCGGAAGCTAACGGCTTCACTCTGGTGGTTGGTGGCGGTGCTGCAATGGCGGCCCACGGGTCATCAGTATCAATTAACCCGCCACTTGGCTTCTTCAAACTTGCTTTCGGAGGATGCGCTGAAACCGAACCCCACAAGTCCTCATCTTCATTTTTCGTCACATGTTTCGGTCTCATATTCGGAACTGTAATAAATCAATAACAACATATATCAAAAAAAAAAAGAAACAAAGAAAATAAGTTGTGGTTTTTGTATATTACGTAATTAGTAAGTACCTTGTGGTTTTGTGTGTGTAACTGTAACGGGTCGTTTTTGAGCGGCTTGAATGGATGCAAGAGCAGGTGGCGGGTTTAGATCTTCAAGTGGCATGAAATCGTCCCAACCGTCTTTTTCGTTATTGGTTTCTTCGTCTTCGAGAATACCGTTTTCAACTTCGCCCCATCCGTCAGTGGTTGATGTAATGGGTGACACGGGTGCGGGTTCGTCAACTATGTCAGCGGTTGAACATGCTCTCACCATTGTTGTACTTTGCATGTCCGCTACCACTATTAATAAATACCAATTTTTATTTAAATTTTTGGAAATTGAAAGTAGAAATAATAGGGTACGTACTTGAGGTGGCATTGGGGATGTTGGAGATGTTAGGTGCACTGGAACTTGCGGATAAATGTGGAGTATGTTCCGAAGGTTTTCCTTTCATAGATAAAGAGCTCATAGCCCATCTGCAAATCAACAAACGTAATTAAAACTTTATTTTATTATTATTTTTTATGATGATGATATAATTACTTGCACAACGAAAAATATAAAAAAAGAAAAAGATGAGGAATCAGATAGGCATACCCTAGTATACTTGAATTTCCTGGGATTGATGAGCTTGTAAAGTCGGTGTTATCTCCGTTATTTACCTACAAAAAAAATTATAAAAAGCATTGGTGTTTAAATATATAATAGTTTCGTGTTTATCCATATTTAAATATACCTTTTGGTGGTACTGCTTCACTATCTGCAAAAACTGGTCAACGGCTTCGAAGGCCTTTGACCGAACATCACTGCGGAAAATTAAGTCAACTATCGGTCAAAGTTGGTGTAAATGAAAATAATTGGGTTATGGAGATAATTAATAATAATAATAATAATAGTAACCTGTCAGGATCTATGGTAAGTACAACAACATTAGGTAAAATACGAACAGCAATTTCTTGGGCATCATAATAAGCACTAGTTGCACATAAAGCCATTACACCTGCCACCAACAAAATGTTTTGATTTATTAAACTTAATAAAGTTTAAAACATAAAATGATTAATAAATTATAAAATGGAAAAATATGATTTTACCTGCTCCTCGGGCTGGAGGAAATGTATCCCGCAAAGCACGAACAGTGAATGCATTAATCAAAACTCTTTTACGTGTCTGAAATATATACAACCAATGAATGCATCAGTTTCAATTATTTATATTTATTTTTTTGTGGTCAGGAATTTTTATTTATATTTGTGAAAAACTTTACTAACCCCGTCATTAAGGTGAGTAGCCAGATTCCCAAGTAGTATGGTGGTATTTGTTCTGATTGCTGGTTCTTCATCCACCTGTGTCAATATTTTAAAATAAATCCGAATAGCAAAAGGTCATAAAAATTAATAATAATTAAAAAAAAAAAACACTCATCACCTGAAGCTTCGAAAGATATTTCAAGAGTGAACCTGATATAGTGCGTTGGGATAACTGCAAGTTAAAATAAACAAAACAAATTAAAAAGTGAACATAAAGTCAAAAAGTCAAAAGTCAAAGTCAAACGAGGGGGGACACCTTTGGAGCAAGAACAAGCATGGACTTAAGAGTCAATTCACGAAGAAAGGCAGAAGTGTCAGAAAATCCAGTGGCGATATGAGGGTAAACCTGGAAATAGAACGTACAAATAATTTCTCAATATGAGGGTAAAATGGTCATAAATTGTTATAAACAGTAAAAATATTTGATTTCTTACTTGCTCATCAACAATTTGGGCAGTAAATGACTCCCCAAATTGATCAATATGTTGCAAGAGACCAACTCTTATAGCTCGATCACTAGAGGCAAAAAGTTTCACTAATGTTGGTAGGACCTACACAAGTCAACAAAAGTCAACATAGGCCAAAATAAATAATAAAAATGAAAAAATTATTATTTGTTTATTACTTTTATGTTGAACTCTTCCGGTGAAAGCCAAGCACCAATTTTCAAAAATGGAGTCAATGCAGGTGCAGCAGCTGAACCAAATTCTAAGGCCGAACTGAGTAAAGGAAGTAACTGCAAATTTAAATTTAAATTTAAATATTTTAACATAGTAAATAAAAGTGACACGTGGAATAATATAAAATACCTTTTTTAGGACAATTTCACGAGGCAACTGTTCAGCTAGAGTTGGAAGCTTACGAAAAAATGTATCTTTTTCAACACTGTCTTTCAAATTAAGTATTTCCATAAAATGAATAGTGTCCACCAATTTGTTCTGAAAATATTCTGAACAAAACAAGGTCAAAAAAGTAAAAACAACTCAGAAAAGAAATTGAAGAAAGTAAATATAAATTAAAAAAAAATTACCACAATTTTCCACAAGCTTTGATGAATTTAACCTACGGGAAGGTGTGGAACTCAAGAGGCGTTGATAATCTGGAAGAAGAGACTACAAAAAGAAAGAAAATATAAAAAAATGAATTTTCGAATTTAAAAACATGAAATAATGAAATTAATTTAAAAAACATGAAGAAGTTACCGCCACATCAGCCATAATGGCATGCTGACCTTTGGTAATGATGCTGTATTACGTAGCTCTTCGGTTTTGCTTAATTTTAAACCCGAAAATATCTCATAAATGAGACAGCCTAGTGAGAAAAAAAAAAAAAAAAAACAAAAACAACATTACATTTGTTTTAAATATAATTTGTAAAACAAATTAAAAAAAGCGCACCTAAACCCCAAGAATCAATGGCCCATGGTGGAGATTTTCTGATAGATGTCCAGTCTGATTTAGCCAACTCCACTGGTTTATATTGTGATCCAACAAGCCAATCAAATTGCTGGATGGAATAAAAGAATTTAATATAACAATTTAACAAAATCGATACAAATAACAAATGTTCCAAATATAAATACCAGCATTGGTCCTGAAGATGCTTCATTGTTCCCATCAAACTCAGAAAGAACATCAAAAGCATGCAGTTTCCAATCCAAACTTTGAGTAACAACCACACTTTCTAAACAAACATTACCATGAACCTGTACAAAACAACACAAATGATCAAATGTCACATCTCAAAACATTTTAAACAGCTTATAATTTGCATTTGAAATGACTGTACGCACAAGTCCACAATCATTATTCAAGAAGCTCACAGCTTTTGCTATTCTGTGAAGGCCCCACGCATAGTATTCGTCCCTGATGTACCAAAATTGGATTAATAATAAAAGTTAAAGAAAAACAGTATAAAAGGACAATGATATCTAATAGAAACGAGCCTATGTACCTTTGTGTACCTTGTAATCCTAATTCCTTCAATTTTTCAGCCAATGGCATAACAGGTTCTGTGACAATGTATATTGTGACTTTTGTCGATGATCCATCAATTATTTCATCTTCGGTACTATGAAGAAACGATAAAATGTTTGGATGTCTGACCTGAAATGAACAAATTAAATGTTGATTTCATTTCCATCGATTATTTCAAGAAATATAGGTCTTGATGAGTAACTTACAGTTCGAAGACGTTTGACACCATTACGGCCTGCAGTTAATCGTCCATCACCAGAATTACTTCCTGTAAGTGAAAATATTGATACAGGGGATCCATCGACCTGGAGAAACAGAATTAATGATAGTTATAGCCAATTTCTTCCATCAACGGAAAGAATGGATTCAGGAATTTGATGTTCAGATGAGCAACCATCATGACAATCTCATGAATCGACATAACTACATGATGTCATACTGTTTATAGATAACAGGCTTAACAGCCAATTGATCCTACCAGTTTAAGATATTTCTCAAAGTAATTGTAAGCTGCATTATGCAATAATTTGTAGATCGCACGCTAATAAGAACTTTTGATGGTTGTATGATCCAGCTAAATAGAATTTCAACTTAGGTCGTGCACGAGAAGATACTGAAGTAAGATGATTCACTAACCCTAACGAACTGAAGTCCAACGATCCTACTAGATTTCATGTTTTGCTTAGGTCATCTACAAACAATATCATACAATAACGCCAAATTCAATTCAAGCATTTTATCACACAATTCAATACGATTAAACGGACGAAAAACACAGATGTGGAAGCAATATGTATATAATTGTGTTAATATCAGTCCATGTATATAAGCATTTATGTTTCTATGTTACCTTAGAGGTGCCGCGAGAGTGAATCCAAGAGCCCCAGGCGGAAGAATAAGGCTCCCCGATGTTGTAAGGAAGATCTTTGACGCCGGCAACAGATCCGGCGACGACATCTTTCAAGAATTTGAACATTCTCTCTAGCTTCCCTTTCTCTCTCTAGAAAATAGCGATCGGACCGATCTGGGTACTGTGATTTGGGGAAGAGATCCGGTGGACGGGCTGGACTGCTGGAGACGGAAATGGATTTGAACGGCAATAAAATATTTCATGCATTTAAAATCAAATAAAACTAATCAATACAATATTTTAATAAGAGAAAATGACTAAAATAGCCTAATCCCTTAGGGGTTTGCCTCAAAATAGCCAAAAAATCGAGTCCTGCCTCAAACTAGCC